>JAQPZY010001656.1:1352500-1530000 GCA_029931535.1 Margaritifera margaritifera | reverse complement strand
CATAGAATTGTAACTGACATTGAAATCGGTAATATGTAAATGAATATGTCGATTGCACCAAAGTATGAATATAAAATCAATTTATCAAACTTTATTTAAATACGAGTTGAATGTTTCCTCAAGAACATTATTTAACCTTGTACAGATAACACAAATAGCAATCGTACTAACGATCCGTTCATGTAAATGGATTTTGACAAAAGTTGCACTCGTCCTTCGTCCCACCCACTTGTTTTTATTGGTCGATTTAGATACACATCGCATGTATGTTCTTGATATTGTAGTCTGCTATAAACCACACTGCCATAAGGTTGTCATCATTCATCAAAAGATGGAGAGACTGAAAAGTAATATTGTTGTCATTTTGTTGAAAATTTCGCAGCAGAATATTTAATTGAAAATAGTGATACAGTTAAGTATCATTGAATTATCAGATAAAACGTCTTTTTATATAATTTTCTCACAACGTACCTGTCTAGGTATGAAATGCACACAGGTACCGTGGTAATTGTTTGGCGAGTACAAGGCTGAAATGCTTGTTGTTTTTTTTTTTTGTTTTTTTTTTTTTGTTTGTTTGTTTGTTGTTGTTGTTGTGTATATGCTTGGTTTGACAATGTTCATATCCACGAGATAATTGTTTCATTGGGTATAAACCTGATTAATGTGCACGGATACACTGATTATTTTCATACGAAACCTCATAAGTTTCCATTATACTGGAAGAGAGAGAGAGAGAGAGAGTAGTTTGATATTGTAAGTATTGGAATTAGTTTTGTTTTGCAGTATACTTTGAATTAAATTAAACTGTTGTGCATCTGATGCTCAACACCTGATTATATAAATCCACTTCTTTTAATATCCATTAAAATTATTATAGAAATGCTATTAAAGCTTTCATGTCGGTATGCAATACAGACACATACTACAAATTTGCCCCGATATTGCATTTTATGATCTTGATTACATCAGGGAAAAGACACAGTGGAGTTATATCGTTTGATTTTGTGCAAGAATATTTTCTTGTTGAAAAGCAACGTAGAAATACAACTTTTAGAAATAGTAAAGTTTATTACCCCAGACAAGATAAGCGATGACAAGATGGAGATCCTTGGGGTTGTCGCTTTACATATATAGGCAACACAGTGGTACAATAAATAAATATAGCACTTTGAATCATCTATAGTTACTTTCTGAGTTTTCCATCATGTCTATGACCTATATGTATTGATACGAACATTGCCACATATGTTTTGATATCAAGATTGACACATATGTATTGATGCCAGCATTATATTTGTATTGAATGATAGAGTGTTGATTTAATTTGATTATTTGTTTTCAGTTTGAGTTTAAAGCCAGTCAGAACCTATCATGATCTTCCAGCCATAAAAAGTGCAGATTTAGCTGTAGGAGTAACAGACATTCAGCAATCCTGCAGTAACAACCACTGCAACTTCCATTACAAGTGTAGTTCAATCATAAGTGTTCACATAGGTTTCCTATTACAGCTTGTGGGCCTCACATGTATAACACGCAATCCTCTACCCTGGTATGTATGCACATTGTCTACCTATTCACTTGCGTTGATATAGAACTGCCACAACATAAAATGTCTGAAGACGTCAATATGGATAGTTTGCCTTAAAAAAAAAAAAAACATGTATTCTTTTTTGGTCAGAAAAGGAGCCTCAAGATCTAAAATACATTGGTTTTGCATCATATTAACGACAGTGACTTTTGTTGACAAATATTAACTTGTGCACTTTTTTACTATGTGAAATATTGTCATTGCTTGCCGTATGTAGATAAAATGACCATGATAGTTTCTGTTCCAACATGGTTGTTTTTCATGTATGAAAGATGTTATTTTTTTATGCACCTACTTAAAAAAGCTTTTCATCGAAAGGGGTCAAACTTAAGTTTTCATGCGAGAACGTATGAATCTCAAAAGGTGCATTTCCTAATTTCAGGTTTCTAAGATTAGCACTAATTTTGTTAGAACAAATGTTTGCCCTGTCACATAAATGGGAACAACATATATACTACGCTAAATTTTGACCTGACTGAAGCATAAGTATATCATACATATAATCGACGAATTTGTATAAATCCAGACCTTTGATTTTTTTAATAACTTTAAAGCATCGAATAAATGAAGCCCTGAAAAATACATGTATATAATTGGCTTCTACTTAAAACATTTAAATTAGAAATATACTATTGAGATCAACAGAACATATATCAGTACACGAATCCATGGGCTGTGTATGTGCACGTGACGTCATTTGGACTAAGGTGAAGCACTATCGTGACCATACTTTTCCAATTTTAAAATTCATTATGAATTGATAAAGTGAAGAATTTGAACTCTGGAATCTTACTGAAAATTATCATGTCACTTATGATTGGCTTTTTCATGGATAATATAAACATGAGGTATTGTACAAAAATGACAAAATATTCACATTTCTTTCAACGAAGGTTCGCTTCGACTTTTGGGTATGCAGTTCCACTGACAGTGCACACTAAATGAACTGCAAATAATGTATAAGAAATAGAGAAATTGTCATTCGTTCTGATCTTCCCACCTGCACAAAATTCTTTTCAATGGTGAATAAGTTTTACTTTTCCGGCGGCGTGAACATTAAGATTTTGTGTAAATGTTTTATACAGGATATATATCTTGTACATCAGTAGTTGTATTCAAATGGAACTTTGGTATGATATTATATGTCTCAAATTTCTTTATTAAACAGTTACCTTAACTAACTCGAGGTTTGAGCCATATATCTAACATTTCGTTATTAAACAGTTACCTTCACTAACTCGAGGTTTGACCCAGGACTCGGCTAACACTTTTTTTATTTTTTTGGTAATGTTGAAATTTTAGAGGACTGGAACTCATGATCATAAAAACAATAAATCTTATATTGTTCTCTTTTTGAACAACAAACGCTGATGCAAAAACTAGACTGTGTCTTGCATAACACCGGGCAATCTGTAATGGTTACTCAATACTGTACTGTACTACCCCAATAGAATGCGAATGAAAACCTGTCGCTGGATACTTTGATTGCGTGATAGACTCCTTGTTCGCATCATCTCCACCTTCATTATACTAGTTCAATTGACAAAAGACACGCCATACATAGCTTTGAAGAGGCCTTTTACGTCATTTAGGACATATTAGTTCGGTGTATCTTTGAGTGTCTGAACGTTTGTGATCCTTTTTGAACATTTTGCAATTAGGACATAATGGTTATGTCTGTCTTTTGAGATCCTTTTGGAACATTTTTTTTATGCACTATATAGGTCATCGAAAATGATTATATTTGTTGATGCTCAGATGTATTGTATTCATACACCAAATAAAGTTATTTTTGCTATCTATTCGTGTATGCGATCATTAGTTTTTGGTTTGCATACTTTACAGCAAGATCAAACCTGAAACTTAAAGGGAAAACAACTCTTATTCTCATATGTGCCTTGAATGAATATACTAAATAAATGCAAATATATACCAAAATTTTATTCAAATCCACTGTGCAGTTTTAAGATATGGCTGATTCATTTCCAACATTCGCATGAATAGTCTGGCATACAAAAGGCGCCTTGATGGATGTACTTGTGACGTCACTAAGTCGCATCAGATCTATTGGTGGCGCTCTCCAGTTTCGTACTTTGCATAGGCTTAGATTTTTAAAGAAAAAGAATTACCCAGGTTTTCCTCACTGGCTGTCCTGGCTATTTAAAAAAGACCTTGTATATCTTAGGTATTATTAAAAGAACTTTGAATTCCCTTTATTTTGGTGTATGATTGATGAGTGAAATTTGAGTTATAGAGTGTACAGCTTGGTCTTACTTAAGATGTGCACCTCTCAAAAAAAAACTGCTAGCTCCGCTTGGTCATTTTCACTTCCTGGACTTCAAAGGTAAATTTTAAAAAAAAGAGCCGATAACTTTTTTTACATTTTGGATATTTTTTAATTCATTCATAGTACTTTCAGAAGCTGGTATTGTCTGATCTGGCAAAATTCGTTTCCTATTTTAATAACTGCTGAAAATAGTGCACTTTTGACTAATTCAGGCTGATTTTTCGAGTACTTTGGAGTGGCCATTTTGTCCGCTGTGTGCTTAGATCATGTCCAGTTTCCACAAGTACAATATGTAAAGAAATTTCAGCCACAGTACATGAAAGTAACATAGAGGTATGCCAACATTCTCTCCATTGTGCATGTTGCAAATGCAAAATACTTCATCTTACACCTGTCACTTACTCAGAAGCATGTATTATCTATAGAGCGCCCCCATTGCCGATACATTGGTCTACCGATACGCTGTTGCCATTGGATGTACTTGTGACGTCACTATTGCCGACACATTGGTCTACCGATTCGCTGTTGCCATAAAGTTCATTTTGGAGCTCTTAAAAAGTCCCACAGATGAACGTTGTTAAAATATATATTAAATAATGAAGATAAATTCAGATTATGGAGATATATGATGAACCAGTATATAAGCCTGTCAGATTTGTACAACCTACTCCAAGAACCTACCGCCTTTTACTCGGCAAGATAAATAAACTATTTGTTACGTAAGCAAAAATTGTTTTCCAGATACTCTGAGCTACTGCTAAGACGTGAAAAAAGAAAGATCCCATAACCAATTGGAAGATTTCTCAAAACTTAAATTCGTTCGAATTCCCTTGCTGAACATCATACATACTAATTATTGTTCTATTTACTTTCTTAAACTAATTTTCAAGACATCTGGGTTCATACAGCGGAGCAAGAGCAGAATTAGATTGTTAAAACTATATTGATATAGTAGATAAAAAATGAACCGTTTCTTAAACTTAAATTGCATCTCATAATATTTTTATTTTTCCCGCGCAAAAAATACATCTTTTTCATAATGGCTGTGCAAGCAAACTGTGGAAAAAATAAATGTAAAAACAAAAAAAAGCAAAGAAACATAATCCATTTAACCATTGCTATACCTATCTGTATTACATACATAACCACTACATATTTGAACACATGCATTCACATATTGATATACCCATTTACATTCATGCTCATCCGCACATTGAACATTATCTCAAGTCCCATTCACACACTGATATAACATAACGTTCATGCCTAGTTTGACAAATCAATAGCTAATACTTGCACAATCCTTCATTTAAAAGAACATCGAGAAATACTACTTGGTAAAACAAATTCATAAAATTTCTTTCTAAGCGACAGCTGAGTAGGTAAAGGCAACTAAGATTCATTCAGTGCCAGTGTAGAAATAAGCTTTCGAAATTAAGGTTTAAAAGAGTATAGTTTATTAGTATTTTTGTTTATCTTTTCTGGGATAGCATTCGAAGTTTCCGCACATGAAAACTGGAAAGTATTTTAGTACATTTAAGCAGATTGGCCTAAGTAGCACAATATAATTTTCAGAAACTGATCTAATATGATATTTATCAGGAGCTTAGATTGGAATTGGTAAATTAAATACGTTGGTGTCAGATTACTGAGGACCTTACAAACTAATGCTGCCAGTACGGTGTCTACGTACATCTGTAATCAAATGAGAGCCAGTTTAATTTTGTAGAAAGTTCTTTGCATGGAGTTAGTAGAAGTTTACCCAATATTAGTCTAATTGCTCTGCTCATTTGTTAATTTTTTATTAATCTGTCCAATTGTTTATTGCAATAATGTCCCAAGTTACAGAACCATAATCCATTATAGGAAGAAAGTAGTCATTGTGGAATATATTTGTTTAGATTCCCATTTCAAACACTCACTTATTCATGTTAATATAGCAAACTTAGATGTAGCTGTAGAACTGATGATATTAATTGATAGTAATGTGCTTGATAAAGTTAAAAGTTTTATCTACATAGATACCAACATTTATGCTTAATGAATACATGCTTTAAAAAAGTTATATCTCCTGTTTTGTAACACACACACACACACACACACACACAGAGAAAATTATCGTATGGACCACTAATTATTTTACATCCACAGAACCAGTTTACTGGTGCGGGAATAAAAAATAGAGTACTCAATATTTTGAGATGCACCCTTTGGCTTGTAAATGGATTTAATTTTTTCCATTATACATTTCATAAACTTCGAACTATGTACTATAGTTGACAAGAAAATATTTACTTTTATTTTGATATCCTGTACTTCATTTCCTACTGACAAAATATCATATGGACTCTTGGTGCGATGCTGTGTTATTAGGTGCAGACCAGGGAGTCCCCAGTTTAGCAGTACGAGGCGCAAGAAAATGCTTCGAAACACCTGTTTTACAATGCTAAACATTTTTCTCTAACTCTAACGAATAGAGGAATGTTTGGTTTGTATGCCAGTCTAATTAAGAAATTAAATTTATTTTGTAATATATTAATATTAAATTCATAAGGAAATAAATTAGTGGTCCCATCCCTATATATATATATATATATATATATATATATATATATATATATATATATATATATATATATACACACACACACACATATATATATATATATATATATATATATATATATATATATATATATATATATATATATATATATATATATATATATATATATATATATATAGGCACACACACACACGAAAGGCGCTACGGCTCAGTGGTGACGACATTTGGCTCGTTGACAATAAAAGGGCGGTTTCGATTCCAACCATCAGATTAACTCGGATCGGTTATTGTGAAGTGTCCTTGGGCAAGGCACTCTACTCTACTTGCCTCTTAGATGCGGTTTAGATTATACATATATAAAAAATGAACCTATATATTAAGGATTTTATATTTTCTACCTCAGACTTTTATTTTATGTACCGCATATACTCGCGTATAACCTTAGTTCAAATGAAACAACATAGACCCTGATCTGACGTTGCACAATGCGCCGGCAGATCAGGGTCTATGTTGTTTTGTTCTACTGATTAGTCCTTACAAACTGCATAGACCCAGATGTGCCGGCGCATTATGCGACGGTAGATCAGTTGGTATCGAGTTATACGCGATTACAGAGGGTACCTAATGAAGAGTTGTAACATATTTGCCTTGTTATCTCTCGTAATGCATGATTACGTTTATTTCGAACGGGTTTATCTACCTGATTTTTGTGTGTGCAATATTTTATCTTTACATTTTTAGAATTTATATTTTAATCGGCATCATAGAGACAATAACGTGCTCACATGTCGTTAAGCATTGTACATACATATATGTATACATACTACGATATAACCTTCAGAGTATTGCTATGCCGATAAACACCAAAAATTAAAACAACATTTATATTGACTTTTGAGAGAGAATCCGGATTTCTTTGGCACTTTAATGTGTGACACATTTTTGTGAGAAAAACAAAAGCGATGGAATAATTATACGCTTTATGATAGCGGGAGCCCCGGGTGGCCGAGTGGTCTAAGGCGCTCGTCTTTACCGATCACTGCCATCTCACCTCTGTCTGCGTGGGTTCGAGTCTCGGGCTCGGCCAATGTGGATATGTGAGAAAGCTTGCCAGTAGCTTCACGTGGGCCGGTGGTTCTTTCCGGGGTTTTCCCGGGTTTTTCCTCCACCAGATAAAACTGGCCTCCATGTATAGCCTATCATGTGCTGAAAAATGGCGTTAAACCCACTACAACAACAACTTTATGATAGCCACGACATTCTGTGTAACGGTACTAGGGAGAGGGGTCAAATTTATATGCAGTATGATTAGTAATTCTAGAGACCTTCCCCAGTAAATATTCAACCGCTCCGTTAGTCCGCACTAGAATGGAAATACGAGTCAACAGTAATATGTAGATAGTTTAATCTAATGCTGCAGTCCTGTCTGTTGAGAAATTGAAGGTAATCGTACAGAGAGAGAGAGAGAGAGAGAGAGAGAGAGAGAGAGAGAGAGAGAGAGAGACAGTACATACCAACGTCTTTTTTAATAGCCAATAAAGAATGGCATCCCGGTCATATTTGGTGTGCATATCTGATACGTAGTGGATATCTACCTTTTTTTGTAGATATAAGGAAATATTTCACGAGTGAAGTGGGAAACGTTGTATTGTCACGAGTGACAATACAACATGTTTCCACTTCACGAGTGAAATATTTCTTTATATCTACAAAAAAAAAAAAAACGTAGATTTTTTTCTATTATGTACTTTTTAAGGCAAACACCGTCGATGTGCATGGATTTTTCCCCCATTCTGTGCCAGTGCCATTAACGGCTGCATTACTACATCGATAAAAAGAAGTTCCGAAATTTACAATAATTTTCGGACAGCGACCGTTTACAAACTTTAGCTTGTACAAATAATTCTTCAAATTGTATATATTGTCAAATTAAGGGCTGTTTTCAAACGAAAATGAAGAGATTTTTAATTTGGGTAACACATTTCTTGTATGGATTGATACAGTGAACATAGGTGAGGTGGGGGTACTATAGAAGCAGAACAGAGCGGTTACGTCCGACAGATTTCAGAGTGTAACATCTTTAAACAAAAGACGTTAATGATTGTGAGTTTATTTGTATGTATGTTTGGTAGGGGCCCCGGGCGACCGAGTGGTCTCCTTTACAGATCACTGACATCTCCCCTCTATCCGTGTGGGTTCGAATCTCGGGCTCGGCCAAAGTGGGTATGTGAGAAAGCTTTCCATTAGCTTCCCGTGGGTCGGTGGTTCTTCCCAGGGTTTTTCTGGGTTCTTCCTCCACCAAATATACTGGCCGCCATGTATAGCCTATCATGTGCTGAAAAATGGCGTTCAACCCATAACAACAACAACAACAACATGAATGTTTGGTTCTTTATTTTGTTCATTTCTGTACTCAAACGTGATTTTTTGTTCTTGGCAAGCTCGCAGTCTTATTCGGTAACAGACGCTATACCCAAATTTCGATTGTCACTTAATTTTGGTTTGCAATCGATAGTCATCAATGCCTGAAGTATGTAATATAAAGAATGATTCATCTTTATATCAATACCATCCTACTTATATTGTTATGCGAAGCTTTGGGTTTGTTTTACTAATACATATCCCAGAAAAGATTTATTCGTTACATATTTGAAGGATTTTACCTGTTTTTGCCTTTGATGTCATGTTTTTTTTGGACTTTTGCAACATCTTTACCTTTCATCTCTTGCCTTGGGTCATTTCAAAAACTTGGTACTGACTTGTTTGAGTTAAAAGGTCAGCAATATTCGCTTGTTGCAGATTATTTTTCAATGTTTATTGAGCTACAGAAGTTCTCAGCTATATGCTCAGGAGTTGCAATCAATCACCTCAAGTCGAATTTTACTAGACATGGGAAAATCAGAAGAGACATTTATTTTGATAGTCGTTTCTGCTCTCGCGAAATGCCCAAATTAGATCCCGGTGATAACGTTTTTGTTAGGGATATGCAAAAGACGGGCGTGGTTCTGTCAAAGGGATCGTCTCCACGATCATACTTTGTACATACCCCTGAAGGTGATCTGCGCAGAAACAGACGACATTTAGTTCAACTACCTTCGAGTAGGTCTATAAGAGTGCAGGAAAATAAATCCTTCCATCAGTCCAATGATGAAGCCAAGAATGATTTAGACGACAAAAGAGAGAACAGTGATGACTCTTTAAGAAGTACACACGAAAAACAATCTGGTAAAGATGGAAATAATTCTTCAGAAACACCAAAGACAAGTGCTGATCATGGTTATAGGACAAGGTCAAATCGACTTGTTATTTCACCAAAAAGGCTCGACTTGTAAAGATTATGCTAATATATAATGGTTATTCTTATTGAAACTCGTGCGATAAAGCTTAAATGTTTAATTATATTTCTTTTGGACTGATAGAACTGTTCATATCAAGAATAGCACAGACAACATATATGCATATAGTACATTCAGATTTCTTCAGGTCAGTGATTTATTTGTTCTCAGAAGTGGAGATGTAGTATCAGTTAACAAGGCACATCCATGTGGTATTGGAGTTTGAGAAACATATACAGGTTGACAGCCTTAAAGTCGGTATGACCTTGGGTCAATCTAATTAGAGTCCAGTTACAGAATGCTTGTTATGTACATCATACTCTCCCACCTTTATATGTTCAGTTGGTGTTGGGCCTTTGTTTAGTTAATAGGGTTGTCTGTAAATAATAAAAGTATTGTAGACAATACCTTGTGTTTGTTCCTACACACTCACACAACAATCTCAACCTGTCTTTCTATGCCTGTGTATTTACGGTGATAGGTTGGGAACCTCAATAATTTCCAGGTTATGACGCAGGGGCTAAGACCATGCGGATAAGGACAGACCCAGGGCCAAAGTCGGTTGAATTTGTCTTTCATCATGTATATGACAATCCTCTCAAGCGTTGTCAAGAAGCAGAAATTGCACCTTTTTGACCTTTCGACGCCTCCACGAGGGCGGGGGTCGAAGGAGGGAGGGTGGAAGCTGAAACAAAAAATGTGTCGCGCCACTTTTCATCATGGGGGAACTATTGTACCACTTTTTGTGAACGTGCGTCTCAAAATGGTAGAGGCTAGAAGATAGCGTGACGGACGAACAGACGGACGGATGCAATCACAATATCCCAACGTTTGTTCTTTATGTGTGGTTGGGGGGGGGAGGAGCGTTGTGATAATAATAGTGCTTTACCTCAGAACTTCAATTATATTATTCATTGTAAATGAATAGATACCAAAGGTGATTTAATATTTATTCTTTCCACACCACGAACTGTTGAAAATTTAAAAACTATTACGTACATGATGAAAAATAAACGTACAGAGTTCCGATAGGTTGCACATGCCTGCTTGCTTCGTCTAATTCTGGAGATAACAACGACACCTCATTTATGTAGCCCCAGGATTAGAAAATGTACCCAATCTGGTGGAACGTCCGTAGATGCCAGTATAGAGGATGCAACCGTACCCATAGTATTATCACAAGTGATAATGATACATACTAGATAATGTGCTATGGAAGCTACAACGGACCAGGAAATATAAGATGAATGGAAAAATAAAATAGATCAATATCATTTTACGAATCACATGAATGAAACAACATATGTAATCATACCATTGTTATTCAATGAAAGAGGCAAGAATTACCGTAAAGTCAATTCAATTCAGAGACGAAATATTCTCCCACCTACGGGCAACTGCAAACATATTTTTAATGACTCGAGACTTAATTGTTTCTCTCTCTATCTGTATCTGTGGTTCCTCTATTTCATAAACATGTCTCAAAAATATATAGCTCTCTAGGCTGAAGACAGGCAGGTACCGTATTTATATAAACGTACTAGCCAATGCATTAAACTTCGTTCGACTAGATATTAGGTTGTACCCTTTACATTTACAAAATTGACGGTTAGAGAATGTATGACATACAAGACCTATCTGTAGAGGGCCAAATTAGAATGTTTCTTCTCTGCTTATTTTTCTGCTGCATGACATACGATATTTCCAGACTGCTCAATATGGCTGTCACAAGTGCAAGAAATATATGCACATGTAGGTCATGTACTACGTCAGGGCTGCACAACATACGGCCCGCAACCCGTGTCCTTAATTAACGTTTGTATATTTATGCTTTTATAATAGACACAAAACTTTCACAGTGCGGTCCGTTTAGTTCCAATCAAGGTCTATTCTGGCCCATGTAAACGTTTGAGCTGTGCACCACTGCACTACGTTATTCAAGGTAGCATAATCAGTAATGCAGGTAATCTATTCGAGAGTCATTATACATATACGTTGTAAGGATATATAATAAAAGGCAAGGTTGAGAACTATCAATTGGAAGTATCTTAAATAACTAAATAAAATGCTTTTATGTCATTTGGTAATCAAATTAATCGTTATCAGCTCAGGTTCTATTAACTACAGCCTAATGGAATTTCCCGATTTTTTCCAGGTTAGTGGGACGACTCAATTCTCAGCAATGTCAATAATACGTTAACTTCCTAGTAAAAGGACAACAAATAATTTCAATTTAAGTAGTTTTAAGATACGTGAACTTGTCTTTTTCAGTCATGGAATGACCAAAGGTAGAGAAATATGTTCTAAATATTTACTTAAAACAAACTGGGACTACATCTAAAGAAACTCAGCTAGCGGTGAGTAACTTGTGTTTACATGTAGAAAAGTAGGTAAATAATTTAGAAAAGTAGGTTAGTAATAAGATACACTTAGTTGCATGGGTTATTTACCTCTGAAAAAACATAACTCAGCTTGCGTTGATTGGCGTCCAAAGGGGATGGGGGGTGCAGTAGGACTGAGAGATATTCACAGACTGACACATCCATCCATCCATCCATCCATCCATCCATCCATCCATACATACATACATACATACATACACTCATGCAAACATACATACATACATAAATGCATGGATGCAAACATACATACATACATATGTTTATCTTTACAAAGATTATGCAAGGGATCCACAAAAAAAGTTTGGTTTTTATTATACATTTTTGTAATAATATAGTGCCAGTTTTGCAATTACCGTTTTTACTATCTGATCATGATTGTGCATGCGTGCGAGCTCAAGTGCGTGCTAGCGTTTGTGCCTGTATGTATCATGGTACCAATTGTTTTTCTATTGACCTTATCTTAATGTTTGGTGAAATAAATATAGATTCTATCCTGCTTCAGCATGCGTGTTACACTGTGTAACAAATTAAAGAGCAGTGTTAGATTCTCAAGCTGACAAGGACAGAACCAGCTACTCAATTCCACTTAAGAGAGATAACTCTGCTGGAACTAGACAGGGGTAAGAGTTATCCAGTCACAAGAGATACATTTTCAATGATGTGTATCACATTTGTAATGATATAAAATACAATGATATAAAATACAAAATATATCTAGATATGAATTAACATAATTTCAGATGTTGCCAAGAGTCAACTTTTTTTTTAAAGCCTGACAGAAACTACAACCCTTACATAAAGCACCAGTCACAGCTAGTTTTGTTGTTCATTTCTGAATACAATGTTCCCGATACATGCCCCCCCCCCCCTCCCGGGGGCTTCCGCAATTGGTACCGTTATACCTGTAGAGTATATGTGTGAAATGTAGCTCAGTTACTTATACGCCATTCAATATACATCAGACTTTGGATTATGACATCGAAATATATGCAGTCTGAGACGTTTGATCCTTCCCTGGGGAAGAGAGATATGATTTTGGACCGCAGACATGGAATAATTCTGAGAAAAACTCAGGTTTCACCTCCTGTCGTTTGCTCATAAGGCACTACGAGTCTACTCTGTGTCCATGAAACTTCAGTTACTATACCCAATATTAGTAGCACATATAGCGAACGGCGAGTTATTGTCAACATACATACAGTGACTAACCCGTTCGTCATATCACATCACTAGCAGGCGATGGAAGGTCGTTCCCACGGCTTATAAATAACGCAGTCTGTTCGATAATTTACTCATGCCTGACTCCTGATGTGTAAAAGGACATTTTAAAAACACATTCCTGCAGATTTAAAACAGTGAAAATGAAGACAAAATCGTATTCTCCTCAATTTTATCATTTCAAATTAATAACAGAAATTAGAGTTAGTCTTTTCAAAGATCAGAAATCTGTTAAAGTTATTCTTTGAAACCGGTTATATTGTGCCTACACTAAGAAAATTAATCTCGGTCAGCAGAGTCTCAATACTTTGACTGTGTCACACATTACTTGTTCGCGGCATGCTGTTGGTTATATTCTATACACCGAGGTTTACTTTTATTCTAGTAGCATGTATCGAGATGAAAAAAGTGAGTATCGAGTTCAAAAGAGCGAGTATCGAGTTCAGAAAAGCGAGTATCGAGTGACAAAAAGCAAGTATTGAGTAAAAAAAAGTGAGTATCGGGTAGAAAAAACGAGTATCGAGTAAAGACAAGAGAGTATCGAGTTGAGAAAAGCGAGTATCGAGCTGAAAAAAGCGAGTATCGATTTGA
Organism: Margaritifera margaritifera; assembly: GCA_029931535.1. Taxonomy (NCBI): domain Eukaryota; kingdom Metazoa; phylum Mollusca; class Bivalvia; order Unionida; family Margaritiferidae; genus Margaritifera; species Margaritifera margaritifera. Next base: position 1,516,013 of record JAQPZY010001656.1, on the reverse strand, counting down.
AAATAGCGAGTATCGAGTAGAGACAATCAAGTAACGGACAGACTATTTAAGAAACAAAACTTTAAGAAACAAAACATATATCATGTGGAGGAAATTAATAATATACAGTAGACTCAACTTTACTGTAACGAATGATATACGGTAGACTTTGCTGTAGCGCATTTCTTCACACACACACACACACGCACGCACGCACACACACACACACACACACACACACACATAGATCCATCCTGAATAAACTAGCTATTATCTATAGAGTACGATCAAAGCCAATGTACATTCAGAACATTTTATTCAGCCGATCCGTCTTCAGATTGTAACAATATTAACTTTAAAAAATTAGCGGGACCTTTACTGTACTATAATGCCGTGGAGTACACAATACAAGAATTATCTGCAATTGTACTATAAAATGTGTCTGTTGAATAGGAAATGTGTATACTTCATTTTCTGAAGAAAAGTATAACAAAAATTTACGTAAAAAATAAAAACATTGGAGAATTTTTATTTTTACAATAATCAGTTTTGAAACGGATCGTTGAACAGTAGTAGCACGTCAAGCTGGACGGTGTAAGCTAATATATATGTGTAACCTATACATCTGTGTACCGTTAGTTATTGGCTCACGTGATAGAGCTTCTATCTACTACGCAGAAGAACATAGTTCAATTCCCACGAAAAATGTTGTATTCTTCTTGTTTTCTACTAACATTTTTTAATGGGACAAATGCCTCCAATCTCCATCATTATCCATTTACAGGTTAGAAACTAAGCTTAACTGATTGCTGTATTTCACAAACGGTTCAATCATATACAATATTGTTTGAATTTTTTTAAAATTAGAGAATCACCTGCGACAAAATGTGAATTTTATTTACGCAAATTGTACACTGGTCAGCAAATCATGGCATTTTTAGAGTAAGGGGGGCGGGGCGGATTCTTCTAACAGAAAAGGGATACGGGTCCGGCTTCTATTCATCGTTCGAAATTGCTGCCTACCCAGCAGTCTAATAACAGCTACTTTCAGAGTGGACCAGTAACCTCTAAAGGATTTTGCTCTTGATTTCAAACGTTTGTTGGCCCGAAGTTCAGCAGGTTCTGAAAAGAACTGTTACTTCGTTGAATAGAGTAGGTACCATGTATGTAGGATGCTATTTGAGAGAGAGAGAGAGAGAGAGAGAGAGAGAGAGAGAGAGAGAGAGAGAGAGAGAGAGACCCTTGTTAGGAAGATGCAAGGAGTATAAAAAATGTTACAGACATTTCACTTAAATCTTTTGCAATCAATATTCCCCACTGTATTGTATCTACTCCGAGTCCGGATGTTTGGTATCGGTTCCGGTTTCGTCAATATTTGCATCTGTATTATTGCGTACGTTTTGGTATATAGATACAATAAAACATACTAGATACAACATTGTTCTCGCCTTTGAAGAATTGCTTTGTGGTTTTGTGGGTTTAAAGCTATTTTTAAGCACATGATAGGCTATACATGGCAACCAGTATAGTTGGTCGAGGAAGAAACGGGGAAAACCCGGGAAGAACCACCGATCCACGGGAAGCTACTGGTAAGTTTTCTCACTTCCCCACGTTGGCCGAGCTGAGACTCGAACCCAGAGTGAGATGTCAGTGATTTTGGAGGAATTAAAAACACTAGAATACCAAGTGTGTATATATTTATCTTGCAGTCAATCAGCAAAGGGGAATGACGGAGATAACCATAAATTATTCAGTCCTAAATCACACAAAACGTGTCTGATAAAAGAAGGCCATTTACAATTGCATATAGCAGCAGCATACTTTAACACAATTTCATATAATATTTTTGAATCAGACTGCAAGATGGGCGAGTCCGATACTGATTGATTTCGTCAAAAGAAATCAGATATAATCACAGATCATTCACAGATAATAATCAATCTTTTGTTCCGAACTCAGAGAAATGCATTTGCCTATGCGTGTGAAAATAATTCAAACATTCGTGAGAGCTCACCAAACCGGATCAATTACCGTAACAGTACAAATATCCTTGCTCAGAGCATTGAATTACTTACAACTTATTTTATAAAGGGAACAATTATGTTCCATTTAAAATTTGAACACGTACTATGGATTGCAAAATAAAAATACGAAATCTTTGACAGAAACGACAGTAGAATATAAACTCAAGAAAACAGTCTATCGACTTAGATTCTTGTGTTTCAAAAAAAGCTACAAGAGTCTCCCAGGAATCCTTTCATATACTTAATTAACAAATTATGCAGGTTTACAACCCGGATATGATTGAAATCAATCTTCTTTGTTCCATAATTCTTCGTGTGACCGTAACATTGGCACTGACTATGAAATGATAAAGAACACACGAAGAGATTGTAGGTAAAATTAAAATCGTAAAGAAATGCACGAACTGTAAAGAATGAGGTAATAAATCATGCACGATTTGACTCTAGTAGCGTAGTGCAAATTAAAGTGCAGCTATTTCGTGTTGTATTATAGTTAGCTTTAACTTGGACAGAAAGGTACTTTGGTATATAATTTGCTCAGCTACTTTCTTGTTTCATTGTACATGGCTATAATATATACGTACATTTGTATTTACTGTTAATTTTTGTAACTGTGACTCTTGTTAAATGTGGTGATACCCTTAGCTAAAACAGGCCTCACAATAGTGGATAACTGTAAGTTAGCCGCTATAGCCCAGTGGAACAAAGAGACTCATTATAGGCGGGAAATAGAATGTTGAAAAGCTTGCAATAAATCAGTAATAGCAAAATCCTATTAACAGCCAAACATTTAGCTTAATGAGCATTTATTTACTTAGCGAATTTAGCCGGGAAGGGGGTGGGTGGGGGTGCGTTTGTGTAATGTATGCTATAGGAAATGAGACTTATTTTTTGTTATTGCAGTACGCAAAATCTAGTGTATGAATACTTGATATAGAAAGTAAATCTGCTATTAAATTCAACAATATTTGATTGTTGTTTCACAAACAGAAGAGCAAGTACCCCAGAATTTTTATTTCAATGTTTGGTTGACGGGCGGAAGGATAAGTATCTGGACTTTTTATTGGAGTTGGGCAGTTCAGGTTATCTTTATTTATTACTTATTTATTCATATTCATGCTGCATAAAATTGAACTTGCTTAAAAAGTACAGAACAAGTATGTGGATTTAAACCAATATCAAAGTTTGTTTCACGCATAAAATATGTAAAATGCATGTAAGTTTTCGTAAATCATAAAATAATCTAGTAATTAGAACAATACCTCCAAAAAGGAAACACTCATACAAATTCTGCTATTAGAGCAAACTGAAAGCTTTGGTCTTTGAAATTTCACTTTTACATTTTTTTTATGGTAAAAATATAACTTGTTTGCACTGAGTTTAATGTTAATGGGTCTTAAATAGGAAGAAAATAAAATGAATGGAGAAAACGCAAGTGACTCTCTTTCAAGGTCCTCGTCTGGGAAGCATAATTCATTTATTTTTTCGCTGAGGAACTTTCTAGAAAACGAGGAAGTTTGCCTGAAAATAAGACGCGTTACTTATAAACATATACAAATTTGCAACTCGCAATACATTGCGTCAGTAAATACATTAATTTCCACTATCGTCATTTTACATAACTAATGCTCTTTACTCGACTTAACAAGTGTGTACCGGTACATGTGCATTAAAAATCTCGATAACATTTTTGAAAGTAATCATTTATATTGCCACAGGAGTTCGACTACATTCAGTCTGAGGTAATAAAAATGACCCGAAGAATTGAAGATTTGCCACAGGGTAACACGGAACCTGTTCACCAAAATATACAAGGATGTAAAGATGACGATGCTAATTTTGAACCTGTAAAAAAATGCCATCACTCCGTGGATAAAAGCGAAAACTACGATTCTAGTGACAGTTCTGTAGATTCAGGAATCGGAAGCAAGATCAGAATCCATGTCTATCAGAAAGCGATATGACGAACGAAAATTCGACGCTGACCAGAGGACAGGACGCAGAGCGGAGCGGTCGAAAAACAAAGATTAATCGATATGATATTGAAACGGCAAATAAATGTGGATATCATAAAAGATTTGGAAAACTAAATTACATTCAAATTTTCATGTCAGTTTCAATTGTGGGTAACGTTGTGCTTGTAGTAATGGTGGCACTTCTAGCCACAAAACTTGGAGCAAGTATGGAAGCAGACGAAGAAAACTGTCCTTTACAACATTTACCGAAAGACGTTGCACAGGACTCCTTGTGCATACCTTGCGACTATCTGGGGTCACATGTGAAGGCAGAAGATACACTGTTTGATGTTATTTTCCCTTGTGGATATAAGTTTTGCTGTGTTGGAAATGCTGCTCTCCAGCAGTTTTTCCTTCTGGTAAGTTTACCCCCTCCCTCTCTCTCTCTCAACACAAGGTATGTGGAAGAAACATCTTAACACACAAATAAAAATATAGGTGGTGGAGGGACTAGTAATTGTTTGTACGTTTCTTCATCATTCATGTATTTGTAACAAACTTTGCAGCTTATAGTCCCACGACATGGAACATAATAGTTGGAATATTCTTTTGCAGAAGACAAATCTGAAAGTGGTTTTATGGTAGACAAATATAATTATCCCCGCGCTTTTTGATGAAAAGGCGGGATAATATGATTTTTCCCTTTTGTGCTGTGTGCGTGAGTTCGTAATGTCCCGTAACTCCTCTTACACCGTTCAAGATAGAGACCTCAAACCTTGCTATTTGATTTGGGTCGGCCTGTAGAGGTTCGCAATTGTATTAGAATCTTGGGATACGGATCATTTTATATGAAATGGGAATAACTCCCAGGAAAGAAAAATCTTACATGTCTGAAAACTGGGTTGTATGATCATTACCCCGTGTGTAAAAACTGATGGACTCTTGAATGAGACTACTGGGTCATCCACCGAAACTATTCAGATCCCCACCATGTATATACATTTCGCAAAGGTGCGCGTACTAATTGTAGCCCAAAGCGTTCGAGTTAGGCAAACTCTTCGTCAGTGGAGACAGAGGACACACACGCACACAAACGATATCAGCTGATTGTGGTCCCTGGGTCTATCCCCCGCACACCACTCCTTCCCACCCAACCCACCCCCACCCCCACCGACATAGCCTTAGGGAGCGAGGGGATATGTGTTTTGCAAACACTCTAGTTATAATTAGAAAGTACTATGATCTGAGTATAAATTTACCAAAAGTATATACTACGAGTAATTTAGTCGTTCGTAGACGATTAGTCTACATCTGAAGCGCATAAATGGTATCTTTTTGTTCTTAATCGATTTCGTGCACTGTAGCTTTCAGGAAGCTTGATAACTCGGGGGCTTATCTTTTGACCTAACGAATGCACACTACAGGAATACTATAAAAGTGAAGAGGAGAAATTTAACGATGAAAATTTGCTTTCTAGTGGTAAGCAAAAGGCTCGACTCGAACTTTCAGCGATACTTTTCTAATAAAACAGTTACATCAGTGGTGTAAGCAAATGTCCGAGTCTCTATGACGATATAAGACAAAGCAAAACGGGGAAGAAAAAGCTTCGAAATCAATCACATATATATAGCTGAGGAACCGACCATTAATTTTTTTTTTTTTTTTGGGGGGGGGGGGTAGGTTTTTTTTTTTTGGGGGGGGGGAGTTTTTTTTTTGGGGGGGGGGTAGGGGTCTCGGATTATCTTTTAAACCACCATAATATTTTTTTTCTTTCACCAAATGATAATATTTTTCTTTTAACTAATAAAATGGATATAATTAGTTATTTTTGTACAAATCAGAGGAAGAATATTTTTCAAGCTATTTAGGGGCCGGAAATTGTTTTTCAAAAAATTCCCAGGTACACCCGGAAAAATTAAATGATCAGTTCCTAAATCCTTCCTATTTAACGTCTTATTCTCTTTGTTTCACATTCATCGTAATAGTATGGCAAATTACAAGAAAAAGTCATATGTAGACTATATGGTTTAAGGTAGGCAGAGGAGATAGAAAGGAGATTTAGTATAAACATAACAAACTAGGTATAGTAATATAAATCCAGCTATCTAGGTCAAGTGTTTTCCAAAAAGAAATATTATGTCGCGCTATTTTTAGCTGTGGATATCACATTTATTTACTGAAATCGTGTCTCATAATGCTTTTGATACCTACGTGTATATGGTACTCAAATTACAAGTCCAAATTCTCGAGCAAATTGAAAAACGTTCCTGTTTGCAGACTTTATGTAACGTGATAAAAGAGACCTGTGCTACGGCCGATGATCACATCCTTTCATCTGAGCCATTGGGTATTTACAAAAACCCAACAAATACCCAACAGTTTCGCGACCTTGGATGTTGATACAAAGTAGGCTGACATTTTGTCCCAGAAACAGGTCAACGCAACCTAATATCGCAGGAATGTGTATAAAGTAAACAAAGAATAATATGAATTTATAATATAAGTATCCGACCATTTAATTTTCGGGAAAGGAAGATAGACCAGAGGGTGGGGAGGGGCTTTTTTTCTTCTTCAGATTTACGACCCCAAATAGCTTTAACAATGACCTTGAAATCATGAAGTTATTTATTTAAAAAAAAAAAAAAACGGAGGACAACAAAGGAAGAAAAAGAACCAAAAGAACTTGCATGAAAGCAAACCATGTGTCATATGTCAAATTTGAAGCTTCAAAGTCCTTTAAGCGAATGAATTTGATGTATATTTAAGGATTTCAATTTTCACAGAATTTTGAACAGATAGAAAGAAGCGCAAATGGCGACGTAGCTTTCAGAGTACTCGTTCGCTTACCTTTCGAAATGTACAGAATGTTTAATCGCTTTCATGTCCATGTTTGATCATCTCTTCTGTAAAATTCATGTGTTGGTGATTGCGCATAGCAAGAAAAATTAAACCTAATATTTATCAAATAATATTTCTGAGATATGATTATAAATTATTATTACTCTTTTATATTACTAATAGTGCAACTCAATCTGATTAAAACTGAGATGTCCGACACCGATTTGAGGCCATCTTCTTTTGACCTTGTGATTCACCAATCAAATGACAGCTTTCACATTTATGAATGTGAAAAACGTAATTCATTACATGACGTTTCCTTAGATAACTCGGCCTAACTGCAACGCTTTATGTGATAGGTTACTAAATAAGTGGATCGAAAATTACAAATGTCACCGGAACATGAACCTTTAACGGTACGTGTCAGATCTGCTTATTATACTCGTAAATAGTGTTCGATTTTAATCAGATCGAGTGCACAGTCAGACTTTTAAAAAGAAGGAGAATGCTCTCTACACCCAACTATTTCTTGTAATTTAAACAAGAACAGTGACACAAATTAGTTACGTTATTTAAAACAGTTGTATAATCCTAAATACTTCGCACCGGTGTGACCCCATTGGGTATTTAACCTTATATAAGATAACTACCACATACGAACGTTTTTCACCGCGGCAACGCAGACCTATGAGAACCATTGGCGGGGTCAAAAATATGTAAACAGGTAGGCGAGAGGTCTGTGAGACGCAACCTCCAGTGGGGGCCCAGGGGGCGAAGCCCCGTAAAGCTTCTGCATTTTAAGTGTTTCCATGGCATACAAATTTTGACTATCTAACGGTAAAAAAAGTACTTTACGAAATGTTTCGTTTGTTTCGCGGTCATTTTTAGGGGGCGCGCGCGCTAAATCCGTTCATCCCCATCCCAAAACTGCTCATTAGAACCAAGAAATGTTGTAGTTGTTGTTGCAGATCTTGGTACTCAGTTGCTTAATAAAAAGAAAACTTGGCAATCGAGTGGATTAGATTCCGTGACTAAAGGTTTCAGAAATGAACTCGATACTACCTGGACCAGATGAAATGGGTGCTGCACATAGTGTGTGAATTTCATATTTGGCAATGTCTTGTCAAAACTTGTTGATTTAGAAGATCAAGCTTAAATTCAAACTCCCAAGCTTTAAGAAGTCTGTTTTACTCAAATTAAAATAAAGTTAGAATCTTGGAACTTATAGTTTTTAAAAAATTAAAGTGTGGTTCTTTTACTTGCAAGATGAATTTCCATGACATGCTGAAACTCTAACTATCATATCTCTAATTTGAGGTTCGAGTTTGGGTTTCTTGCTGGACAAGGTTTCGAGAATACGGCATTATTTTATTCCCTACAATTTGCATATAACTCGTATCTCAGTCTAGTCTAGTCCAGTAACCACACTGTATGAAGTCATGTTCTATTATAAGCACATTGTTATGTATTTGTTATTATACATTTTACCAATAATGCTTCTATAAATATAATTTTATAGTGGCAAGGAAAGAAAAGAAATCAACAGGTGACCAATTAACGCGCTTTACTGCATGCCAAAAATAAGCTTAATTGTATATAACTTCTACTGTAATCTTCTGCAATATTGCGTTGTAGATTATTTTTAGACAAAGATCAATTCACTTCTAGAAACCCCCCCCCCCCAAAAAAACCCCCCCAAAAAACCAAAAAAAAAAAAAAAAACAGACAATAGTATACAATCTAATACCTAGTTCCACAGAGGCTGGATTTTCCACCTGGATGATCGTTCACTCTGCAGACAACAACACCTTTAGAAACTCTCGAATACCACGTTATTTTCTGCAAACGTAAAAGGTTCCCTGGTTACCAAAATGTTTGAGCAAAGACTTTTCTCCGCATTACCGTTTGAAGAGAATGTGAAACTAAGAAAACAGACTTTGACATACAAATGAAAAGAGATGGATATAGAGCTTCAAAAGTAATGAGGGAAACTGAGTAAATGGGTGTCGAGAAAGCTCAAAAGTTGAAGAAAAAAAATTAATTTGCACATTAATCTTACCGATCTCAGATAACCTCATTTTGTATGAACTAGAGGTACAATTTAAATTGAACAATCTTGGTGAGAGCAACAACACTGTCACAAACTCGCAAATGATATCAGTCCCAACCGGTAAATATTGTGCCTTAATACATTCATAATATTCATCAGTTTGATTGCAGATATGTTTTAAAATGTTCTACAGTAAAAAGCTGTTTATATAAGAATGACGGCTAATTTTTATTAGGTATCGTTACGATAACCCCATGCATTTCTGTATAACTTAAACTATTTCAAGATAAAAACAGCTAACTTGTACACTTGCTAATTTCTCTGCAAATATTTTTTTTTGAACATTGCCTTTACAAGGTGATTTGTGCGTCTGTCATATTCAGTTGTTCTGAATCATACGAAATAATCTATCTCTATGGAGAGAGAGAGAGAGAGAGAGAGAGAGAGACAGACAGACAGACAGACAGACAGAGGTACACTCTTTTATTATATATCTCGCTTACTATTTCATGCAAATCTTTACCAAGGTGATTTGTGAAGCTTTCGACGCTTTCGCACGCTGTCGACTTGAACTTCCAATTTTATTTTCTAAAACGAATTAGACATGTACAGCACATTTTATTCGAATTTTCCCCCATAGTTCTGGAATATTAACAAGTATGGCCTTAATTGTCTTTGATGAAATTTATTCAGCTGACAACGTCTTATGAATGCAAAATTCCTAATGTAGTCCCACTAATATTCTCAGTGTTTAACACATACTTTACATATTACTAAGTACCTATTTATTTTCCTTTATGTGCCTTGATGTGTGATGACATAAATCCATGATATACAAATATATTGCTTCTTTTACAGATGTTACAAGAAGGATACACAAGTGAAGGTAATTGACATTTCATAGTACACTTCTGTTCATACTTACATAATTTTAATGACAAATCATGAGATATGAAAAGAGAATACCATTATATATATATATATATATATATATATATATATATATATATATATATATATATATATATATAGATATATATAAAATGGAAAAAAGTGCTTGAATAGTATATTTTTATTCAGTAAATATTTAACAGATTGCGTTTACACTTTCAAGGCTAGTTAACCAAGTAATCATACCGTCTACAAAATAGTATTTTTTCCTGTTGCCACATCAAAAATTAATTGTAAAACATATCAAGGTGGTTTATTTGATATTCTAGAAAACAAAGCTCATGAATATGCCATTTCTGTACTAATAAAAGTCCGTTTCTTGATGTAAAGTACATGCATTTGTTGCGAGGTGAATCTGTAAATGTAAAGCATCTGAAACATATGCAGCAATAGTATTATTATTATTATTATTATTATTATTATTATTATTGTTGTTGTTATTATTGCTGGCATATTACAGTCACCACTGAGCTCCTTACTTCAGAAAACTATCCCGACGTATATAAAACCCTGGGCACTTGGCGTTCCAGGGACATAGCAGCTCACCTGTATGCAAACGTGACGTCATTGCCAGGTAAGAATACTAGATTCAGATAGATTCACTGATGTTGGAATGGAAAATCCTACCCAAGGGTCATAGCTTGTGGACAAGAGCGAGGTGTCCCGAGTGTTGCCCAAAAATCCCACAGTCCTTGATATAAGTGAGTATATTTCACTAATTTCTGTGTCAATTATTTTGTTAAAATCCTAATGGTAGATTGAATGCCTCAATTGTGTACTGTAAATGTTATGGACATCCATAGTGTAGACAAGATGATGTCCATTTCATGTCATCAAGTCTATGTTTTCTTAGATTCATCTTACTCTATAGACATGTTTAATATACCTACATCGTTTTCTTATGTGATAATTATTTATCATCGCATCTACCACATAACCTTCAGCAGTTCAAGGTATCAGTATCATTCGACACAGTTAAAACAACGAAATGTAATAACGGTTATCACACCTATTGCTGTGATATTTACCTAGTTATAACTGAACATGAAATCACTCCTAAGTTTGCTACCATCATAAGATCGTTGAATGTATATGTTTTATGTTGCACTTGCCATGTCAATCATTTATAATGTCTTCTTCTTCTTCGTGTATATCATGTATATTATTGTTGTTATTATTATTATTGTAATTATTATTGTAATTATTATTATTATTATTATTATTATTATTATTATTATTATTATTATTCAAGAAAAGCTTACTTGGCAGGCAGATGTTGGGTATGGCTCCGCATTCACGCTAGGAATAATCTTGACACCAGAGTCCAGACTTAAGGTGCCAGAAGCCGGATTTTATTTTATCTATTCTGCAGTAACGTTTAACTGTCAAACGGGATATACGCCCCTTATCCATCTGATAAACAGACAACACAGAGGTCGTCCGAAATCGGGTGTTCAGCCGCTCCTGTTGAGCAAGACTAGTGAGTGCGGATCTGATGGGATCTACACCAGCTTCCTCGCGGGCGTGCTGAAATTGACAAGCAACGATGAATTGTCAGTTAATCTGACAGACTTTTCATTGTCTAGTGTGTATAGAGCGCCACTTTCTAATTATTTTGGTGTTTATTTATTGTAACTTGCGGTAGCATATGTTTTTATTTAACTTAACTGATTCAGGGGGAGGGGGGAGGACATGCATTGTCCTCGTGCACATGTTCGATTTTTGTGGTCGCCTCTCTCTCTCACTCTCTCTCATTTGATTTGGGTCTTCGGCAGGAAAAGGCAGTGTAAGGATGCACCCATTCTTTTATTGACATGCAGTTACCCACTAAATATATGAGAATGCTTTGATTCAATCACAACAAGTATAGAATATGTTTTCGTGAAAATAGGAATGGATGTAATTTAATAGCTTTAGAAACACACACAATACCGTATTTATACATACGATACACAAATTGACCCCTTATGAAAAATTGTCTTCCTACAAACAAGAGGAGATGCTTAATTTTAAAGAGGATAGAGTCGTAACACTTGTTTTGTACAGCTTGTAATACTACTAGCAGAAATATTCCGAATTCCTACTGCAATTAGTTTTGAAAGCTGAGATAGCACTTCTAGTAGCGGTTCAAACAACTCAACATTAACAATTTTTGTTTCTTAGGTGTAGTGATTCCTCAAGATACAATAATAAGACGTGTTTAGCAATGAAAATTATATAAATTAAGCATGCGTTTGTAATGGAAGTCACAGTCAAGATTTCAGAAATTTTTTAGCGAGGTCATTTGTTTGTATTACCCTGGGCATTGACACACACACACACACACACACACACACACACACAAACTGCATCGCAATAATTTTTTCTTCCTGGTTCCTATGTACTATTTTGGAGTGGGTTTTGTAGTACCTTTCGATAGGGATAAAAGGGTTGTCATTGTATATACATGGTGATAATTTGTTGGTTAAGTTTTTGCTTTTAGCTCATTTTTTTGGCACCCATAGTCTATACATACTGTTATACCTGAAATCATGAAACTTGGTGAGGGGATTCATCTTGACGAGTACTACACCATCATCACAAAGTAAGTTAATGTGACTCCTATTTTAGAATACACTGTCTTTAGTTAAGTTTTGTTCTTTAACTGTTTATGCTACGTGATTGTATTTGTGTTTAACTCATGACCACATAGATCTTTCCATGCTAAATACAGCCTTCCATACACAAAAGGCCTTTTATGATCAGTACAATTGATTCATAAATTCTAATTTGATTCGTGACAACTGCTGAGGCATCGCATGAAGAGTATGCAGTCCACTCGTCTAATTCTAATTCTTTTATTCATTGGCATATACAATATACAGTTAAACTGTTATGGTTAACCTATCACAATATACAATGAATTGTCATTAATATGGAAAGTTTACTATTTAATAAACATATTTATTTGTACAAACAATTGCACTGCGAAAGTTTTGTGTCTATAATAAAAGCACTTGTAGCCTATGCATTAAAAGCGACGTTTTTGTTTTTAGTTGTGAAACGATATTTGCTTAAAGTCCTCCAAATTTCACTTGACGCATTTACAAAGACTTGGGAATATATCGATCTTGCGATGAGACTAGCCCTGATTTCGACTGAGCCAGTACTTTACGCCGGACTAAGATCTAGCGATGATTAAGTTACTTACCAGAATTTATGCAAACTATTTCGGTTAGAATTGAACTCTTCCACATTTAATTTCTGAAACTCATCCATACATTTATTATGCACATGTTGTGTTTATGTGTGTGTGTGTGTGTGTGTGTGTGTGTGTGTGTGTGTGTGCTATGGATCAGATGGTACCCTGTTTCAGAAACTTCTCTCATAAAAAGTACACGCCTGCCACAGAGAACCAGTCTAGAAACGTCGTGTATACTCACGCCATCCAGCAGCAAAATAAAGATTATGGGAAAGTATTATTGTTGTCACGCATGATTTGCATTCTTTTATTAAATTCTGAATACTGGGTTATCTGCAAAAATTGCCCAAAAGAATTCAGAAAGACTATATAGATCAAGCCTCAACACAACCGATACAATTAGGAGATGCGACGGATTTATGAGATCAGGCTCATCGAGATTAATAAAGCTGATTAATAACTTTTTCATTTCCATGGATTCATAAATCAATTCATCTCTCCCACTTGAACTCATTCTATTTATTTATTACCTTTAAAATCGGATTGATTCACACAAGAACATTTCCAATGAAGATCATTTATTTTATTCTTTACTTCTGGATTCAATGCCCTTCCTTTGTTCACTTGTAATTCAAAAGCTTTATTTTTCCTTTGTCGCTATGGTCACCACTTAATGCTTTTGCCGCTGTATTAAAAGACAGAATATTCTTTAAAAAATACCCTTCTCTCAATTCTACTGAATATAACATTAATTAAGTTTTTGAAATTAAACCAAAGTCTTTTGAGATGCAACCTTGATCCCGTTATAGGGAACTTGATATTAAAAGTACGGTATGTGGTAGCGATAAACGATCTTCTGCATGTTTATGAGCAGGGGAAGAAAATCGAACTCAAATTCACCCCTTCGCATTGGCTTTTCCCATTCTACACACGCACATGGGATGATTTAGTTGGTCTTTTATGTCCTATGAGATTCAAAACGTCTTTTTGCATTGTCAAAATACATACATTCTTATATTTCCATGTTCAAGATGGGTAAAATAATTTATGAAATAGGAAACACTTGAAATTACAGGTTTATTTTTTTATAGTGTTACATACATACTTTTAAAAGTTCACATGAATAAAGTGCAACCTGGAATTATTCGTAAATATTTCGTATATTTATACTTCTTACCTACTTTTGCTTTCGTGACCCTGCGGATATATATTGGTGGAAGTGATACAACATTTTTTCGAAAATGCCTCAATGAGGTCATCTTACCTTCAAATTTAATGTGAGTCATTCTAAACATGCTGCATGATTCACCGTTTCATTGTCAAGGCATAGCTGGAAATAAAGGGGGATCGGGAACCTAGGTCATGTGTAAATTTTGTTTCCAAATTGAATCGACTGCTGGAAGCGGAAAGATTGCCAACTAAAAATTTTCGTAGTATCGTTATCTCGATCCACGACAATATGTTGGACAAGACCGGTAAAAGCTGACAGTACGTGGGACGAAACCGATAGCTAACAGTATATTGGACGAGATCGATTATAGCTGACAGCACATTGGAAGAGATCGATTATAGCACGACATTGCAAGGAGAATGCAAACTGCAAAAGACAAAGAATATGAATATTCCCAGCATTAGCAAAATAGGATCTCTGTGATGTTTTTAGTTGTTAATCTCCGCAGTTTGTATTCCAAGAAGGAGTCCAGATAATGCAATACCTTTTATCTGGCTTTAGGCCCGACTGTCTTTGTGTCGCTTTCTTCTCTTAAACCGTGGTGTTAATTACCAAAACAAGATAACATACTTGTCCAGTGGTGTTAATTACCAAAACAAGATAACATACTTGTCCAGTGGTGTTAATTACCAAAACAAGATAACATACTTGTCCATAGTGTATCATTATGTAATGGGACTTATATTTGGCACGTTCTCCTAAAGCAACAGGAAGAGGACCTAAAATACAATGTATTTTGCAAAATAATTTGAGTAAACTAAAAATCACTTTTCCGGTACAATTTACTCGCGCCCATTTCCTAAAAGTTAGCGCTAAAGTAAAGTAACATCATCAACAATTCTTGACTGCTTTCTTTCCTTAACTAAGGCTCTGTTTGATAGTATTTGTAACATCGTTGCAATACACCATTCATTACTGCATACATGTAATAATTGACATTTCAAATTGAAAGGACAGATCAGTGTGCACCATGTAGTCCGAGTTTGCGAGCAAGATTTCTTAACGAAAAGATAAAGGTACATACTACGCACAATTGGTTAAACAATGTAAAACCATGATTTACATTCTGATGTACTGTATATTGTCGATTTTGCTCGAAACATATTACAGGCAATTCAGTCAGTAAAAATCCATGTAAACGTTGTAAAAGAATATAAATATACATTCCGGAAACAATTGAAAAGTGACGTGCTGTCAACTTACTTTGAGATGATATCAGAACAAATGAACGAAAATGAATTAAAGGTGATAGCAGGATAAAAAGTGTTATCTTGAAACATGGTTGAAGAAATTAAAATATGAAACACATTTATTTATTGTTTACTTTCAACTAACTAAAGATAGATAAAGGCAGTAAATATATCATATAACGTGACGAATAAATATTGATTGAAAGGAACTATTACTGTCTCAGTTTGCAGTAGTTTATTTATTAGGAACTGAAGCTTTGGAAACAAATGCATTTGAATATCTCATTTTCTATCTGTTGCATAAAAATGTAGAGACAACGATCTATAATCGTCAAGATTAGTCTATTCACTTATCGTACAGCATGGTTGTATAATGCTTACCAACGAACATCATCATTCAAGTCTGATGACGATATAATTTGCAGACATGCTTTGTGCAATAGCATTAGCAACGCCAATCTCGTAAATGTCTTTAAGATCACTGGTAATTTCATTGTCTTTTGTAAATCCTATAGACAGTGATTTCTATTTTATAGAGTTTGTCGTTGGCCAATAGCGTTATTTTCGCACATGTATCATGGGGAGGTAATTTTAGCGAAGGTAAAACTTCTTAATGCAATTATTTACAAATGCTCAATATGAATTTTATAAGATCACTGGATATAGGTCATGGCGTTTTCAGGTAGTAAAGTGTCGAAATTAATTTGAAGTACGAGATACTTTCAGTTTCAAATAACGCTACAGATATAACATATATTGGTGGACGGGTGTTGTATTGCTAAGCATAACGCGAAACATTTCGGGATGCAATTAGTGTGCTGAATACTGTTATACTGCGCTTTGGATACGTTGACAACACGCTGTTGGATATTCTTCATTGGTAATTATTCCTATTCTTTCTTTCCACTACTTAGTAATCTGCTATGATATTTTTTATTGACATCGGCAACATGTATCTGGAGTGTGTAAGACTTTAGCTTGAGTTCAGGGTTTCATATCAACCTGGCTGTAATATCTAATGAACAAGAAGATAAGACATACTATTTGTTTTGATATGATTTCGGAGAAATATATTAGGTTATGTGAAACCTAGAAATAGTATTTGAACTATATACTACCCTGGCACGTTTCCTCCAGCGTCGTTAAGAAAAACAAACCAACAAACATATTACGAAAAATAAGAAATTAAATGGAAACTATACTACACAAAAATTGAAATGTTTTGATCGGTGAAAACAGCGGCAGACAAAAAGAAAATAGACAAAAGAATCACATATCTCACACGATGTGAATAATGTTTACTGACCCCAGGCTTTAAAAGAATTGTAAATGTGCACACAGATGTTATTCAAGATCGAGTGTATAAAGCAAGTGTGGTCCTGCGGAAAATGAAATAAAAGCGATGCATATATTTTGGTAGTTGATATTGCATCGTTGATTGCAGACCATACTTCACTTATGTTATGTTCTGTTTTTTTCTTCAATGAAGTTCCTGTCAGAGTAAGTAATCAAGAGATACCGTTTGATGCACGGTGAGAAATTACAAAGATAACTTATGACTTTTATGATATCACTTGAATATTGGTTACCGTATGGTTGGCGGATGGGGAGGTTGGCGGATAACCACAGGCATTAAAGAGCTAAATAAAACAATTCAGAGACAAATCGTCTTGAGCTGTGACCAAAGCTGGCAAGAAATTTAGGGGCGAGAAACAGATGGAAGACTATCTACACATACCTTCCTACCTATCTATGTATCCATGTATCTAATTGCTTGCTATATTTGTGAGTGTCCCTGCATAAGCAGCAAGTTTCTAGGTCAAATCATTGCTTTATTAATTATAGAGCATATACATGTTTCCAGGAAAATAAAGTGAAAGTAAAACAGAATTTTATATATATATATATATATATATATATATATATATATATATATATATATATATATATATATATAATACCAGAAAATCTCGAATTATCACGTCTGATGGCAAAAGTATGCAATGATGATAAACGAGGGTGTTTTCATTTCATGATCAAATTCTAAGTGTTGTTTTGAACTGTGTGAGCTGTTCATGCAGTTGACGAAGGTCATACACTCATCATAATTTCTTTTTTCTCACATTGTTATAAATGCATAGGCATACATTCCAATGTTTGATTACTTTAGTAGTGTGACAATGGGAGGTTGAGACCAGGGTTACCGATTAAGGTTAACTCCTTCTATACCCCATGACTTTTTCCCCTCTGCAAACACACCTGTGTCCATGATAAATCCCCACTGGTGATAAAACACGGGTCCGCGCGAACCCGCAGGGGATCAGCGACAGGTTCAATTTTCTTTATTTCTACCTCTTTCGGCTCTGTCTCAAACACGCGAGCTCCCCGGCTCCGTATTTGTTCGCGGAATCGTTGGAAGTTTTCCATTTCCGCCCACACGGTCTCGAACACCGCCGAGGTAATCGTTTTATCTTCGATAGCCACCGTGTATAATTTACTAATTGCGCTCAGACTGTTTTGGTCAGCTGCGAGAATTTCCGAATAGACATGCATTCGCGAATGCAACCGTAATGATTCCGGCCACGCCAAGGCCAACGGCGGTAGCGGCGGCGATTCCACAAATAACATCTATAACAACACACAAGCGTTTATATTTCGCAAGTACAACGGTCCTTTTTTGGTAATTTCATCTCGCAGCTGTTGTTGCGCTTCAGTTATCTGCTTGCGTCGGTAGGTTTGAGGGTGTTGTATTATTAACGTCATCGCGACGTACAATTGCTCGACAGGCATACATTGTCCAGACGCATCGCGGTCGGGTGCAACACGCACTTCAAACCAAATATTTTTCTTCACTGGTACACGTATTACACCCCTGCTTGGTGTCGCCAACGATCGTTGTCGTTCTTGTCCAAGAACTGTTACGTGGACAAGTGCGTCTTTGGTGAATATCAGTTTGGGTTTTTCTTTTGCCGGTTGAGTTAATGTCGGTGGTTCGATATAATTGACGGAGAATTTTATCGCGGTGGTTTTGTTGGTGAACTCCACATCATCGTTGTAGAAGTCTCTGTTGTTTTCACTCCCGACAACGTAGTCAGCGATGGGGCGTTTTTGCATGCTAATGTCGTCAATGTTGGCATGCCCTCCCAGTTAATCCAGCACTCCGTCACCGTAAAATTCCTTAAGATTGTCATCGCGTGGTTGTTCAGGGTCCATCACGTATATGTAATGTTAAATCTTAAACACAAATGCCAACGATAGTAAAGGACCCTATCGGATAGATTCTGATTCCTTCAAACTGAATCTCATCTCCTGCGTCTAACGAAAATGATACTGCATATGTGAAAAAGTGAACAAGATTGTCTCTGCGGTTATGCGTTACTGGTTAAGTATGACGTTAGTGACCGTTTACCACCATTTTCATTACACCCAACCAGACTCTAAATCCTTTTAAGATGAACAAGTACGATCCAGACTCGAGCACCTTTGTGATGTGAAATTCAAGTTTATCAAAGCCTTTCCCGACACCAGTGAAAAGAAGTCGGCCATTTAGTCAGTTTTTCCTCTCTCCTCAGTTGGTTAATATTCCACCAAATAAGACCCATTAATTTACCACGCCTATTGGTGAGGGTAGGACGGATATCACCTGGGCGGCCTTTTCATCCACATAATTTTTGATTAATGCAACCGACACATCAGAGTCTTTTCTCACGACGGAGTCCCGCGGCTTTAAAACTACATCGCTGATGAGAAAGTTGGACGTTTGTAGGTTTCCGGTTCGGTCCTGAAAAATTACAAGCTCGTTTGGGTCGACGCCAACAACAACCCGCTTGCTCAACTCGGTCAAATCAGCTTTGGTGGAAAACCTGATTATATCCACATCGGCACTGCGTAGGGTCGCTGCGCTCGCGCGTCCGTAAATGTCAACTGGCATTTCATATACTATCAAGCGTAGCTTTTAAGTGACTTTGACTTCGACAACGTAAAATCGACAAGCGCGTGCGTGGTTGGTGGACGCTAGAGTGCACGCATTGCTCAAACAGTGAGATGCCCACATATAGGGCCGTCCATTCGAACTGGAACTTTCATCTTCCGTTGCATAGCGGTCAATTTCAAAACGTTCTTGCCGGGTTCTGGCATGATTATACGCCGCGGCTTCTCACTGACTCCCCCGCAGTAAAAGTCATGGTTGTCGAACAACTGTTGTGGGCTGAATACATGCAGGCAATGTCGACACGGAAACCTTGTTCTATAGTGCTTGCTGTGTCGGTACGCCATCCGGGAACGATTTTTTTATACACACGTCATGGTACTGCGCCGCTGGACCGTCCATGTTGCTAAACAAAAACAAATCAATGTTAGTCCGCTCGCGCGTGGAAGCTTTGCTTGCCGTGGTGGATAGTCCAATTGGTTGAAGGCTGTTGTTCGAAGCGAATACATTAACGGCGATAACAGGGCTGAGTCGTTCAAACTTACCAATGTCAGTAACCTGTACAGGGAATTCTATGTTACCAAACTTGAGTTCACTCATGACGAAGAAGAGTCTTTATTTATTCCAATTGCCCAAACGGTGTGTGAATGGATACATTCCAATAGCCAAAAAGAACTGTGAGGATACATTCCAATAGTCCAAACGGACTGTGAGGATACATCTTTTTTCAATGAATTGAATTAAATGGCAGATAGTACAATAAACAGCAAGGTATCATCATCTATAGTCTACAATATACAAAGAAATCATAGCAAGAAACGCAATTACATATGCATGCAGATGCAGATCAATGCAAATGAAATAAGCAGATTAATTTACAAAATTTATCCGTAGGGAGAACGATATATCTACATTATTAAAGGTAATAATATGAAGATAAAATCAGAGGTTATGTAATTTAAATTCATATTCAAGTAGTGGTTAGTCAAAACATTTACAAGATATATGAATATACGACGGTATTTCTATGATTAAAAGCTTTATAAATGTAAGTGGCCACAATATTCAAAATTCTAGTATTCGGGGTATTCATAAGCTCTATAAATTTAAACATATTTGTTCTTTTTCTGAAATATTTCTCTATATATTTGGCTCTTAGATCTTTATACAACACGCATTCAAGGACAAAATGATATTCATCTTCAGTGAGGTTACAAATAGAACAAAGTCTATCATGAATTGGTTTATACGGTCTCGCCCATCTACCACCTTCAACTTCGAGTCTGTGAGAGGATACTCTAAATTTAGCAATTGTATTTCTATATATCAAAGAATAGATGCTGTCAAGGTAAAGTTTTGATTCTACTACTGTTGACTACTGTTCTTAAGACGATCCATCCAATTTTGGATAACATTGTCCGATAGCCTTAATTTAAATGACTGTAAAAATATGTCAGTGTTACCGACCCCTTGATTAACACAAACTTCATAGAATCCTAATCTTGACAATAACTCTTTAACTAAATATGCCCAATTTACTTTATTGGGTAGAGCTTCTGAATCGTTCAACATCATTTGGTATATATATTTAATATGTTTGTCCTCCTTTGCATCTAATATCGTAAACCAACACTTCACAGTGTAATAAATCTATTTACTATCATTGTCGTACGCCCTAATTCTCCATAAATAAAATCATTTTGTGTTGTCTTCTTCACTCCTAATATCGTTTTGCAAAAATGTAAGTGCACTCTTTCAATGTATTTAGCAGGAATAAATCCCCAAACTTGGCAACACTAATTTAAGATAGGTTTTATCAGTCTATCAAAAAGATTCATGACATGGCTTGTTTTTAAGGACGTAAATTTAAAAAGGTATTTTTCAAGTAAAAATATCGCTTTTTTTTAGTTTTTTCAATCTTCATGGCATCTCTGCTTGATTTGTACACGTATTGGATGATTCCCCGGTGATCTTTGAAATCACCAAAGCGCTTGTGCAACTTGAACTCGGGGATTTGGGTCATTTGACGACCATACGCGACAGCTTTAGCGGCGATAGTAGCTGCGATACGGCGGCGGTTTTGTTCATCAGGGAGCACGCGTGCGATTTCAGCCCGCCTGGCCTGTGAAGGAATTTTAAAATGCAACTGCGCTGCCATTGCACGAAGCTGTCTCACTGTCGTACGTGGCTCGTCCAGAGGAAGTCCCAATAGTGCAAGTATATAGGCTGCTCTTGCTCCTCTTGGTATCTTTATTCCACGGTTTTGCGCGAATTGCTTGAGCTGATTCACAGTTTGCCTCACAACCAGCTGTGGTTCATCTAGGGGAAGTTGCCTCACAGTCAATCGTGGCTCGTCCGGAGGAGGTTCCAATAGTACAAGTATATCTGCTTTTCTTGCATCTCCTGGTATCCTTATTCCACGATCTGGCGCGGATTGCTTGAGTTGATTAACGGTAGTCATACTCTTATAATAAAATCATAATCTAATTGCTTATTCGGCAATGAAGTTTTTGTAGTGTCATTTTTACTTACCAGGATCAGAAAACGCAATCGCTTTGATCCTGGATATTATTTCATTGACTTCTGAGTCTTTTTCGACGGTGTCGACGTTGACAACAAAGTTGTTTTTTTCCCTGACGACATCGTTGGTTTTTTCCACATTTGCGTTGGCGAGTCTTAGTCGGCGCGCGCGATAGTACTCGGATACAGATCCGCATGGTCGGCATAGCTGATTACGCGACATGACTCCGATGCTGCATTTGAGGCATGGTCGAGCACTGGTACCAACACATAACGCGAGCAAGTGAAATTTACAATATTCGTAACGGCTTGTTCTGCCGCACAGTTCACGTTTTCCAAGACAGACGCACTTGCATCGATTGTGTCCAAATGCCATCACGCTTGTTATATATACGCGAGGATTGTCTTTAACATGAAATACTCTCCATCTATCCTTGATTCATGGTGTGTGTAACATGAAGCGGCTCTTTATCAGATTATGCTGCACTGGATGGTATACAATATTACACCAATCGGCAACCATAACAGACTTTGCACCTCCAATGGTGATTTTGAAAGGCTGAGTAGCGTCTCGTAAACAAGATATTTTGCCACGCGGCAGCCTTCGCAGCTTGGCATCAAACTGCTCTTCCTGTTCAAATAAAATTTTCTTCAAGCGGGTATTTGGTGAAATCACTGCACACTTACCGTTGCGATAACGCATTACACCAATTCGAAACTGGCCATTCATTGTACATTCACATCCAAGAATTTCAAACGTGTTGGTGAACTAGTCTTTGAACTTGAAATTCCCTACGATTACCGTGCCGTCCCTGAGTATTGACTGTATGGGTTCTGTGTCTTTGGACTGAAATAACTCTTCACAGAAATTCCGCCATTTCTTCGGGCTGCGTATCATTTCCAAGTATTCATTGTTTCTGTAAATGAATGCTTTGTCGTGCATACGTGTAACTGCCGTTGATGTTTCCATATATTATATGCTGAAGGCATCTCTCTAATTAATTTGTTCTTGACGGTGATCATGGAGATCTTCGCTGTCTTAGCTGTCTTTGTCGTCTCCACTGTCTTCATTGTCTTCGTTGAATATTTCACTACCTTCGCTGGGTATGTCACTCTCTTTAAGGTCGTCAACGGCGCTCACTCGTACCAGCGACCCAGTTAACGTCGGCGACTTTAAGTTTTCTTGCGCGACATCATACAATGATTTTTCACACATTTTTTTTTGTATTCTTCGCCGAGTTTCCGCTGTGCTTGCTCCAACGCGATCCCTAATCCGGTTAATTTATCAAGGTGGTCCGGATACGTAATTGAAAAATTTGTTCAGCATTTTTGGGACCTCTTTGACGAATCGATATGAAGCATTCATGCTAAACAATGGTTTGATCTTTTCTGTGGCGGCACAAACGCACCATTGCGCGGGTAATTTAATTCTCGCATCGGCCACAGACGCGAATTCTTTAACGATACTGTGCATGTGAAACGGTAGTGTTTCGATGACATTATATATTACTCGATGTGATTGTTTAAAATATTCTCACACAAAAGGAAACTGTTGGCGCTAGGGTTGTGCTTGCTGAGAGTATGGGAAGCGAATACCCCCGCGGGCGCCTATGGGGTTTTCTTGCGGGAACTTGATAAAGCGCAAGCGGACTCGTGTTTTGTCACCTACGAGGATTTATCATGGACACATGTGCGTTTGTAGTGTGGAAAGAGTCATGTGGTATTCGGTAACCCCGCTCTCAAACTACTTTCATTTTAGCCTCTTTCTTTAATGGTTTTATATATATATATATATATATATATATATATATATATATATATATATGAGACCACACGTGAGGAACTATATAATAAAGTTCACGTCGAAAGAAGCAAGCAGACGCTAATTAGAATCTTTATAATTTCTGAACATACCGGTAAGTTTCAGTGTTCGTTACATCAACGTTCTAAATATTCGACTTTGAATACCTGTATCCGAAATGTTGAATTCTATTTTCCATGTATGTTTTCAAACCAGCGATATTAGAGACAATGTTGGAAATAAAAAAATTAAAAAAATGACTTATCGTGGAATATACTATGGAGTATAAACTGTGTATGATTAGATTGTGCTAGGTTTACATACATTACACTGTTACGACTCTATGGTCTAAGAAAAATGTAACAGAAAGAAAGTGAAACCAACAAATCAAGTAAAAATCAACAAGCAATTTATTACTAGATAATTAAAATGAAAAATCAAAAGTCACTTACAGTAATGTGTTTTGAAATCCTAATAATCCAATAAGAATGATTGTTCTAATCACAAGTCCTAAATATAGAATGTTCCAAATTCACGGCTGTGTCCTTGAATGTTATGATGTGCTAATGGTCTCCAAAGTCCTGATGTACTAGAAATCTTGATGTGCTGATGTCAAAATGAAGTATTCCAAAATCTCTGAATAAGTTCAGTTAAATTCCAAAATCATTAATTAAAAATCCAAAATCCAAAAGTTTATGAGCACTGTTATAATCCAATGAATATTTAAAATAATTCCTCTCTTAGAATTTGGAATGAATTTTCACAACTGTAATAGCTCTTTACAAGACTGATGGTAATGTCAAAACTGAATAAATGTCCACTAAACATGATATATATAAAGATTGGTCACATGACAGAATGTTCTAGAACATGAGTCATCTTAATGGAATTTTAACTGTAAACAAAATTCAACCTTGACCTTCAAATTGAGAAAACATATTGATCAAAACAACCTAATTAAAGGACACTAGTTAAGCATGTTTTTCCTGATAACATTAAGATTTAAGCAAATATTAAAGTGAAGAAACATTTATAATTTCCTAATATATTTATAATATTATATAAACATCATACATAACAACACACACACACACACACACACACACACACAGACACACACACATCAAACATATAAGTTTTTGAAGTAAATATGGCATAATGTTTTTACAGTTGAGAAAGCAAAATAATTCACTTACAGTGTTTGCATTCTTATTGATGCATATTAAATACCTTATACCGTAATTCCTGAAACTGACACTGAACGAAAGAGATTCAAAAGCGCATTATGGGAATTTAAGCTATCTAATTTCAAGACGGGCAGAAAAAATAAAATGTCCTGCTGCATATTCATTATTTTGGCCTATATGGTGGTGACGGGATTGTATGGAACTGATATAATGTGCTACACTATCGTAACTTAACTTAATTTACTTGTTATTTTCCTCTATTTAAGAAAATATGCATTAATTGAAACTTGAGTTTTTATTCAGTTACTTTCCTTATAGAATATAGATAATGTTGTAGATACTCAAGTGCACAAAAAATGGTTAATATCTTCAACATTTGCTTCAACATAGTAAATATGAATGTTCATTGCATTCTTGATAGCAAATATGTATGGTATTGCAGGATGATGACCAGGGTACTTCTAAAGGAATTAAGATGATTGGGACAAATGACATGTCACAGGACACCAATACACCTAGTCACTTAGGCATACCATTAAGTATAGAAGACGTAGTTTTGTTACCGCGAAGAAAGGAGCGAGAAAATCATCACATTGGACGTAGTTGTCTCTGTCACGCAGATGATAGCAAAATGCGTAGTTCTATGGATAATTCTTTGGGTTTTAGTATAGGAAGCAATTATCAGTGTCATTGTCAATCGAGTACTGAGCCGCATGAAAAAACCAGCCTCCCTGAAGAAAGCAACTCGAGAAAAACCAAAGCGATTTTAACATATGTTAAAACAGGCAAGAAATACAGATTTCTTCAGAGATTTATAAAATTGAAGTGCTTTTATATCAGTTTATTATTCTCATTTGCACTGAACATTGGGCTAATAACAACAGCTGCGTGTCTGGGAATAACACTTGGAAAAAGTACATCGGATAAAGTGGACAACTGTCCCCTTCAACAGTTACCAAGAGAAGTTTTAAAAGACGCAGTGTGCATACCATGTGACTATTTAGGATCGACGTTGAAAGCCAAAGACACTTTGTTTGATGTCATTTCACCTTGTGGATATAAATTTTGCTGTGTGAGAAATGCCGAACTCCAGAAGTTTTTTCTGCTCGTAAGTTTCTCTCTCTCTCTCTCTCTCTCTCTTAAATGTGGTGAATGAACAGTCAAGTTTTTCAGAATAGCTCTATAGCATATATACCTTGTACAAATGCGATGTTCTGGTATTTATTTATGTTTTGCTTCCTTACTCGGAGAAAATGTGCGAGTCTTGCCTCTTAAATTTAATTACACCAGTATGTCTAATAATGCACCTCATTCCAAGACTATAATCTTCATGATTTTGTAAAACCAAAGTCATACATTTTGAAGTTAGATGTTCAGGCTGTAGTGATTTATCGCGGTTTCAATTCGGGAAACTTTGACATAATTTGGCATTTTAAAAGAAACAAACCAGGGATATTGTGAGACTACCGACTGTCTCTCCGTCCTTTCTTCAGCCAGTCTGTCCGTCCTTTATTGTTTTCTCCTTTAAAACCTGTTATCAGTAGAAATTCAATCAACTTTGTTATATACTGATCAATATGGCAGGGGGAATATTGTTTTTGCCTCCCTACTGAACCCCTCAAATATGCTAAATATAAATATATATGAAAACTGCAATCCTCGTTCCCTTTGTAACATTTTCTTTTTGATTCTTCATTAATTATTATGCGAATACAATATCGGTCTTTATATGTTCGTATTAAGAAAACTCGATATGTTAGGGGTTTTCATTGTTGTGTTCATAAAGCACATGCATACAAAAACTTTAGGAAGAAAAAAGACTAAAAAGGCATTGACCGAAGTAAAGAAAAGGCTCTCCTACAGTTGTCTGTGGTGACAAAAAGCATTTTGATCTTCCTGCAAATAAAACAGGTTCAACTATAATACATGTCATGCAATATTTTCGGTAGCAATATTTAATGAGGTAGCGATTTGCCATAATATAAAATCGCGTAAAATTTAGAAACATTTATTTTCTGCCAATTTACTCATTAAGTCCTTGTGTGGTGATAATCATTTGTCAGTATTTGAAAACAGTACCAAGTAGGTTAGTAAAAAGCCTTCATTTATTAAGACAAACTGGTGCAGGATATGCTGCTCCCGCATACACTTTTTAAAGTTTGCTCGAAATGAAAGTAGAAAGATTCTGAAACACATTAATACTCGGTCAAATGGTTTTCGAGAAGTCCAGTTCGCATCACACACACACACACACACACACACACACACACACACACACACACACACACACACACACACACTTATAGAGAATAACAAATATACACCAAACAGAGCGGAAAGTGCTATCCCTGGATTCTACAGGAGAATGCTTGATAATATTAACAGAATTTTAAAATACGAATAAATAATATTATCATACAGGTTAGAGAATTTTAATTTCGTACTCTACGAAGATTCGAACCAGGATCCGCGGGTTACGGCAGCTATCGCCTTGCCTGTAAGCACCAACCCCATATACCATCTCGACCATGCACACATCACCAAAATATTGATGCTACAAAGACGGTGGTATAGGCATTCGTGCGTAGCAGACATACTAGCATGTAGACCAAGTGATTAATTTTCATCTAAGTATCCATCTGGATAACGTGTCTCCTTCATTTCGATAAATCTCCAACAGTGCCGATGATCCTTGATTCATATTTTATGTCTTATTTGATTTCAGAACCATAATCCTATTATTAGGAAACATACCCATTCTAGCCAGTAGAGCAACATGGCGTCACTGGCATCAAGCATAATATAGCAACAGCTTTGCTTGAAAGGAGTAAATGTAACATGTTTTCAATCAAAAAGTTAATTTTCTTCTGATTTCGATGGAGACCACTAATCATGTTGGTTGTTGTTGGTAGGTTAATAACGGCACTTTAAAGACATTATTGGCTAGAACATGCCGAAAAAATGGGAACTAAGCGCTTTTCCCAGGGACACATCGAGACAGCCAACCTGGGCTGACCTGGTCTTGTATCAAACCATCGACTTTTGGATTACGAGTGGGATGCTGTAAATTACTACGGCTCCATACTATCTATTCAACAGTAGCATGCGACCTGGGTCAATTCCCTCCAGCCCCCTTCCCCCTGAGACTTAGCTTTAGAAGGCGAAAAAAGACAGGGGGCGACGGGGCATGTGTTTTGCAAATACTCTATTTATAATTAGAAAGTAGTATGATCTGAATATAAATTTACCAAATTGTACGTTCCTAAACGATTAGTGTACATCTAATGCACATGAAACGCTTAAATAGTCACTTCTTTTACTTGAGGTTTTTGGATACCATAGATTTGATAAATCGCGAGTGTAACGTTTGACCTAATGTATACACTTTACAGGTACTCTAGCAAAGTGACGAAGAGAAATTTGACGGTAGAAATTTGCATCCTGTGGTACATTTCCAGCTTTGGGTATTATATTTATTTACTGAAAATATGCATATAAGGCTCTCGATAGCTATAGGAAACGTGTCACATGATGCTTTCGATACCTATAGGAAACGTGTCCCATGATGCTTTCGATACCTATAGGAAACGTGTCCCATGATGCTTTCGATACCTATAGGAAACGTGTCCCATGATGCTTTCGATACCTATAGGAAACGTGTCCCATGATGCTTTCGATGCCTATAGGAAACGTGTCCCATGATGCTTTCGATACCTATAGGAAACGTGTCCCATGATGCTTTCGATACCTATAGGAAACGTGTCCCATGATGCTTTCGATACGTATAGGAAACGTGTCCCATGATGCTTTCGATACCTATAGGAAACGTGTCCCATGATGCTTTTGATACCTATAGGAAACGTGTCCCATGATGCTTTCGATACGTATAGGAAACGTGTCCCATGATGCTTTCGATACCTATAGGAAACGTGTCCCATGATGCTTTCGATACGTATAGGAAACGTGTCCCATGATGCTTTCGATGCCTGCATGAGTACAGTACTCAAAATGCAAGTCGAAATTCAGAAGTAAGTAGGAGAACGTTAGCGTTAGCAGTCTTTATGTAATGTGATAAAGGAGATATGTGCCACGACGGCGGCTTATATCCTTCCATTTGGGCCATTGGGTATTTATGACCTATGACGTTGATACAAAGTATGCTGATATCATATCCTAGAAGCAGGTCAACGTAACCGGATTTCGCAGGGCCATGTATTGAAATAAACAAAAGAAAATCATAATTTAAGCAAAATATTTTTTATTAAAAGACGGAAAAATATGTCATGATAATTGAAAGTATATTTTGATCTCTTAACACTGAAGAAAACTGGTATTGACTCAAACCTTTTGAAAAAAGCTAACAGTAAAAAGCAAGCCAGATATCAAATTAAAAGCTACACAGTCCTTTAAACGATGATAGTTTCATGTAACATGTATACAATGTTTCGAGATATAATTGGAATTGATTTGGTTTACATATCTTTTGATATATATTTTTTTTCTATAAGATGGATCTTATATCAAATCATGAATTAAAATAAATGAATAAGCTAATTTTGAAGTAATATTTAAGGATGTTCACGGAATTTCGAAACAGCAGTGCATACCGAATACTTTGCACCAAAATGACCCCATTGTTTGTTTTATTCATACACCATATCCATACATCACGGTTTTATATAAAGTAACTTAATACTAATATAGTTTAGCCAAAATGTAATACTAATATAGTTTAACCAGAGTGTATTGAATCCTGATTGTTGAATGTTCTGCACCTTAAATGTCATCAAAACACTTCCAGACGAAAATTATTGATCACTATGGACTTTTACAATGGTGACCTTGGGTCAAGAAAAGAGTACGTCGGGTCTATCATAACAAGTAGTATGAATTTTTTCAACATACGCAGCTTTCATTGTGACATCATAGCGCGCGTCATTCAATCCTGATGTACTGGATCACATCTTTGGGTTGACCTCGTCGAAAAGCGTCCACGTACTTCAACATTGTTTATCGTATATGTTTATCGGGGCATGTATATAATAACTTTCGAAAGGAATATGGATATATGAGGATCCAAAATAAAGTGAATAATAGCTATTTAAAGGTATTTGTACCAGTAATCAAATTCTATAAAATGACACCCGTTACTGAAATAGTCGATACAGAACCCCTACATGACCTGTACTATAGTCAAGTAACTACACTGTATTAAGTCATGTTAGATTATTAAAGCATTGTTATGTATCTATTATTATACACCTTGCCAGAAATAGTTCTACTGATATAATTTTAGAGTGGCAAGGAAAGAAAAGATTGCAACATGTGACCAATTACTTGGCATTACTGCATGCTCAGAATGGGTTCAATGCAACATGTGACCAATTACTTGGCATTACTGCATGCTCAGAATGGGTTCAATGCAACATGTGACCAATTACTTGGCATTACTGCATGCTCAGAATGGGTTCAATGCAACATGTGACCAATTACTTGGCATTACTGCATGCTCAGAATGGGTTCAATGCAACATGTGACCAATTACTTGGCATTACTGCATGCTCAGAATGGGTTCAATGCAACATGTGACCAATTACTTGGCATTACTGCATGCTCAGAATGGGTTCAATGCAACATGTGACCAATTACTTGGCATTACTGCATGCTCAGAATGGGTTCAATTGTAAATAAGTTCCATTTTAATCCTTTGGAATCTTGCGCTGTACATTTTATTTGGACAAAGACCAAATTCGCATATCGACAAACAGCAGTTTACAAACTAACATCTGGTTCCACAGAGGGTAGATTCTCCAACTGGATGAATCGTACACTTTGCAGACGATATCGCCTCTGAATACGCACTCAAATGCCACGCTATTTTCGCCAAACGTAAAACTTTCTTTGGTTACCAAATTTCAGAATGAAATATATTTTTCCGCATTAGCGTTTGAGGAAATTGCAAGTTAAATCTAAGCACGGTGATATAAACAGATGTTTAATATCGAATTCTTCAGTCAGTCTAGCTGTGAAGGCTTGTTTGTGTCTCTGTGTGTGTTTGTGGGGTGTGGTGGGGGTGGGGGTGGGTTAGAAGTTCAGTATCGGTGAGTGGTTAATCCCATCCAGGCGAAGTATAAATGCCTTAACAGTGATTAAAGTTTCTTTTTTGAAAATGTGTCGCTATTCCACAGGGCACAATAATAATAATAATAATAATAATAATCATAATATGACCCCAAGACAAAAATGATATACAAATGGAAAGAGAAGGATAAAGGTCTTCGGGGGCAATGAGGGAATTTGGGTAGCTGGGTATCTTGAAACCTGGCAATTTGAAGAAAAAAATTAATTTGAAGGTTAATCTCACCGATCACAGAAAACCTCATTTTGTATGAACAGGAAATTCAATATACATTAAACGATGTTGGCGAGCGCTACGACGTTGTCACTAACTCTGCATGATATAACTCTCCACTGGTCAAAATATTGTGTGTTGATACATTCTTAATATTCATCGGTTTGATTGCAGATTTGCATAAAAATGTTCCAATAGAAACAGCTGTCCAAGTAAGAATTATGGCTAATTTTTCATAGGTATCACAAGGGCAAGTTCAAGAATTTATGTATTCCTGAAAATATTTCAAGGAACAAGCATTTACCTCGTACACAATGAGTTTACATTGTGAATGGGTTTTTGAGGGAACTTTCGTTATGGTTTTACCTGATTGACTAAAGTTGAAGTCACTGATAAATTGGTGTCTAATGAAGTCACGTGTTCTTGTCTAATATATATATATAGATATATATATATATATATATATATATATATATATATATATATATATATATATATATATATATATATATATATATTAGATGGAAGAGGTTGGTTGGGATAATGAAATGTTTGTGTACTCTAACCATATCTTTCAGCTTGATACAAACACGAGCAGTGATACACTGTTCAGGGTCTATTCTAAAAAGCGTGATTGCATGATTAACGCTAATTTCTAAACATCATGCAGACAAATCAACCGAATGTGCAAGAATCACGCATCATATTTTCATGTCCTGCATGTATTTCTTCATTAAATCCCTCCAATAATCAGAAAATCACCCACTTGTTTACAATGGAGGGGTGGGGGTGGGGGATTGAATTTCCGCCATTGATTTTTAGTTTTCTGTATGCAGTAAATGGCGACGTAATTTACCCATGCATCCATCTCTCTCTCTTTATCTATCTATCTATCATTTATTATACGTATATAGTAGGTAAGATAAGCTAAAACTGTCATTGACATATCCTAACTCTGCAGAATGTCAGATTTATGAACAATTAGTTTTATTCAAAGGCAAAACTATTCCTGTATTAAGATTGCTATTTAGTCGAGGTACTAAGCAAGTACATATGTACGAACTATTTCAATTTTCTTTTATTATTATCCTTTCCAGTGTTGTCTCAGTATTCTAATACAGGTGTCAATTTTATGAATAACACGAAATAATCTCTCTCTTGCTATTTATGTATTTATGTAAAAAGTATGTATGTATGTATGTATGTATGTATGTATGTATGTATGTATGTATGTATGTATGTATGTATGTATGTATGTATGTATGTATGTATGTATGTATGTATGTATGTATGTATGCATGGGGATATATGAAGCTCCCCGAAGATTGCTCAAGTTTTTGGCTCGAACTTCATTTTATTGTTTCTTAT
Source organism: Margaritifera margaritifera (assembly GCA_029931535.1). Taxonomy (NCBI): domain Eukaryota; kingdom Metazoa; phylum Mollusca; class Bivalvia; order Unionida; family Margaritiferidae; genus Margaritifera; species Margaritifera margaritifera. The sequence goes on along the minus strand of JAQPZY010001656.1, from coordinate 1,483,458 downwards.
TTATTCAATAAGTATAGCATATGTTTTTCGATTTTTCCCTATAATATAATATAATATAATATAATATAATATAATATAATATAATATAATATAATATAATATAATATAATATAATACCATGTAATGTAATGTAATGTAATGTAATATAATATAATATAATATAATATAATATAATATAATATAATATAATATAATATAATATAATATAATAATATTAACAATTATGGCCTAACATTTTTATGGAAAATTTACAAAATTTGGAGAAAATATTCAGCTGACATCGTCTTATGAATGCAGAATTTCATGACGTAGTCCCAATACTATTCTCATTCTTTTACATATATATTACATATTACTAAGTACCTGTCAATTTTCCATTTTATACCCTGATGTGTGATGATATCAATCAATGATACACAAATATATTGCTTCTTTCACAGATGTTACAAGAAGGATACACAAGCGAAGGTAATTTACGTTTCCTGGTGCACTTTTTATACTTACATATAAAAAACTTGATTATGAAATATGAAATGTGAAAAGAAAAGAACATATCAGTCACTGAATATACATAAAGGAAAAAAGTGCTTAAACACATGTAGTATAATTCATTTTGTAAATATTGAATAGACTGCTTTTACAATGTCATTTTGTAAATATTGAATAGACTGCTTTTACAATATCAACAATGACTAGTAAACTGTTTAAGCATACCGTCTACAAAATAGCAACTTTCCCTATTGCCACCGTAGCAAATTCTTTGTAAAGTATATAAAGCCGGTTTATTTGATATTCAAGAAAAAATCACATGAAATTTCTGTAACAATTAAAGTCCATCGCTTCAAGTAAAGTGTGTGCATTTCATGAAGAAGCATATTAAACACATGTAGCAACATTCTTCTTCTTCTTCTTCTTCTTATTATTATTTGCAAATTACAGCCACAACTGGGCGCCTTACTTCAGAAAACTATGCAGACGTATATAAATCCCTGGGCACCTGGCGTTCCAGGGACATAGCAGCGCACCTGTATGCAAATGTAACGTCATTGTCAGGTGAGAATACTAGAGCCTCATACAAGGGTCATATAGTATAGGCAGGAGAAATGTTTAGTGGAATTCCTGCCCAAACATTCACACATTAACACATATAACTGAGTATGTTTCACTAGTTTCTGTGTCAATTATGTTGCTAAAAACGTAATGGTGGATACACTGCCATACATGTATGTTGTAAATATTATGGACATCCTCTGAGTTAAAGACAAGATGATGTCCATTTCATGTCATCGTGTACATTACTGTGGATAGGTGTATACTTTATAACTTTCTCACAGAGGCAAACTGTATCAGATATATATATATATATATATATATATATATATATATATATATATATATATATATATATATATATATATGTATATATACGAATGAGAGAAACGATAGTCCCTCTGTGCATGCTGAAAAGTAGCCATGTTGTCATATACAAAGAAATATATAGATTCTCTCCAGGTTTTGTGCACGGGAGAGCACATATCACAATGTGAAGGGGGACAAATTATCTTCATCGGTTTTTAATCAAATCTTTGTTATAGCTATCAGCGGATAATACAACCCGGCACCATGTAGTGGTAATCGAATGTTCATACGATAGAACGACAAATGCCATTTTTATCGAGTTCTGATTGAGCATGACATAGCCATGACATTTTGTATATACTGCAACATTTTTGTCTTTCTAGTATTCTATATTATGTGCACATTCTCTGAGTTGCTCTTCTCTTTTCCGCTTTTCTTCTTCTTCTTCTTCTTCTTCTTCTTCTGTTGTTGTTGTTGCTGTTATTATTATTATTATTATTATTATTATTATTATTATTATTATTATTATTAGAAAAGTTTACCTGGCGGATGGATGTTGGTTTTGGCTCGGCCTTTCTTGCCGGCATAACTTTGACCCAAGAATCAAGACTAATGGTGCCACGGGCTGGATATTACTTTATCTACTCAGTAGTGACCTTCAAATGCCAACATAGTTTAAAGCCCCGCTTGCATTTGATCAACAAACAACACAAAGAACGTCCGAATGCAGGAGTGCAGCAGTTACTGTTGAGCAAGAGCAGTGAATGCGGACCTGGTGGATTCTACACCAGCTTCCTGAGCGGCGTACTCGAATTGAAACGCAATGACGAAATATCCGTCAGTTTGACAAAAGATTCTCTCTCCAGCGTATATAGAGCATCACTTTCCAATTTCTTCGGTGTTTATGTAATATAGGTAATTGTTCTAGAGATACGCACTTACCTACCTACTTGCATGTATATACATACATTCATGTACATTCATATTTGAGTTTTCCCAACTTTTGCATTGTCGCGTATATGTGGAGGTCCTGGATTTTTTTTAATGATGAAGAATATTTGCGTTCCCTTTCCAATTCGTGCTCGTTTCAATATTGTTATTGTTATTATTATTATTATTATTATTATTGTTGCTGTTTTTGTTCACTTTGTTCAACCATAAATTATCGCATGGTATTGCTAAAAATTAACAAATGTTAATAGAGTTTAATGGAAATCATCGCTTGAGAGTGTAATACATTTTAATTAATTTAATCAGAGAATAGAGATATCATATGGATATGTATAGCGCAATAATTTACCAGCTATCGTAAGATTTCCATGTTGTACTCTATATTGTTGAGATTAACACTTGTTCTCATTGCATTGTTTTCAATATATTTGTGTTATTATTGAGACTAACACTTGTTCTCATTGCATTGTTTTCAATATATTTGTGTTAGTGTTTAAGACTAACACTTGTTCTCATTACATTGTTTTCAATATATTTGTGTCTTAAATATGCAGGCTCAGAGAAAAGGTCAGAATGGACTTTTTTGTTGTTTGGAAAAAGCAGCTACATGTCAACAATTTTTACATTTCTTCTTATATCACTTTTCTTTCATGTCTGTTGAAACTTGCTAATTTGTCTGTAATGTCATGAAATTAAGCGAACAATGCTAAATAATTTTACATCATGCCGTTCAGCGTGCATTTGCCATGATCTATCTAATATAGCACGCACAGCGTGCATTTGCCATGATCTATCTAATATAGCACGCACAGCGTGCATTTGCCATGATCTATCTAATATAGCACGCAAAAACACATGGACATAAACACCACATTTCGAGGCCAATACGAAGTTTTTTTGCAATGGGGTGCGAATAGTTGTGCAGTTTGTAACACACTCTCGACGTGAGAAAAAATCGATTAATTATAAGCCTTTTAAAAAAAAAGAAACAAATACCCTCCACCCCCCCACCCCCCCCCCCCCCAAAAAAAAACAAAAAAACAAACAGCTTAAACAAGAGTCTTTATTATAATTTCAACACAAATACAAGGTCAAGGTTTACAAAGAGCCGTAATCAAGGTATGACTTTCCATTCATATATTTTACCTAAAATCTGATTTCATAGAGAGAATTTTGAGAGTTGACACCAAATCAAAGCAAGGGATAATTGTATCCGAACCGTTCTTGTTTCATTTGAATTTCCTTGGTTTCTACCATGGACAAGGATATGGACGAAAATCGTGATATTGCAACTTTCCTTTTCATTGTTATTTGACTTTGCACGCAGTGTAAGTGTTTTGCAGTCTACTCTCATTTGGTCATGAATATTAAAAGAGAAAGAAAAACTTAATTACCCTCATTCGACACACATTCTATCGTGAAAGACTGGATGGATATAACCTTCTATTAACTACAGGTTCTTCTCTGAATAAAATTGAATACTAATCAGTGACAATATTTTTTATTCATACAAAATCATGATATTAAAACACATAAAACACTCTATTAATATAATTTTTTGGTACAAATGGCACAAATATGTGTCATTTCCATTGCATTATGTTCAGAATAAAAAAAACTGTAATCGGTTCATACATATACTGGCAACTAGTCGAAAATTTATGAAATATTGTTAATTATATTACCCCGTTTTCAAGAAATCAGTGTAAAATTGCCTGAAAAGCCACCGATCGATTTTCTGTATATTAATTAAATATATCTCGAATTCAACGGAAGAAAAATAATTGTAGAAAATGATGGACCCAGTAAAAAAAATCACGATGTGCACAGTAATCAGTTGTAAATAAGACGCACACACAACGTTCTGTTGGAGATGGGTTCTCGGTTTACAAACGTTGCCGAAACACGCATCGCTCTCTGAAACGTTTGTACCTTACCATGTATATATCTACTTTAAAACTTTAATCCAGAATCTTATAACCCATCAGCTTCGACCCTGTATTTTCAGTTTTACGTACTCTGTATTTGCATACAGTCCTTTTTAATATAGGATTCAATTTAAAGACCAATTTGCTTAATGGTGTCAGAGCCGCGATTGCGCAAAAGAAATGGCGTGTATGTCTAACAAGCAGCAAAGTTGTGCATGAAAGTCCTTGAACATGAATGTTGGTCGATTTAGCTGGTGGCAGATTTGATTACAAATTTGTGGTAATTATGACATTTGTAATAATTGGTAGGAGAATGAAGTGCATGTCTTATCAATTGCTTTGATGATAAATAGGTCAGAGATGAACGAAATGATACACGTGATCTCCTTTACTGTGAAAGATCGATTCACGAACTCAGCGATGCTACATCATATATATTGGTATTTTTGCTGGTAAATGTTGTGTTTTTAAAACATGTAAATGAAATTTACAGGTTTTCATGTTTGTTTTAAACACTTCTCCTAATCATTATCCGATGAACATTTAGTGGCTATGTTGGCCGTATTAAAGTATATGTTCTTCAATAGTTTAGCTTGTGTCAGTAGCAAAGATATTAACTGAACGAAGTGTGAATTGAAGATTTAAGTTCTCATCCTATCATCATGCAATGTTTTTATTCTTTTGAATGAGAAATGTCGAATTTTTAAGTACTCTTTTTCTTCGGTGTTTTCACAGATATTTGTAATTATTAATTATATAAGATAGGACGTTTTATTCCTCATACAGAAATTATATTGGTTGTAGTGTTTGTTGTTTTATTACTTGGCAAATTCTAAAAAGAAGATAATTAAGTCCTGCATCTTGATGTACGTAATTCGGTTTGACTAATGATAACTGTTCTCTAAATGCTTCCTGCAATACCCATACATCCCCAGTCGACAACTGTTGCCATGTAATTTTTGTTTTATTGGTTGTTTCATTTTTCGTTACTTTTCATTAAACATCTGTCGCTTTAACAAAATTATTTTACGCCAGAATTATCCGAATAAACATTAGGATACTTTATTAAAATGGTATAATACGCGACGGTAGTTACACAAGTCTCTTTCCTGGATGCTATATTCTCAAGTTGGAGAAGAATATGGATCATATCCATAGTAACTTTACACCTACATTAGGAGTATCGATTTGCATATGTGAATATTTTGTATGTGTACAAGACATCATAGCTAACTACTGAAAGTTTGTTAATTTCTAACTGAAAGTGAACAACAAAGCGTAGCGGTGAAGTTTGCTGGCAGAAATTATGAATTTTTATTAAGGCTTGAAAGCTGACAATCAATTTGCTGCGTCTCTTAAAATCTTGTCCACAGTTTATCAGGCCAGATTTGGCCGATGAAAATCAACAAAGCACGTATGTACTCCACACACCTTTAATTAATACTATTTTGAAATAACAAAGAATGCCCTATATTATATGGTGTTCTATACTATTGGAACTCACTCATCTCTCTTGTCCGTCTCTAAAGGTTTGAGAGTCTATGATATGATTTTTATGACTGTTTCAGAAGGTGTTTTATATTTCAAAGCAAGGAATTAAAAGGTCCATGGTAAAAGTACACCAAATGGAAGAATAATGCGTGTTTGTGGCACATACATGCATATCGTGTACCATTTACCAGTATCGCCTTAGCAAATGGCATAACAAAAAGTCAGGTATGTCTTCAAACCATTGTATGACGTCACTTGTCATTATATAATGTTAAGTGTTAAAGTAGAATGCTGATATTCTATTTCATATTTGAGCCGTCTCGTGCATCAAGGTCCCCATAGATGAAAATATAAAATCTCATTTTCATTTCTTAAGACCGACCAACACAACTAGTTGTAATATTAATTATTTTTATTTTTAATTTCATACATTTCGCTCCGGTAATATCATTTTTATGAATCCTATTAGTAAATATGTACATTTGACTATGACGCCACTGTTGTACGTCAGCAATTAGTGTCTTACTTCATTACACCTGTTGCGACCTGTATTCTTTGGGTGGCTTTTGTAGCCTTTGTAATGGACAATTTGGATATTTTCATGAAACTATTTCACGAAGCAAGCCGTAGAATTCTTTTGTGTTTTTTCAAATAAGATTAATTAAAATTTATGTTAGCTTCAAGAAAATAGTTTTTAATCAATTAATTCTTTACAGTCCCTTGGCATCGACGAATAATTTATTTGATCTAACATTGTTTTTTCCCCACATACAAATTTCATGTCATTTCTTTTTTTTTTTTTAAATCTAACGCCAACGTATTTTTCATTTTAATTCCAAAGTCTGTATTTTGCTGCGTTAAAGTGGTGATTGCATCTTCCAACACTGCGGTTAAACTGCATATTGTTTAAATACAAGTCTTTAATTCTCTTGAATATAAATCAAAGAAGGTTTACTTATATCTGCATAAGATGTAACATGCATTAGATGTAACATGCTTGTTGCCTCATTCGCATGATTAGGCCGAAAGTCGACCGTTACCGTGACTCTTGACGTTCTTTCGATATATTTGTTGAATACAGGTGTAATACATAAGAAGTCGTTAGATTATCAATTCAAAAGAAAATATTTTGGTCCCAGTAAATGATTGTACCCATAGAAAGTGCTTCTCGTGGTAGTTTAAGCACCTCCGAAGAATGAGTCACTATGTATCTTTTGCAAACCTATATAGAATCTCTGCTATTTAATTTTGCCATGCCACGTATGTTATGACCTTAATCAAAGGCAACATGTTCTATTTAAACAGTATGTTTACTTGATTGTAAAATGTGTTTTTGTTTCTTCCACAGAAATTAATTGTTTTTACTGTGAAGAAAGAAAAACCGATGTAAACTAGTCAATAAATTGCTGATTTGTAAATCTTAATTAATTGACGGGGTTTTGATGATGTTCAAATGCAGTGTGTATATATAATATTTTAAATATTTCTCAAGTTAAGAATTATTGGTGCGTTAAGCTCGAACAAATAGAATGTGTATATTGCGGTTGCATTTGATTTTTCTGTATTGAATTTTTTCACGTATGTTATAGAATTGAAATATATCATCGTATTTGTTTTTTTTTCCACTAGACCAACTTTGTATATTATTCACAGTTGGCATATTTGTTCTTGTGATTCGTTTTTGCCCTATGGTCATGATACGACACGTTTTAAATTGTCATAGATATGTGATTCGTCATCAAACTTGCTTCATTGGGGTCAAAAGCTTTCCGTTTAAGTCAACTATGCTAAGATGGTAGTTGTATGCAACAAGAAGTTGTAGAAAGAACTGCCTTAAAGCAACTAACAGCCACACGAACTATGTTAAATAGTCTTCAATCTTAAGCAAAACATCTAGTCATAAAATGATTATTCATCCATCAATGAACTTACCCGTGAATTTATTTATTTGGTTATTAAAAAAGTTACGTAATTTTTGACAGGGTATTTGTTTAAATTCAATCTAACCTGATAGAAACCAAATTGCTTTTGTTTTCTTTCGTCGCTTTCTTCCTTCTTTCTTTCTTTTGTATATCCTCCAATTATGATAAAAATGATCATTATATTGAAACAATCAGTCATTATATTCAAAGGTATATATATACTACTTTTGAAAGTTAGTAAAGTTAGTAATATATACTGGATGACTTATTAATCAGGACGGAACACATACAATTGATTCTAATGTAAACTACTAGCAAGTGTTTGAATATGGTCGACTTTGGTAACTAGGTATATATAATTCTATTAATTCAATCGTTTTATATTACAATTTACAACTTTTACATTTCATTTATTCAACTTCGTGCACTAATACTAGATATACATTACTTCTACAATAGGTAATCCAAATGCATGTAATATATATTTACACGTTTATACCATTGTTCAATAGACATAGTTGATCTGAAATATTTTGGCAATATTTTTGCGTTTTCTTTAAATTTAAACTGGCAGCTCATACATTTCACTTGCATGAAACTGTTGTATCATTAGACTATGATCTCGGGTCCTTTTCTCCAGTAATGGTGCTTAATAACGGATTCACAGAATATGTGCTTTGTAAATATGGAATGTATTCTTAAAAATTTTGATTTGTGTTAGACATTGATACTAATATGAAAACACAAGGCTTTTATATATATATATATATATATATATATATATATATATATATATATATTATAAGATGGCTTTTACTTTCTGTATACTATACATACAAATAGTGTAATAAAGAATATTACATTGTAAAGAATTTAATTAATGTATTTGTTGTTGTCCTTTTTCAATTAGAATATATTTTTACGTAGACGGGTTCTTACAATTGATATTTACTATCTCTCGACAGCTTATATGTACGCGTGTTCGGGATTTTGAGGTGAAAAACCAGGAATCAAAGTAAGGACTATAGATGTGAAAATCTTTTGCTGTGTTATCTTTGTACTGTGATGCATCCATTTTATTCTTTCCCGAAATGAGGCAGGGGTGGAGGGGGTGGGGTTGTTGGGGTGAGGGTGCTCTAAGAAAAAAGAGTGCAAAGGGTAGCGTTTTCAACAGACACAAAATAAGTCATGACCCATAATGGAGTGAATCTTGATCTACCTGAGTGATTGCTTTCTACCAAGAGAAACGCAAGATTAGGTCCTTTATTCCCGAAACTTTTTACGCACTACACTCATGCTTAAGCTCAGAATCACAGAAAGTCGACAGCCTGTAACTCAAATAAGAACGGTGTTAGAATAATAAAACTTGAATGATTTTCTGTAACACAAATAATAATAGTGTTAGAATAATAAACCTTGAAGGATTTTCTGTAACTAAAATAAGAACAGTGTTAGAATAATAAAACTTGAAGGATTTTCTGTAACTCAAATAAGAACGGTGTTAGAATAATAAAACTTGAAGGATTTTCTGTAACTAAAATAAGAACAGTGTTAGAATAATAAAACTTGAAGGATTTTCTTTAACTCAAATAAGAACGGTGTTAGAATAATAAAACTTGAAGGATTTTCTGTAACTCAAATAAGAATGGTGTTAGAATAATAAAACTTGAAGGATTTTCTGTAACTCAAATAAGAATGGTGTTAGAATAATAAAACTTGGGGGATTTTCTGTAACTCAAATAAGAATAGTGTTAGAATAATAAAACTTGAAGGATTTTCTGTAACTCAAATAAGAATGGTGTTAGAATAATAAAACTTGAAGGATTTTCTGTAACTCAAATAAGAACGGTGTTAGAATAATAAAACTTGAAGGATTTTCTGTAACTCAAATAAGAATGGTGTTAGAATAACAAAATTGAAGGATTTTCTGTAACTCAAGTAAGAACGGTGTTAGAATAATAAAACTTGAAGGATTTTCTGTAACTCAAATGATGTTGGTGTTAGAATAATAAAACTTGAAGGATTTTCTGTAACTCAAATAAGAATGGTGTTAGTGTTAGAATAATAGAACTTGGGGGATTTTCTGTAACTCAAATAAGAATGGTCTTAGAATAATAAAACTTGAAGGATTTTCTGTAACTAAAATAAGAACAGTGTTAGAATAATAAAACTTGAAGGATTTTCTGTAACTCAAATGATGTTGGTGTTAGAATAATGAAACTTGAAGGATTTTCTGTAACTCAAATAAGAACGGTGTTAGAATAATAAAACTTGAAGGATTTTCTGTAACTCAAATAAGAACGGTGTTAGAATAATAAAACTTGAAGGATTTTCTGTAACTCAAATAAGAATAGTGTTAGAAAATAATAAAACTTGAAGGATTTTCTGTAACTCAAATAAGAATGGTGTTAGAATAATAAAACTTGAAGGATTTTCTGTAACTCAAATAAGAATGGTGTTAGAATAATAAACCTTGAAGGATTTTCTGTAACTAAAATAAGAACGGTGTTAGAATAATAAAACTTGAAGGATTTTCTGTAACTCAAATAAGAACGGTGTTAGAATAATAAAACTCGAAGGATTTTCTGTAACTCAAATAAGAATGGTGTTAGAATAATAAAACTTGAAGGATTATCTGTAACTCAAATAAGAATGGTGTTAGAATAATAAAACTTGAAGGATTTTCTGTAACTCAAATAAGAATAGTGTTAGAATAATAAAACTTGAAGGATTTTCTGTAACTCAAATGAGAATGGTGTTAGAATAATAAAACTTGAAGGATTTTCTGTAACTCAAATAAGAACGGTGTTAGAATAATAAAACTTGAAGGATTTTCTGTAACTCAAATAAGAACGGTGTTAGAATAACAAAATTGAAGGATTTTCTGTAACTCAAGTAAGAACGGTGTTAGAATAATAAAACTTGAAGGATTTCCTGTAACTCAAATGATGTTGGTGTTAGAATAATAAAACTTGAAGGATTTTTTGTAACTCAAATAAGAATGGTGTTAGTGTAGAATAATAGAACTTGGGGGATTTTCTGTAACTCAAATAAGAATGGTGTTAGAATAATAAAACTTGAAGGATTTTCTGTAACTAAAATAAGAACAGTGTTAGAATAACAAAACTTGAAGGATTTTCTGTAACTCAAATAAGAATGGTGTTAGTGTTAGAATAATAGAACTTGGGGGATTTTCTGTAACTCAAATAAGAATGGTGTTAGAATAATAAAACTTGAAGGATTTTCTGTAACTAAAATAAGAACAGTGTTAGAATAATAAAACTTGAAGGATTTTCTGTAACTCAAATGATGTTGGTGTTAGAATAATACAACTTGAAGGATTTTCTGTAACTCAAATAAGAACGGTGTTAGAATAATAAAACTTGAAGGATTTTCTGTAACTCAAATAAGAACGGTGTTAGAATAATAAAACTTGAAGGATTTTCTGTAACTCAAATAAGAATGGTGTTAGAATAATAAAACTTGAAGGATTTTCTGTAACTCAAATAAGAATGGTGTTAGAATAATAAAACTTGAAGGATTTTCTGTAACTAAAATAAGAACGGTGTTAGAATAATAAACCTTGAAGGATTTTCTGTAACTAAAATAAGAACGGTGTTAGAATAATAAAACTTGAAGGATTTTCTGTAACTCAAATAAGAATGGTGTTAGAATAATAAAACTTGAAGGATTTTCTGTAACTCAAATAAGAATGGTGTTAGAATAATAAAACTTGAAGGATTTTCTGTAACTCAAATAAGAATGGTGTTAGAATAATAAAACTTGAAGGATTTTCTGTAACTCAAATAAGAATAGTGTTAGAATAATAAAACTTGAAGGATTTTCTGTAACTCAAATGATGTTGGTGTTAGAATAATAAAACTTGAAGGATTTTCTGTAACTCAAATGAGAATGGTGTTAGAATAATAAAACTTGAACGATTTTCTGTAACTCAAATAAGAACGGTGTTAGAATAATAAAACTTGAAGGATTTTCTGTAACTCAAATAAGAACAGTGTTAGAATAACAAAATTGAAGAATTTTCTGTAACTCAAGTAAGAACGGTGTTAGAATAATAAAACTTGAAGGATTTTCTGTAACTCAAATGATGTTGGTGTTAGAATAATAAAACTTGAAGGATTTTTTGTAACTCAAATAAGAATGGTGTTAGTGTAGAATAATAGAACTTGGGGGATTTTCTGTAACTCAAATAAGAATGGTGTTAGAATAATAAAACTTGAAGGATTTTCTGTAACTAAAATAAGAACAGTGTTAGAATAATAAAACTTGAAGGATTTTCTGTAACTCAAATGATGTTGGTGTTAGAATAATAAAACTTGAAGGATTTTCTGTAACTCAAATGATGTTGGTGTTAGAATAATAAAACTTGAAGGATTTTCTGTAACTCAAATAAGAATGGTGTTAGAATAATAAAACTTGAAGGATTTTCTGTAACTCAAATAAGAATGGTGTTAGAATAATAAAACTTGGGGGATTATCTGTAACTCAAATAAGAACGGTGTTAGAATAATAAAACTTGAAGGATTTTCTGTAACTCAAATGAGAATGGTGTTAGAATAATAAAACTTGAAGGATTTTCTGTAACTCAAATAAGAACGGTGTTAGAATAATAAAACTTGAAGGATTTTCTGTAACTCAAATAAGAACGGTGTTAGAATAACAAAATTGAAGTATTTTCTGTAACTCAAGTAAGAACGGTGTTAGAATAATAAAACTTGAAGGATTTTCTGTAACTCAAATGATGTTGGTGTTAGAATAATAAAACTTGAAGGATTTTCTGTAACTCAAATAAGAATGGTGTTAGTGTTAGAATAATAAACCTTGAAGGATTTTCTGTAACTAAAATAAGAACGGTGTTAGAATAATAAAACTTGAAGGATTTTCTGTAACTAAAATAAGAACAGTGTTAGAATATTAAAACTTGAAGGATTTTCTGTAACTCAAATGATGTTGGTGTTAGAATAATAAAACTTGAAGGATTTTCTGTAACTCAAAAATAGAATGGTGTTAGAATAATAAAACTTGAAGGATTTTCTGTAACTCAAATGATGTTGGTGTTAGAATAATAAACCTTGAAGGATTTTCTGTAACTAAAATAAGAACGGTGTTAGAATAATAAAACTTGAAGGATTTTCTGTAACTCAAATAAGAACGGTGTTAGAATAATAAAACTTGAAGGATTTTCTGTAACTCAAATAAGAATGGTGTTAGAATAATAAAACTTGAAGGATTTTCTGTAACTCAAATAAGAATGGTGTTAGAATAATAAAACTTGAAGGATTTTCTGTAACTCAAATAAGAATAGTGTTAGAATAATAAAACTTGAAGGAGTTTCTGTAACTCAAATGAGAATGGTGTTAGAATAATAAAACTTGAAGGATTTTCTGTAACTCAAATAAGAACGGTGTTAGAATAATAAAACTTGAAGGATTTTCTGTAACTCAAATAAGAACGGTGTTAGAATAACAAAATTGAAGGATTTTCTGTAACTCAAGTAAGAACGGTGTTAGAATAATAAAACTTGAAGGATTTTCTGTAACTCAAATAAGAATGGTGTTAGAATAATAAAACTTGAAGGATTTTTTGTAACTCAAATAAGAATGGTGTTAGTGTAGAATAATAGAACTTGGGGGATTTTCTGTAACTCAAATAAGAATGGTGTTAGAATAATAAAACTTGAAGGATTTTCTGTAACTAAAATAAGAACAGTGTTAGAAGAATAAAACTCGAAGGATTTTCTGTAACTAAAATAAGAACAGTGTTAGAATAATAAAACTTGAAGGATTTTCTGTAACTCAAATAAGAACGGTGTTAGAATAATAAAACTTGAAGGATTTTCTGTAACTCAAATAATAATAGTGTTAGAATAATAAACCTTGAAGGATTTTCTGTAACTAAAATAAGAACGGTGTTAGAATAATAAAACTTGAAGGATTTTCTGTAACTCAAATAAGAACGGTGTTAGAATAATAAAACTTGAAGGATTTTCTGTAACTCAAATAAGAATGGTGTTAGAATAATAAAACTTGAAGGATTTTCTGTAACTCAAATAAGAATGGTGTTAGAATAATAAAACTTGGGGGATTTTCTGTAACTCAAATAAGAATAGCGTTAGAATAATAAAACTTGAAGGATTTTCTGTACATCAAATAAGAATGGTGTTAGAATAATAAAACTTGAAGGATTTTCTGTAACTCAAATGATGTTGGTGTTAGAATAATAAAACTTGAAGGATTTTCTGTAACTCAAATAAGAATGGTGTTAGTGTTAGAATAATAGAACTTGGGGGATTTTCTGTAACTCAAATAAGAATGGTGTTAGAATAATAAAACTTGAAGGATTTTCTGTAACTAAAATAAGAACAGTGTTAGAATAATAAAACTTGAAGGATTTTCTGTAACTCAAATGATGTTGGTGTTAGAATAATAAAACTTGAAGGATTTTCTGTAACTCAAATAAGAATGGTGTTAGTGTTAGAATAATAGAACTTGGGGGATTTTCTGTAACTCAAATAAGAATGGTGTTAGAATAATAAAACTTGAAGGATTTTCTGTAACTAAAATAAGAACAGTGTTAGAATAATAAAACTTGAAGGATTTTCTGTAACTCAAATGAGGTTGGTGTTAGAATAATAAAACTTGAAGGAGTTTCTGTAACTCAAATAAGAACGGTGTTAGAATAATAAAACTTGAAGGATTTTCTGTAACTCAAATAAGAACGGTGTTAGAATAATAAAACTTGAAGGATTTTCTGTAACTCAAATAAGAATGGTGTTAGAATAATAAAACTTGAAGGATTTTCTGTAACTCAAATAAGAATGGTGTTAGAATAATAAAACTTGAAGGATTTTCTGTAACTCAAATAAGAATGGTGTTAGAATAATAAAACTTGAAGGATTTTCTGTAACTCAAATAAGAATGGTGTTAGAATAATAAAACTTGGGGGATTTTCTGTAACTCAAATAAGAATAGCGTTAGAATAATAAAACTTGAAGGATTTTCTGTAACTCAAATAAGAATGGTGTTAGAATAATAAAACTTGAAGGATTTTCTGTAACTCAAATGATGTTGGTGTTAGAATAATAAAACTTGAAGGATTTTCTGTAACTCAAATAAGAATGGTGTTAGTGTTAGAATAATAGAACTTGGGGGATTTTCTGTAATTCAAATAAGAATGGTGTTAGAATAATAAAACTTGAAGGATTTTCTGTAACTAAAATAAGAACAGTGTTAGAATAATAAAACTTGAAGGATTTTCTGTAACTCAAATGATGTTGGTGTTAGAATAATAAAACTTGAAGGATTTTCTGTAACTCAAATAAGAATGGTGTTAGTGTTAGAATAATAGAACTTGGGGGATTTTCTGTAACTCAAATAAGAATGGTGTTAGAATAATAAAACTTGAAGGATTTTCTGTAACTAAAATAAGAACAGTGTTAGAATAATAAAACTTGAAGGATTTTCTGTAACTCAAATGATGTTGGTGTTAGAATAATAAAACTTGAGGGATTTTCTGTAACTCAAATAAGAATGGTGTTAGTGTTAGAATAATAGAACTTGGGGGATTTTCTGTAACTCAAATAAGAATGGTGTTAGAATAATAAAACTTGAAGGATTTTCTGTAACTAAAATAAGAACAGTGTTAGAATAATAAAACTTGAAGGATTTTCTGTAACTCAAATGATGTTGGTGTTAGAATAATAAAACTTGAAGGAGTTTCTGTAACTCAAATAAGAACGGTGTTAGAATAATAAAACTTGAAGGATTTTCTGTAACTCAAATAAGAACGGTGTTAGAATAATAAAACTTGAAGGATTTTCTGTAACTCAAATAAGAATGGTGTTAGAATAATAAAACTTGAAGGATTTTCTGTAACTCAAATAAGAATGGTGTTAGAATAATAAAACTTGAAGGATTTTCTGTAACTCAAATAAGAATGGTGTTAGAATAATAAAACTTGAAGGATTTTCTGTAACTAAAATAAGAACGGTGTTAGAATAATAAAACTTGAAGGATTTTCTGTAACTCAAATAAGAATGGTGTTAGAATAATAAAACTTGAAGGATTTTCTGTAACTCAAATAAGAATGGTGTTAGAATAATAAAACTTGAAGGATTTTCTGTAACTCAAATAAGAATGGTGTTAGAATAATAAAACTTGAAGGATTTTCTGTAACTCAAATAAGAATAGTGTTAGAATAATAAAACTTGAAGGATTTTCTGTAACTCAAATGAGAATGGTGTTAGAATAATAAAACTTGAAGGATTTTCTGTAACTCAAATAAGAACGGTGTTAGAATAATAAAACTTGAAGGATTTTCTGTAACTCAAATAAGAACGGTGTTAGAATAACAAAATTGAAGGATTTTCTGTAACTCAAGTAAGAACGGTGTTAGAATAATAAAACTTGAAGGATTTTCTGTAACTCAAATAAGAATGGTGTTAGAATAATAAACCTTGAAGGATTTTCTGTAACTAAAATAAGAACAGTGTTAGAATAATAAAACTTGAAGGATTTTCTGTAACTCAAATGATGTTGGTGTTAGAATAATAAAACTTGAAGGATTTTCTGTAACTCAAATAAGAATGGTGTTAGAATAATAAAACTTGAAGGATTTTCTGTAACTCAAATAAGAATGGTGTTAGAATAATAAAACTTGAAGGATTTTCTGTAACTCAAATAAGAATGGTGTTAGAATAATAAAACTTGAAGGATTTTCTGTAACTCAAATGATGTTGGTGTTAGAATAATAAAACTTGAAGGATTTTCTGTAACTCAAATGAGAATGGTGTTAGAATAATAAAACTTGAAGGATTTTCTGTAACTCAAATAAGAATGGTGTTAGAATAATAAAACTTGAAGGATTTTCTGTAACTCAAATAAGAATAGTGTTAGAATAATAAAACTTGAAGGATTTTCTGTAACTCAAATGAGAATGGTGTTAGAATAATAAAACTTGAAGGATTTTCTGTAACTCAAATAAGAACGGTGTTAGAATAATAAAACTTGAAGGATTTTCTGTAACTCAAATAAGAACGGTGTTAGAATAATAAAACTTGAAGGATTTTCTGTAACTCAAATGATGTTGGTGTTAGAATAATAAAACTTGAAGGATTTTTTGTAACTCAAATAAGAATGGTGTTAGTGTAGAATAATAGAACTTGGGGGATTTTCTGTAACTCAAATAAGAATGGTGTTAGAATAATAAAACTTGAAGGAGTTTCTGTAACTCAAATAAGAACGGTGTTAGAATAATAAAACTTGAAGGATTTTCTGTAACTCAAATAAGAACGGTGTTAGAATAATAAAACTTGAAGGATTTTCTGTAACTCAAATAAGAATGGTGTTAGAATAATAAAACTTGAAGGATTTTCTGTAACTCAAATAAGAATGGTGTTAGAATAATAAAACTTGAAGGATTTTCTGTAACTCAAATAAGAATGGTGTTAGAATAATAAAACTTGAAGGATTTTCTGTAACTCAAATAGGAATGGTGTTAGAATAATAAAACTTGAAGGATTTTCTGTAACTCAAATAAGAATGGTGTTAGAATAATAAAACTTGAAGGATTTTCTGTAACTCAAATGAGAATGTTGTTAGAATAATAAAACTTGAAGGATTTTCTGTAACTCAAATAAGAATGGTGTTAGAATAATAAAACTTGAAGGATTTTCTGTAACTCAAATAAGAACAGTGTTAGAATAATAAAACTTGAAGGATTTTCTGTAACTCAAATAAGAATGGTGTTAGTGTTAGAATAATATAACTTGGGGGATTTTCTGTAACTCAAATAAGAATAGTGTTAGAATAATAGAACTTGAAGGATTTTCTGTAACTCAAATAAGAACAGTGTTAGAATAATAGAACTTGAAGGAATTCCTGTAATTCAAATGAGAATAATTTTAGAATAATAAAACTTGAAGGAATTCCTGTAACTCAAATAAGAATGGTGTTTGAATAATAGAACTTGAAGGAATTCCTGTAACTCAAATAAGAATAGTATTAGTGTTAGAATAATAGAACTTGAAGGATTTCCTGTAACTCAAATAAGAATAGTGTTAGCGTTAGAATAATAGAACTTGAAGGATCATATATTCTATTTTCACGCTGACCACGTGTACCGATTCTTTAATTCTGGCCGCGCAGCTATATGAGAACTATTGGTTGTTTTTGTTGTTGTTCAGGTAGATCATTCGATTAATTTTTTGTCAGTATGGGATGTTTAAACAAAAGGGAGTTGGTCACATACAAATCGGAAAGAAAGTTCCGGTCATACAATAAATCAGAATGACAATACTCCCTCGTGCGATAGCAGTGATATTGTTCGGTGGTGGACTCAAAGGACATATTGACAAAGAAAACCGGAGTGCTAAAGAGCCCTCGATTTATGTATCAATACCCTTTTTGACGCCCCATCCTACGATATCACTGGTATCCCACTAACATGATTGGTTCAAGCAATACCCAAATTTAAGACCAATTCTTAAGCAAATCCTTCAATCGACCTTGACAGCTCTGAGGGCGAAATGTATGTTACTATTAAAGTGGCCGCGAGTGCTGCAGTCTGTGTATTTATTACCCGTTCTGTATCGTATGGATCTTTCCGCCATAGCGGCGGCTGATATAATGACGGATACTAAAGAAGTGCGGATTCTTTTCTTATAATTTAAATTACATTGCTAAACTTACTATTTGTTTCGAATTTCCGCCTTTAAACCCCATTTAAACCAAATATTTCTCTTGCACTTGGAAATATTCCAAGCTGAGGGATTTGTCCTTTTTATATTTCTATCGAATTTTTATTAAATTTGTATGAGACTAACGTACATAGTTATATACTGTCCCTGGTTTTATCTAAATGCAAACTTTCTTTCTTTTTTTGTAACTGCGTACTGAAAAAAAGATTTCTTCCCAAGTCTGTTGTTGTCCATATATTCGTGTGTGTGTGTTTGTGTGTGTGTGTGTATGAGAGAGAGAGAGAGAGAGAGAGAGAGAGAGAGAGAGATCGGGTGGTTTTGGGCGCCAAATTATAACTCATTAACATACTTCATGGTGATAATGAATATTTTCTATGTAGCTTAACATCATGTTAACACGTTTACCCCAGGGATACATCCCCTCTGTGTGGTACAAAATTTTTATCCTACAGCAATTATTCATGTGTAACTAAACTTTTTTAAAAAGGAATAATGCAATAGTTTGCATTTCTGATTTAACTTTGCTGTCAAGTTGACACGAGAGACCGATGGAATGGAGGTGATATAAAGTGGGATGGAAGGATGGAAAGAGGGAAGTTGGTCAAGAGGTTAGCAAATATTTGGCGTATGCGTGATCTCTGTACTATGTCAGAACGTAACAAAATATATTATTAAGTTTTATGATTCTGCATGATTTTGTTGGAAATGAAGGCATGATGGATGGACGCGATGGCAAAACGCAGGGCAGATGGTTGGAGGAACGGAGGTTTTTAAAATACCCTCGCAATTTCCTGGGGAAATAATCGATAATCATGATAAACAACATAATAATTATTCTTACTCACAGATAATAATTCGATTGAAAGAATTATCGGATTCTAAGAAAAACTCATATTTTCTCAAAACTTTACCATGATTGTTTTTCGACTGAGCAAGCGTGTTTTCTTGTCTATATAACTGTACTAACATTATGCATGTAGAGTAAATAGGTAAATGCTAATGGCTACACAAAAAGTCTTACGAATTACGCTTAGTTTTTTTTCTTTAAATACAAATCTGCTATTTCTATCGCGCTTAAAATTGTGGAAACCTCATAATTTTGGTTCAAGGATTAGTTGTTCCTAGTCAATCGAAGTAGTATTAGTCTTATAATGGCTTGTAACTTTGACTGACTGAGTCAAAACGAAACGAACACTATGCATTTGGCACCAACATGGTGGCCAGATTTTTGCCTGCTAAAGGTCATCGACCCACTTCGTTCGACTCTTGGCACATGTAGCTAGCCATAACAGTGTTTTGAACAATTTCCGTCTTGAAAATGAAAGGTTACTGTCTATAGCAAGCAAAATTAATTGACTAATCAGGGAACTTGTTACTTGACCTGTTAGGTTTTCAAGATGGTGACTTCCATGTTATCCATGTGATCTGACTTGAAAGAAAAACGCGCATGAAAGGTTTAAATTAGTGAAATGTACACGAGGCATGTGTCGTTGTCTACTGAGGCTGCTATGATTATTCGCAGTTATTTTCCTAGGTAAATGTAAACATCAATCTGATTGGATCAGTTTCTTTGAACTGCATCCAATCAGATGGCGGAGCGGCAGATACTGTTTTGACCTGATACATAGTCGACATTGTATAGTCAGTAAGGTTCTGAAATTTTTATGACAATTTCTGAACACATTATAAACATCATCTGCAATATGAAAATATGAACCTATAATGTCAAAAAACCTTCCCGCTTGTTTTTAAAAGGTATTTGATACCCAGAAATAGTACACATCTTCCAGGTGCTGAATTTGTAGACATTATTGTAATTTGTAGGGAAAGAAAATCGTTTGTTGTTGACCATAATTATTTCATCATTAACATAAGACTTAAAATTCGGAAACATAAATTATCGTATGTTATCAATATATTCAGTTTAAATCAAACCACTGATTATGCATCATCACTTCGCAATTGTATAAAATATAACTTGCTGACGTAACAGCGTCAAAAATAATGGATGACCTAAGAACCCATCGACGTTGAGAGGTCCTATCCTGTGACTTGTTTACACATCAGTTTAGAGCGGTCTTAATGATTAACTTGTATACACATACACATTGCAAGGTCTTATCGTGTGATTTGTGTACACACCAACGTTGAGAGGAGTGTGGTAAATAGGTGTGTATTCTCTGAGAAATGCTTATTTTTTACTATTAGGTATATATCTTTAACAAGTCTTTCCAATGACAATCTTTAAACATTTTATGTTAGGTCCTCCAACAGCAGGTCTTACAACAAAGGCAAAAAAAATTTTTCACACTTTTCTTACCTGTTATCATATTGTTCCAAGATTTCGGACCTGCTTAGACAACCAAGAATGATTACAATTTAACCTCAAGAATCTGCAAAATTCTTATTTTAAATAGTTTCACATGTTCATCCACATACCTTAGCAGACAACATTAGGAGTATTTCCTCCTAAAGTCAGATGTCTTCCTAACGTTGCTGTATAAACATGTGTCTTTCCTCCAAATATATTGCAATGTACACGCACACGTACACACACACACACAAACACACCCTTATAAAACATACGAAACGGGGACATAAGATTTTTCCCATCAAAATGGGGAGATCTTTATCTTAACAAATTTATGGAGAGGACGATCGGTTTTACTATGCTTTCGATATCTTTATGTTTCGATTTGTAATCGATTTCCGAAAATTGCTGTATTTAAATTTATACCATCAGAACGTGGACACACAAATATACACAAAGTGTCGGGAATTATACAGTCAAATCAGGGACATTCTATAAATATATATTTCGATTCTAAACAACAACAAAAATAATCGAAAATATTGCAGTAATCTCAAGTCATGTACTAAATTATCTTCCATATTAACACACTAAATTGAAATTTATGTTGAAGTTTTGTATTATGTTTAATTTATACATCTTAGGTAAAATTGTATGCACCCTATTTTTGAAGAAACCTAGTTGTCAGAAGTGTGCGAAAATACGGAAAACATATTTCCGTTAAAAAAAAACTAATCAAAGATTTGCACGCCACATGTTCAGTTAAAATAATTTTACTGACATGTATACATTTTTGAACATAAAATATCAACAAAAAAAGAATGATATTTAAGCTATGTGTGTTTTGAAATGACCATACATGGGTTGAATATACTTCGTTTGTAATGAGAAATAACATAAAATAACACAAAGCAGTGATATACCAGTCTGAAAGGAGGGACGAATGATATCAATCTAAACATTGCATGAAAAATAGACATTTGTAATTAAACTGATATTCGAATTAATTTCGTAGAGTCTAGTATTTGCAGAATTTTATGTAAGCCTTAACTTCAGTTTTGTTCAATAATCAAATGAGTTAAAAAAATATGAACCCTTTTAATAAGTAAAATCGTGTTTCAAGATGCTGTTGCATGAAAACAAATAATATAATCTAATCTATGTGTTCATACACGCTGGGCATCCATGGTGTCAGATTGCATATATAAAAAACAGATGAATGAGGTAAGTTTATCTTTAATATAGGAACATTATACAACCAAATTGGATTTAAAGTTCAACTATGTATTTATTTATATATTTTTCCAACGTCTATTGACGTTTCAATGTCAAAGTCACTGTTACTAAAAACAGAGTTTTGCCTATGCATTTAATCTTCAGATGATAAATTAGTCCTTATAGCAGATTTCAACGCATGTATTTCCTTTGGCCTTAGAATGAATATTTCTCTCTTTCTTCTCTCGCACTAGCTTAACAATTAAAACAAATAAAGAAAGGCTTTGATAATAAGTTTTTATGCTTACTAAATATCTTCATATGTATATTGGTTATATTCAGAGTATCATGATTACAAATTACCAAATCTGTTATTATTATAATTATTATTATTATTATTATTATTATTATTATTATTATTTGTATGAGAATCGCTTTGAAAAATAGTCGGAGAAAGTTATGTGGTAATTTTCTACTTATATTTTAAATTTGATGTCTGTATATGTCATGGTAATCAAACTGTTCCCGTCTGTGGTCGCCCCCTGAAAATTCTGTAGTTTTCCAAGACAACTCCAACATTTTGTTATTATTAAGAAAGTATCATAAAGAATATTCAAAATGGCGCAACAACTAAACATTGAAAGGCACCGAACACGTGACACACAATAGTCCTCGACTTCATGGGCCCACGAAAAGTTGGCCAAGGGATAGAAAATGGTCATCTGACATATAACATTCTCCCACTAATTACGTCGGTTTGTACATATACACTAGGGATATTACAGCTCAAAAAAACCAAAAAAACCCCCCCCAAAAAACAAAACAAAAAACAAACGGTTTTATACGTAGTCCAGAAAAGAGGAATCATAGTCGAAACAAGTGGTAGATCATTCAATTCTGTAGTCATATTTCACACTTGAGGTCTGTATCTGTCATGGAAATCAAGCTGTTCCAGTCTATGATCACCCCCTGAAAGTTGTGTAGTTTTCCAAACTACCTCGACATTTCGTTATTATTAAGAAAGTATCACAAAGAACATTCAAAATAGCGTAACAACTAAACATTGAAAGGTACCGAACACGTAACCCATAATAGTCCTCGACTTCATGGGCCCACGAAAAGTTGGCCAAGGAGTAGAAAATGATCATCTGACATATGATGCTCTCCCACTAATTACGTCGGTTTGTGCATATAAACTGGCCACATTCCAGCTCAAAAAAGATAATACGAAGTCCAGAAAAGTGGAATCATGGTCCAAACAAGTTGTAGATAAATCAATTCACTACTCATATTTCAAATTTGAGGTCTGTATCAGCCACTGTAATCAAGATGTTCCAGTCCATGATCACCCCATGAAAATTGTGCAGTTATCCGAGACGATTCCGTGATTTCGTTATTATTAGGGAAGTATCATAAAGAATGTTCAAATGGCGCAACAACTAAACATTAAAAGTTACCGAACACGTGAACCACTATATTCCTCGAATAAATGGGTCCACGAAATGTTGGTCAAGGAGTAGAAAATGGTCATCTGACATATAACGTTCTCGAGCTAATTGCATCGGTGTGTGCATATACACTGGCCAAATTCCAGCTCCACAAATGGTTAAACGAGGTCAGAAAAAGTGGAATCATGGTCGTAACAAGTTGTAGATAAATTTAATTCATTCTCTAGTTATATTTCAAATTTGGCTTCTCTATCTGTCATGGTAATCAAGCTGTTCCAGTCTATGATCACCCCCTGAAAGCTGTGTTGCTTTCCAAACCGCTCCGACATTTCCTTATTTCTCAGAAACCATCATAAAGACTATTCAAAATGGCGGCACAGTTAAACATTGAAAGGTACCGAACACGTGACCCTCAATTGTACTCAACTAAATGGGCCCACGAAAAGTTGGCCAAGGAGTATAAAATGGTCATCTGACATATAACGTTCTCCCATTAATTACATCGGTTTGTATAAATGCACTGGTCAAATTCCAGCTCAAATAAAGGTTATACGAAGTCAAGAAAAGTGGAACCATGGTCAAAACAAGTTGTAGATAATTCAATTCTCTAGTTATATTTCAAATTTGAGGTCTGTATCTGTCATGATAATCAAGCTGTTCCAATCTATGGTCACATCTGAAAGTTGTGTAGATTTCCAAACATCTCCGATATTTCCTTATTATTAAGAAATTTTCATAAAGAACATTGAAAATGACGGCACAACTAAACATTGAAAAGTACCGAACACGTGACCCACAATAGTCCTCGACTAAATGGGCCCACGAAAAGTTGTCCAAGTAGAATAAAATGGTTATCTGACATATAACATTCTCCCAGTAATCAAAATGTCCACAATGATGTAATCCTGAATGTTTTGAATGAATTCACATAAATCCCCCAAAGTCCTAAAATATATGAGCACTTTAGTATTTCCAATGAATATTTGAAATAAATAATTCGTCTCTCTAAATTATATCTGGTTTTCACAACTATTACATCTGATTATTAAAATAGCTTCGTTACAGACTGATGTTTAGGATAAGACTTATAGAACCCAAATGATCTGTTGTTTACTAAACCCATATATATATATATATATATATATATATATACATATATATATATATATATATATATATATATATATATATATATATATATATATATATATATATATATATATATGTATGTGTGTGTGTGTGTGTGTGTGTGTGTGTGTGTACCTGACAATTCTCACATCAGAATATGAATCATTTTTATGAAAATTGCTTTATCTACCTGACTTTTGTCACAACAAGGCATATAAATAACAGTTCAGCTGCTAACAAAACCAACCTTGAACTCAAATGCTATGTAACCATGTTGCTTACTAAATGACCATAGTCTGATTAAAGTACAACTTACAATCATGGACAAATATTATAAATTATGTATATATATATATATATATATATATATATATATATATATATATATATATATATATATATATATATATAACAAGAAAGGTATAACAATTGAAACCATTATTATAGATCTAGGTATAATTGCAACAATTGTAACTCTATCAATAGCAGGTTATCCGATGAACAAAGTTATTTTCCTCCTAAACTTGTCTCTCCTCCTGCTCCACCGATACATATTCCTCCAACAGTTCCATCTGCTTCTATTTCTGACCCTAATGGTATTCCTGATTCTGCTCCAAGCAAATAATTTTTTGAACATGATAATGAAGGCTTTTAAAATTTTGCAGATTTTTTGTTTGGTTTAGCTAAACAAGCAGCAGCAGTATTGCTTAAATTATTGACAGTGAAATAAGCGGGATTTTGAAAACAGCTGGACATATTGTTTCTTTCTTATTTGATTATTTCATTTTACTTCTTCTTGCATTAGCTATTTTGATGTTCGCAGTTTTAGTTAGATGAGTAGATGAGTAGCCTATTTTATAAAGTAACTTAAACCAATCCTGCAAGCGTTTGTATCAACAAAAATAATAGCTTGTTTGTTTCATGCTCTGTGTCTTCTAAATCATATGCAGTTGTTACTTCAATATTATTACCATTCTTATCATTTTTTGTTGGATAGTTCGCACCAAAGTATTCTTATTTTATTTTATTGTCTTCATTTGTTTCAGACTTTTTCAACTGCTGAAATAATACTTTTACGACGTTTATATTAATAGCAGTGTTCAGTCCCAGTAAAAGTCCCAGTGTTCAGTCCCAGTTAAAGTTCCAGTGTTCAGTCCCAGTAAAAGTCCCAGTGTTCAGTCCCAGTTAAAGTCCCAGTGTTCAGTCCCAGTGTTCAGTCACAGTAAAAGTCCCAGTGTTCAGTCCCAGTTAAAGTTCCAGTGTTCAGTCCCAGTAAAAGTTCCAGTGTTCAGTCCCAGTTAAAGTCCCAGTGTTCAGTCCCAGTTAAAGTCCCAGTGTTCAGTCCCAGTTAAAGTCACAGTGTTCAGTCCCAGTTAAAGTTCCAGTGTTAAGTCCCAGTTAAAGTTCCAGTGTTCAGTCCCAGTTAAAGTTCCAGTGTTCAGTCCCAACTAAAGTTCCAGTGTTCAGTCCCAGTTAAAGTTCCAGTGTTCAGTCCCAGTTAAAGTCCCAGTGTTCAGTCCCAGTTAAAGTCCAAGTGTTCAGTCCCAGTTAAAGTTCCAGTGTTCAGTCCCAGGTAAAATTCCAGTGTTCAGTCCCAGTTAAAGTTCCAGTGTTCAGTCCCAGTTAAAGTCCCAGTGTTCAGTCCCAGTTAAAGTTCCAGTGTTCAGTCCCAGTTAAAGTTCCAGTGTTCAGTCCCAGTTAAAGTCCCAGTGTTCAGTCCCAGTTAAAGTTCCAATGTTCAGTCCCAGTTAAAGTGCCAGTGTTCAGTCATAGTTAATATTAGCAAAAATGTATTAAAGCTGTTCTCGTATCCAACATTGCTACCTATTTTCATAACATTATCACTAGACAATAAACATGTATCATCACCACCATCGGAATAGTTTAATTTAAATTTTGAATCTGAAAGATATTGCTGCAATGTTATCATAATGTTTTCATCTGAGTCATAACCTTGTTCCCGTAAAATTAATAGCTCCGTTAACATTTTGATAGTGTCAGATACTGTTGATTATCACTGTGTGATGCTTGTTCTATTTTGAACTTGTCCACCTAAAACACATATCACATATGATCTAATATTTTTTTTTTAGCTATTCCTTCACCTGTTAACCCACTGCCATCTTGTTAAAAGAAGTAAGTTTAATCAGTATGTTTATTTGGATCAATATCATTATTATAAAATTTAAAATTTTCTTTAATTTTACAAAACCAAAATTCCCAATCACAAATTTGGTCATCAATTACATAATTTTTTTAGTTACAGTCAATGATTGATGCTTGCAATTGTAACTATTATTATTATTATTATTATTATTATTATTAGCTATTTGGTTTTGATCCATTTTTGTTTCTCCAATGATGTTTTGGCAGAATGTTAACGTTATTGTAGATTATGTTCAATTGTTTCAGATTATGGACCTGGACTCCAACTTTCACAATCATAGTGATAAACATACTATGTTGGGTCTCAGATACGGGTAAAATAAAAAACGCCCACTTGAAACAGCCTTCGTTTACTCAGTGATGGGCGTATATTTCACGGCACATCATATGGAAGAATGGTTCTGATTCGATATCTGAACCATTTCAATTCAGACAGTCAAACGCGTTTTTGGAATTGACTTTTAGTAGCTTCTAAGGCACAAGTTTTGCTTTTATAAGGTGGAAAACCAACGCTTTAGTTTTTTGTCCCAAGAAACAAGTTACAATGAAAACTAATGCGTTAAATTTTAACGTGTGAAAAGTAACGTTAACGCGTTAGAATTTAGTTCGAAGTATGCAATTTCCAACGCGGTAGAAGTATGAATACTCTCTCGGGCTACATAATCAAATGTGTCTGGAATATATTCCATTCTTCTTTAACAATGCATTTCCGTCACACAAAAAAACAAACTGTTTCCTCATCAGGTGGTTTGTCATCCTGCTCAATAATTGCTTCTAGGATGTAGATCAACTTCGCTTTGTCATATTTAAATGGTGATCCGGCTGATGTTGCCAGAGTCCATGGTACTGGGCCAAGTAGGGAAGGTAGTGTAATTTGAAGGTCTGTGTTATGTTTCATAGATAGTAAATCGAACTGACCAAGGGATGTTCCTTTCTGCTCTAATCTGTACAAGCTAGTTTTGTGAGATTTTCACCTTCTTAGATGCACCAACAGTGGCAAATGTTTTGATTTTCATCCATTTGACAGCTTAATGGAAGTTAACTGTATTATACACCAACCAGTCGTTGACAAATGCATTCATTGCCTCTCTTTTCAAAGAGTGTGTACTTTTTTATTATCCCCGTAATAGGTTGACCACTGGGTCGAGAACACCATCCCAAGGTCACCTTACAATCAAACATTTCTTGCTCAGATAATCTAGGGATAATATATATAATGTACAGAAAAAGAAAAGAAAACAAACACACACACACACACACACACAGACACACATGCATATAGCACACAATCTCTTTAGATACACAATTTAAATAGACGAACACAAGTATACAGAGTCTAGCTGACATAGACTTTGTGATATAACAATATTTTGTTCCTGTTTACCATCAAATCGGACTCAAATAAATATAACGAAATGCAAGAAGAGAAAGGATTCTTACACAAGATTGAGGTCCATTTTTGAAGAAATTGTTGCTCTTTTTATTTAACTTAGCAGAGTATTTTTCAATGTTCTTATGCATTTAAACTATTTGCTTAGAAACATAAATGGAAATATAATATGTTGCCAAAATAAGCAAGAAATTACTCAAACTGTCCAATTCTTCACTTCCTAAAAATATTTCATTTTTGGACAAATGTACAATATTTGGGCAAGAAGGTGCAAAATGTTTAATAAAACGGTACCAAAACTTTGAAGTAATATTGCAGTCATAAAAAAGATATTCAATACTTTCGTTCTCACTCTTACAGAAAGTACATTTGTCGTCGTCTAATATGTTAATTCTTTTCAAAAAATTATTAGTAACAATTATTCTATGGATATATTTAAAGTTAAAAGAGATGAACTTGGTATCTTTAGTACAACATTCTATTTAATACTTGCATCTAAGTTTCTTGCATAGCTCTGTGTTGCCTTTTTTCCTTTTTTAAATAGATCTTTGTAAACAAACTTCAGTGAATTTTGTTTTTGCAAGTTCATTATTTTA
This sequence comes from Margaritifera margaritifera, assembly GCA_029931535.1. Taxonomy (NCBI): domain Eukaryota; kingdom Metazoa; phylum Mollusca; class Bivalvia; order Unionida; family Margaritiferidae; genus Margaritifera; species Margaritifera margaritifera. The sequence goes on along the minus strand of JAQPZY010001656.1, from coordinate 1,454,836 downwards.
TCCTCCTGTTTATAAAAATTAGTATGTACTAAATGGTTTTTGATAGCATATTTCCATGACTTTTGGAAGTTTGGATATTAAGGAAAAGCACTGCAAGAAATCATCGCGTCCAGTTTTTTGTTTTATGATTTCAAAAGGTATTAAAATACCGTGATCATCTACTAAATCATTCCGAATTTCAACACCGGCTTCTGTCCAGGATTTGTATTGATAGAACATTCTAGGAGGGACAAAATTTTAAATACTCAGAGATAAATATTCGTCTGGACTTTGAGGTTCTTCTTTCCAATTAGATACTGTCAAAATTACATCTCTCCAAAAACTGTTTTTAATGAACTTACTAAATTCTTCTAATTTCCTTCTCCCTAAATTCCAAATATCCTTTTTATTTCTGAGTATAGTTGTATTGACTAAGTTCTGCCATGCTCCATTTTCATCTTCCAGCCATTTTATCTTAATACGCCTAATGAATGAATAAATGTGTATCATATTTAGTCCTCCCTCGTTCTCGGGGGATACTAGTATATCACGTTTTATTCTCTCTACTTTACCACCCTATACAAATTTAAATAATGTACGATTTAGTTCTGCTTCAACGTTTGCTGATGGATTTCGAAGTGCTGAAAAAAGATGTATGAATATGGGCAGAAGAAGAGTTTTCACAACAATTACCTTACCAACTACTGACAGATGTCGTTGAGTCCAGCTTGCCAGTATTCGTTTTGCATTCGTTAGTTTCTTCCTATAATTAATTTCCACCATTTGTTGTAAATCTAGAGAAATATCTATGCCAAGCAGTGCAAAGTTAGAAGAAGACCAATTTAGGAACATATCGGGACATATTCTTTCATTAGAAAATTTCTTGTTTCCAATCCAAGTAGCCTTTGTTTTTGTTATGCTACATTTAAGTGCAGATAATAGAAAAAAAACTTGCAAGATATTCATTGTTGCTGTAAGATAATGTTGAGATCCATCAAGAAGAATAAAAGCGTCATCGGCATATTGACACAATTTATACTCACTTACATCAAAGATCAGTCCCTGTACATCCACATTTTGCTTTAAAGTTATAGCTCAAATCTCAACATGTACATGCTTACCTTGTGTCAGGATCCAGTGTTTAAATCTTGTGCCTTGAGGTTACTAAAATGCTTGATATGCATGGGCTACCACGTGCTGAAAAGCGGTAGCCCATTGTACTAATAATTGATAAAATGGCTTTTAACACATTGTTCATGAGCCAGGAAACTATTTTTGTAAAGAAGAATATTTACTAACAAGCAACTTTTAATCAAGCAACTAACATCTTTTAACGTCCTTGATCTAACACGTTTTTTCTCCAGGTTTGAAACTTTCAAATTACATGTTCTTATTATATTTGCATACATTGAAATAAACTGTGAATCTTGGAGAAACATACCAAATAACGAATCCAGCGAGCTTGCTGGGGTTGGTTGTTCGTTGAAATTCCAGCGACAATTTTGACTAAGATCTAACAGTACCGATCTCCGCGACCAATTGGCAGTTGTTTGTTTCATGGGAAAGGTTTGCACAGAGTTTGACTGATTAGGGTGAAATATGCAAAACAAGATAGAATCGTCTAAGTTTCGAATGGCGCGCTACGGTTCTGTAATGTTTGTACCAAGATTTTATGGGATGTTTATGTTTATATATATATATATATATATATATATATATATATATATATATATATATATATATATATATATATATATATATATATATATGTGTGTGTGTGTGTGTGTGTGTGTTGGTGCTGTGTGTATGTTATATGCGTGAATGTTTGCCTATTTTACTATTTAACTTTGTTTGCCACATCGTTGTGTTTCTTTAGCCGCTAGCGTCTTCTTACGCATTTCCCTCTTATATTATTATTTTTTGTTGTTGAGACACCCTAATAATTTGTATGTCAAGGTGAGGTGCGGCTGGCCTTCAGAGCCTACCATAAAGGTTTGGCCCCTCCTCCTTTTAATGGTGGCTTAATTACCATTTCTTCCTACATATAATTTCATGTTGGTTCTTATTTGTGCGAATTTTACATGTCAGGGTGAGGTGCGGGCCAGGAATGGAGCGTACCTTATAGGTATGGTCACTCCTTCCTTTAGGCCGTGTCTTACCTTTACGTTATTTCATATTTTTTCCTCTTTTTCTTATTTGCTATGAATTCAAGAATATTGATAGAGGTACTTCCTAGGTTCTTGTTTCTTGCCTCCAGATATTCAGGACGTTAAAAGATGGCTGTCAAAATCTGGAAGACTTTTTTCAGACAAAAGACAATGGTTCCAGTTAGGTTCTTTTGACTTACAGGTAATCTAAAAAGTTAAATTTTCCTAAGGTGAGGTCAAAGGTTATAGATATTTCTATAAATATTGAATCCGATAGCTACAATTCACGCAAGAAGTGGGTCCAACAAATTTGTGCTACCAGGAGAATAATTTGCTAGCATATGCTTTTTACCGTTCAATGACTTGTTAGTAAATATTCTCCCCTTACAAAATTAGTTTCATGGCTCATAAACAATGTGCTGAAAGCCATTTTATCAATTATTAGTAAAATGGGCTGCCGCTTTTGAGCACATGGTAGCCCATGCATATCAAGCATTCTAGTAATAATCTCAAGGCACAAGATTTAACATTGGACCCTGGCACAAGGTAAATGTTTTGCTTACATTATTGTATATTTGAATATGATAAAAATTGCTAGGGCAGAATATCACAACTGAATGCATACTGGTACAGCATGCATATCATACTCCTATGAAGTCTTCGAGTGTTTTTTTTTCTTCTTTCTTTGTTTTTGGTCATTTTTGTTAGTCATTTATGAAAGTTTTTCCATAAGATAAATGTATGCAAAACGGGAAAGTCTTGATTATCATCATGTCTTGTTTCTCAGCATGATCTGAGATGTAGTACATCATTACTATAGAGAAAATGATAACTACTAATGGTTTTCTTTTTTATAATTGGGAATGGAGCCGATATATGCAAATATTTATTTTTTAAAGCCCTTTTTATTTGAATGAGGAAAATTTGAACCCACAAACGTTCGATTCGGATATGTGACTGTCACATCTTTGGAACTATCTTAGGGACCGCCCACAGGAAATAAGCAACTGGGAATAACTTTGACCAAATCTAACACGGTGACAGATGGCAGGGTAGAAGGAAATGGACGGACAGCGTGCAGTAGACAGTCTTGGCGCCTTAGGACCACGGCTTGCTTTGTTGGCTATAAAAGGTGTCCACAATGCTCAAATTTAAAAGTTCTCATTTAAAGCAGTCATACATGGCAGTAGCTGGTGATAAGAGACTTTAATCCAAATATCATCATCATCACGACCTTTGTCACTCTCCGGTTTTCGTCAAAGGCGCCTAGTTCTATTTTGCTTTTTCGTCGTTCTAAAATGTCTCAATCAACTTTAAAGTCAGATGTGGCCCTGACGAGTTGAGAATTTTAATCAGAGGAATTGTGTACTTCGATTCCTTTAAGAGTGCGAAGGGAAAATGCCTGAATAATACAAAACAACCCAGACTTTGTGACAAATCGGTATTATAGAACAGAACTATATATGGCATATTGGTCAAGAACAATCAAAATTTTATTATATAAGAAGTCACTATGGCATAATATAAATATATAAATAAGAGACAGAAGAGGAAAGAGAGACAGAAAATCAGAGAGAGAGAGAGAGAGAGAGAGAGAGAGAGAGAGAGAGAGAGAGAGAGAGAGAGAGAGAGAGAACATGGAGTATTTAACCATTATAAGTCCAAGAGGTATATAACGAAATGTGAACTCCACCTTTAAATGCTCAGTGTCATTTCTGTACAAAAGTAATATCAATAATTTGAATGAAAAATCTTTTGATATATTTCACTTAATATACAAAATGGACGAAATGCACTTTTCCCAAATATTCGACAATGTGTTTCCCCAATATGCAACAATGTGTTTGAAATCTATCATGCATAACAACTTTGGTTTTATATGACTGTCCATTTTGTGTGATTTCTATTAATATAGAAGTATAAACTTCAAGTAGAGTTGTAACAAATACTTTATAATGCCCAACTTGGATTATCACCTTTTATCATTTGGGTGATTATCTTTTAATCCAAGTCTCTAATTTTAAACAGATGTCGCACTGATAAAAAGGAATAAAAACGATAAAGAGGAAACTCTTTCTAGATGACAATAGTATTGTCATATCGACTATTCTCTTTGTACTCATTAAGCATGTCAGTTTCTTCAAAATAAAAGATTTGGTAAAATTTTCGGATAGATACTTGAACTGCACGGATGAGCTCTACTGAACTCTACCGAAACATGCGCCAAAACAATAAAAAGTTAAACAGTTGTAGCAAGTTCATTTGTACATAGTGTATAAGGAAAACTGCTTGGTGTCAGAGTCGAGTCTTCAGAAAAACAAGCGGTAAGCAATTATTGATTGACAGTTGTCGATAGGTCAGTTCTATTATGTGTCATCTCACTAGATTATATAGATAGAATACGAAGACAATAAACACCCCCCCCCCAAAAAAAAAAAAAAAAAAAAAAAAAATTGAAAAAACAAACAAACACAAAATCACTAATGCATATTATTAGCTTGAATGGACTTGCCTCACTCACATACAGAGCAGAAGAAATGGAATAAACCTACTGCTATGCAGAAGATTGCTTACACGGAAGCCAGTCAGTGCCTGTTGAAACAAACATTTTTCTTGTAATTACGAGAGAGAGAGAGAGAGAGAGAGAGAGAGAGAGAGAGAGAGAGAGAGAGAATATAAACCACATACGCGATCGACAAAAACAGACGATGGATGATATAGTGTCTATTTCATGTGCGCTCACAAACAATCACGAAATTAAATAATCCAGGTAAATGAGAGAGAGAGAGAGAGAGAGAGAGAGAGAGAGAGAGAGAGAGAGAGAGAGAGACAGACAGACAGACATACAGACAGAGGGGGAATAAGTGTGTACTAGATGAAATGAATACAAACCACACACACAAACGCACGCACACACATAACTGATATCTGTAGATAATGGAAGAGGCATTTTCGATTTCATGTGCGCTCGCAAACGATCACGACATGAAATAATTGAGAGAGAGATGGGTAAAATACACTAGATATGAGCGGATCAACTCATACAGAGACCCAGAGACACAAAGACAGCATTGTAATTGTATATAATACCTAAAAGAGAGAGAGAAAAGATACATATAGACAGAGATTGAAACGCACACTATGTTAGCATCCTGTACAAGTAGGCCTACATGTAGATAATGTACGTATCTCTTAGTTGCCTAATGTACGTATCTCTTAGTTGCCTAATGTACGTATCTCTTAGTTGCCTAATGTACGTGTCTCTTAGTTGCCCGCTAGATTCTGGGGAAAAATCATGCTTTATATACACGTGAGTGTGAAATGGGGGCAAGATCTGAATCGATATTTTATTTTATTTTAATTTATTATTGCATCATGAAAATGAAAAGTGTCATGTCATGTAAGAGGCGATTAACTTTTGCTAGGTGTGAACAATCGTACCCTGTCGCTGTATAATGTGGTGCCTAGACGAATACATACTTAACTAACGATATGCGAATTATGTGGGAATTATAAGATCGCGTGACAATTAAGATTTCTACAGAAAGTGAGCCAGTGTGCGAACGATTCGACTTACGAGGCACTCAGTGGAAGTTAATTCTTTACACGAAACTCATCGAAACATAGATCGAATGACTGAAGTCTTGCTAATCTTTCTCACTGAAAAACATATATATAGTACCTAATCGAGAGAGAGAAGATACGTATAGACAGAGATTGTAACGCAAACTATGTTAGCATCCTGTACAAGTAGGCCTACATATAGCATGGAGTTTTACTACCCAAATTTGTGTGTTTGAAAATAAAAATGATACCGTGGGTCGTGTCTCATCAGAGTTCCACGCCGACAGTTCTGTATTTGTTTCTCTGATTATACTTACATGTCTTGATTTTTTTTGCACACAAAATAAAGGCAAAATAGGGGAAAATCCTTCATATACAAAGTCCATTTATTATTATTATTACACGACACGTCACAGTTCAAGCAGGTTGCTTCCATTAGTTACCTCTTACGACATAAAGTAAGACGCATCAAGCCTATTCTACAACCCAGATTCGCATGGGGTTGATACGTGTAAAGAGTTCTCTTCATATTCCTGAATTTGACATAAAATTACGACAATGCTAATTAAACTTACATTGTAACAATCAAATGTAGTATCTAAGTTATTATTTGCCATTGCAAATGAAGTGTATACATTGATAAGTTTTTTTCACTATTTTAGTAACATGTTATTGTGGAAGTATCAAATTAAGCTTGCATAATTTTTATCGATTGTACAAAGTACCTACCATCGGATCATCGGTCGGCTATTGTGGTATGTCCTTGGTCAAGGCACTTTACTCTAGTTACTTGGCACTTAATACATTACTTGTGTTTCTGATCCGTGAAACACCAAACCAAACCAATGATAATATACTTCAAAATGCAATTTCATTATAGTACGCTCGAGATATATATAGTATTATCACAGTAACGCGATCTTGATTGCTAGATCACGTCGAGTTGTCAGCATTAGAAAATCCGGATCATTACGAGACGCGAAGCATCGAGTCATGATCCGGATTCTTATGTTGACAACGAGACGTGCTCTAACAATCAAAATCGCATTACTGTGATAATGATATTTTTTTTAAAATATACCTATCAATTTTCAGATAATTTAATAAAATCACTAGAGGTAGTTGAAAAACACAAGAAATTGCTAAACATTTCAGCATCTTTAATACGAACTTCATCTTAAAGCATAAACCGAATTTCTTTTTGAAAGGCTGACTGTGGCGGACTACCTTCGTTACAAGGTGTCCGCTTTATTTGGTTGGTTATCGTTATCTAGAGGATGATCGACCTCGGTGTTATTGCCCGGATCGAGTAAATAGTGAAATAAAATATGAGATTTTATAGATGGAATAAATAGAGATCTGAGCAGATATATAGAACAGAATAACACGAGCCCCCGTACATGAAATATAACAATTTAATCAATTACATAAAACAAACTGGGATAATACATTACCTTAGTAAGATACACTTCTTTTTGAAATAAAGCATTTACCGAATTTCAAAACACAAATATACTTATATAAATAGCCGATCTGTTTAAACGATAGAATTAGTTCATCATATAATCGAGTGTACAATCGAAGTCATTGCCCCTGCATAACAGCATAACCTGCGATAGGCTGGTCTCTCCAACTTCAACGTTGCTGTTCTCTTTGTTCTTTCGCTTTTCCCTTCCTCGCTCTCTGTATCTCGCCTCTGTCGGCCCTCAACTTTGTATGGATAGGTGGATAGGTGGATACGTGGATACGTAGGTGGGTGGATGGAGCTATTTCCCCTTTCAAAATAAACAGAGAAGCAACCTAAATCTTCTGTCAAATATCCTTCTGGGAGTAGAGCATTACTCCACTCTCGTTACGTCAGATATCGTCCTATCGGAATTCAAACAGATACCAAAGGCTATCTGGTCAGGCCAAATTGGACGGACCATAAACAAACCTAGTTTCATAAGATTAATGTATTTTCTAACGGCTATTACATCACTAATTCACATTAACATCACACGAGACATAACAGTTTCAGTTCCCGTCTCAATTATACAAATGAATCAATGAAATTCACTTCATGGCTTAACTACATTAATTTCAGTGAATACTCAAGTCTTTATCATACACGAAATCATCTAAAACAACTTGTATCAAATAAAGTAATGCATGAGATTCTTAGAATACACGATTCCTATAACAATGAAGACGATAAATTCAAACAATTCGTCAAACTCATATAAAGAAGATTATTGTACGAATTCAGACAAATGAGCTCAAACAAATAGATAAATAGTGATCTAAGAAATTTAAACAAAGAAATTCATGCAAATATAAACAAATAAATTCAAGTAAATAATTATATTGGTATCAACGAATTACATGAGATTGATGCAAATACCTTGTGCTTTCAAGCCTTGCTTGCTTCTACAGCCAGAATTGTGTCCGTCAACTTTCCAGACATCTGTCCCTTGAATAATTGTTTTTACGAGAGAACTTCTTCTAAATTCAATCTCGGAGTCAAAAATATCTTCCTCTTGTAGGAATTTAGACTGACTAAATTTTGCGATGGGGCATATTAAAACATGAAATTTCGTCTGGGAAACACGCCCCTTATCTAGCGTAGCCAATCAGATTAAACGGATCTACCGCCTTTTATAAATATGCGACAATTCGGTCAGCGTAACCTTCTAGATTTTCAAATAACTGATTCTGGAGAATCTCAAAAGATAATACAATTTTACAAACGATCCCTGCATCCTCTCAACGTTGCCATTTCCGATACCTAGACCCAAGTTAACCCTTTCCTTCCAATCTGTCTGGCTGTTAAATAAACGAATGCTTAATTAAGAATCAATTTCTCCCACAACAGGAACATTAAAACCATCGCAGTCTAGCGATTTCATACGGTACCTGTCCTCATAAATCTATTTAATTGTTCTCTGTCAAACTAAAATGTCCTGTACAGAAATCGACAGAAATTTGCGCTATTACAATGACATGCGCATGAATATTAGTTTTATCATTTATGAATGAAGTTTGTGAAACAACGCTCGCTCAGTTTGACTACCATCACTGTCAAGAACACGAATTCTTCGACGCTTGAGGGCAGACAACTCATATATGTGATTTACAGTTATTGTGAGGTTCTGAAATTTTGCATCACGGAAGTTTTCACCAGCTGAATGACTGGAAAGTTCTTTCAGAGGCCAGGTTGAATGAGGTTGAACTGTTTCTTGCGGGACATTCTGGCTCTTTCTTGGGTAGAACATTGGTAGGTTTTTAATAAAATTCAATACTAGCATTTTTACGCAGTAATGTTGTTTATTTGGTGATATTTGAGTAATAAACTAGACAATCATTAATTAAATAGTTTCAAATTACCTTTATCCAACCACGACGAAGCTGCTTCCAAAAGAACATGAGCAAAACAAACAAAGTCGTGGGGGAAAGTACAAGTTTACAATTTAGTAGAGGTATTAAAATGATTAAATAATGAACATCACATTTAAGAACACCAACAAATAGGACACCTTATCCGTGTCCTACAAATCAGTTTAACACTCCAGTTAACAGAGAAATTGAACAAATATTTAAAGAGATACAAATCTACTACACAGAAAACAACTATTTCATATACAAGCCAATCAATATTTTTAACAAACACACTTTAGTATTTGACAATTTTGATTCAATGAAAAGATACGGAGGACGAGGTGTTATGAAATTCTGCCAAAACTAACTTAATTTAGCAGCATGGATGGCAACAGCCAGATGCGGGATATCGTTTTGGCATTTATCAGATCAAATTGTATCAGAGTTATTAAATTCTACATATAGGCTTAATGTCTACTTTCAGATACTAAAATTGTTGTCATTATGTTCAATACCGGTATATGATGAACAAGCTTTTCATTCAACCAACAACAACATAAATCTAAAACAATTTATCATGCTCTATGATAACTTTAAATATTCCAGCAAATACTGACTGGAGATACATCAATGGCAAAAATAATACTCGCTTGATCTGGACCTGAAGAACATACAACGATATCGAACCCGCTACGCTTGGATTACGAATCCGATTTAATGGTAGGCGTTAAGTGGCTGGGTATGGTCTGTACATTTTTGTATGGGGGTGGAGTATTGTCTGTAAAAACTGGTTGGTAGCGGGGTGGGGTTCAGTGGCTGACAATGTTTAGTTATGTACAACACGCAAAGTAATGACTTGAAGATGCTTAGTTTAGATTAAAACAGAGTTTGTACGAAGTTTATATTGGCAATAGCTCGCCTTTTTTTGTCGTCTCATTCTCCTTGTTTTTGTTTTCTCTCCCTTTCATTCTTAACTGAGGGACAATTAAAATGAAAGCAGTCTATGGGACATCAAAAGTACGATCGATTTACTTTATGAAATTAATGCGGGAGAAACTCTACTATTGGCTTATCGCGAGCATACTATATATTTTCCTTGGAGACCCTCAACCAATAAGAAAGAAGAGAAAGAAAGGAAAATTCACACACATCGTCAAACACACACGCATACAGTTGCAAACAGAATTACAAGTAAAACTATCAATGAATGTATAGGAATTTCCATAACCTATTACTTTGTAACATCGAAAGAAACCGTGCAACATAAGTCGTTGATACAATTTTTGATCAGGATCAGTGTGCAAGTATAAGCCAAAACAGCCTCCACATACAGCAGAATTTGATCTTATGTATGTATGTATGTATGTATGTATGTATGTATGTATGTATGTATGTATGTATGTATGTATGTATGTATGTATGTATGTATGTATGTATGTATGTATGTATGTATGTATGTATGCATGCATGCGTGTTTGAATTCCTTTTATGCATGTATGCAGATAGATAGGTAGGAAGTTGTGTAGGTAAGTTGTACCCACGTACGATCGTACGCACGCACTGTTCTATGTATATATTGTTAGAAATGTAGTTTATGTTTTGCTTCTATTTACGTCTATGTTTATAGATTTGTTAGATTTTAGTGACTGTTTGTTTGATTATGGGGAGTTGGTGTTGGGAAGATATTTCTCAAACCTAGCAATTAGCCAATTACTAAGAGCAGACGTGATAATGTGCAGTATTTATGAGACTTTAATTGTAGCACGGATTAGTTTCGTAAAATGGATCCTCCCTAATTTCTTAATATAAGAAATTTTCGGGATAGTTGCCTGTATACGTGTTTAGAAATTTGAGATAGGAATAATTCTTTGTGTTAGGTGTTTGGGTCGTGTTTGGTGAAGCGTGGCGTGAAGTACCCGCTTGAAGGCTTGTTGATGGGTCATGCAAGTGTGGAATTAGGGTCTCGTGAATGTGTGGTCATCAGGTGGTTAGGAGAAAATTATTTGTGGTATTTGCGCGTTTAAGAACTCTTCAGTTGACAATGACTCTTGTTTTGAGGTCCTTGGATATAGGGGAAATATCGACCTCAAACCAGACGCACTTAGCTGTTGCTTGATTCGGTCGGTAGTGAGACCCCTTGCATGTTACAGAATATATGTATGTATGTATGTATGTATGTATGTATGTATGTATGTATGTATGTATGTATGTATGTATGTATGTATGTATGTATGTATGTATGTATGTATGTATGTATGTATCTATGTATGTATGTATCTATGTATCTATGTATGTATTGTGTTAGTCCATAAGAAGGCGCTGAGAACTCCTCTGGGTTGATCCTTCCTAGACACAATATCTATGGATAATAATAACTTTAAAGACCCTAACAGGTAGCATTAAGCTTTTTCGGATTGATTTTTTGTTGTCAAAACAGGCTAGAAAGAACATATTGTTAGGCCTTGTACATTTGTGGATGCCTGACCAAAATGTGATATAAATGTGATATGAATGTACAAATCTTTCATTATGGTACTACTTTCTCCATTTACAGGAGGTACCTTCAATGTATTCCAGAAATACCGACAGATATGAGAATCTTCGCATGGCGGTAGATGTCATTGGACCTCGACGTCTACTAACATCTCTGATCTGTTCTTCATTGATCCTTTATTTATTCCTGTACTCTAACGCCTACGATGGCATCAAGATTCCTATATTGTTCACAAATGTACAAGGGAATCAGACTGTGTTTTTGAATAACACATTAGGTTCTCTATCGGACTTTCTAAATCCTAAAAACATCAGTAATTTCCAGGACTTTCTAAATCCTAAAAACATCAGTAATTTCCAGGACTTTCTAAATCCTAAAAACATCAGTAATTTCCAGTTCCAGTTACCACTGATAAGATCATCGACGTATGCGTCTCCAATGTTTAAACCATCATTGACGAAAGCGTCTCCAATGTCTGAGCCATCATCGCCCCCAGCTGTTCAAGTCATTCGGCAAAATATAGCATCCCCATGGAAAGAAAGGGTACGAGAACTGACAAAAAATCAAAAAAAGCCTCTACTTACATTATTCACTTCTTGGACTGATGACGATGACAAATACCTGGTCCATAATTTAACAACACTGAATTGGTTATCACTTCGTCCTTTTGTTTTGCCGATTGTATTTACAAATGAAATTGCCTTGGCAAAGGTGTGTGAAAGTGCTGGTTGGGTAGTTTTGCCTTTAAGAGTCGCCGCCGCAGATGGAGTTCCGGTTCTGAAGTACATGTACATTGACGCGATGAAAAGGTTCCAGTCCAATTTTTATGCATTCGTTAACAGTGACATGTTATTCACAGATACCTTGGTTGATACATTGATTGGAATCCTTCAAAATAATTCTACGTCGCATAATTCTACTCAAGATATTTCAATACTGCAGCATCGTACTTTGATTGTCGGTAGAAGAACCAATGTTTATAATATAACAATGGAAGAAGGATCATCTTGGAGTGAAGTAACAAAGGTGGCGAAGAAAAGGGGAGAACTGTTTCTAATTGAGGCAGAGGATTATTTCATCACGTCACCATCCTATCCGTGGAATGACATACCTGAAGTTGTGATAGGGCACATAGCGTATGATAATTGGTTGGTTCTAAATGCAAGGAAGCAGAAACACCGAGTCATAGACGCAACAGACACCATTCTAGCTGTGCACCAGACTATGGAAGATGGCAATTTTGCAAGCGGGACAAAGAAAACTACAGACTATAATCATAATTTGCTAGTATCATTGTACAAAAGTATACAATACGGTTTGGGAGTCACTATATGTGCGGAATATCAAACAGCAATAAATACGGGAAATATTTTGGTCACTTCTCGAAAACTCCCCAAGTATTGCGATATTGGATGAAAAAAAATAAAAATATGAGGAAATTTTTCAAAAATAGCTAGATTAAAAAAATTGCCAATGAAACATTTCGACATGTTTTAACTTTTGTATTTTTAACTCGTTACAACTTTTTTTGTATTTTCCTCCTTAGAAAAGTAAAGTGCAAAATCCCATCAGGCAACACAATTCGAAGTTCATTTTACATTTATAAGTGCGTAATGCTGTTGATAAATTTGTGCAAAGTGTTTTGACCGAAATAATTCTTGCAGGAATGAATCTGAATCGTTACTGTTCGTGAGTTTATTCCATAACAGTGTATAAAACTGACAGAATCTTTAACTTTCTTCTCGTGGCGAACACCATTTATTTTTGGTTATGGTATTCTTGTGTCATCACAAATAGTCAAGTAGATGATACAATTTACATTGACGATATAATTGACGGTGAATACATAATTTTAGATCTATTGCTGTCAAATAAAGATTATTCAAGTATAATCGGTTTCGATGATGCACGTCACACTCGCTGGAGTTATTGGCCTTTGGCATGGGATCAAGAGCATAATGCTGGAGTTATTGGCCTATTGACAAGGGATCAAGAGCATAATCACCTAGCTATTGGAACGTATTTATCCCGTGACACTTTATATTTTAAAGACTTTACCCTTGTAACCTTTTTGTTTTATTTTAAATACTTTTTTTTAATAACTTTGGCATCTTGTATCTTGTAAGAAATAATTTTACTTTTATTTTGAACGGTTTATCTTCCTGAAGACCGTAGTAATTTGTGTAATGTAAATTTGTAACCTTTACATTTTTACAACCTTTTTTTAAAAAGATCTTTGCCTTTTATATTGAGATACAATATATTTAGGTCTATTTGAAAGGGTTTATCTTCGTTAAGTTTTTCGTAATCTTCTCTTTATACTTTTGGGACTATACTTTTCATTGGCACTATATAGCCAGGATTGTGCTGGCATGCCGTTCAACCTTATGGATCAATTTATACATATAAGAGACACTTTGATTATTTTTTTATCCATTAATTGTTTAAAGGTCTTCTCACAATTTAGAACAATTTATGTACCATAAGACATCTAAATAGGTTCTTAGACTATGAAAGTCCATCGTTGTCTTTGGTACTAAAGCATGATGCATACACACGAAGCCTCGCTTTCGATTAACGAGATAATATGATAACCAGTGTTACCTTTTATTATTTTTTATTGTAAAACTCGTCTTACTGCAACACTCTAAAATAAAATATCACTCACTGGAGAAAGTCAATCGACAAGCCGGGTTTTCTTTTGGCAAGTTATGTTTGTTTTTTCATTGGGATATTTTTTCTAACTAACTTAGAGAAATCTGAAAATTTATTTGTTATTTTATTTTCAAGTTTCACTTATAAAAATAATGACATTTATGTCGTATATATAACGATCAGTACATTATTTTTTTAAAATATCTAAATATAACTCTTTTGACGTAGATTCTATTGAAAAAATAGGATAAAAAAGGAACATTGGTTTTATACCAGTTTTGTATTTTTTTTTTGAATTTCTGAAAAATATGCCTGTAAGACTATATAAATAATTTACTAATTTTTAAAAGAAACAAATCAGATTTTGCTTTTTTAAAAATTATTGTGGGACTTTTTCAGTGAATTGATGTCTTCTTAAGGCTGGCTATGTTTTTTTTAATGGGGGAAGCTATGTTTTTTGCAGAATTTTATGTTTTTTGAATTTTTGTATTTCCAGGATCGTAAGAAAAAAAAAAATTTCGATGTGAAAACGAAAAGTACAAGATGAAAAATCAATATAATATCAAACAGCGTATGCAAGTGAAGTGTTACTCGGGGCATGAACGAATTATAACTCTCTAACCTGTTAGATTATATTGGTGTAATTATATATAAATTTATTTCATATAATAATGTATACTAACGTATAATGTGGGATCCAGGTATAGGTGCTTTCCTCTCTGTTTGGTGTATAGGTGTCAATTGATAATTATAATTTAATGTATATACCTTGCATTTCTCAATAGAAATCCAGTGAGTTTGTGCATATTGTTGAGTGTTAAATTCCGAATGCCTAGCGACTGAGTTCTCGTGCACCTTGAGTCCTTCCTTTCGACCTTGTTACATCCTTTTATTTGGGGGGGGGGGGGGGAGCGCATGGCCGTGTGGGTTTGGGCGCTGGTGCATAAAAACCAGACTATAGTTGCCGTTACTCGCGGCTTGGGTTCGATTCATGCTCGGAACGAATTATAACTCTATAACCTGTTAGGTAATATTGGTGTAATTATATATAAATTTCTTTCATATAATAATGTATTATAACATATAATGTGGGATCCAGGGATATGCGCTTTCCTTCGTGTTTGGTATATTGGTATCAATATATATACAGCATCAAATTGATGACATGGACATTTCACAGTAGTGGTAGATCCGATCTAACACATCCTTCTAACTTATACGGCACCATTTTAAAATAGGAAAAAAAAAATTATTTACTAACTTACTAAATCAAAACTAGTCAGACAGTTCACATAGAGTGTCTGCGCAGGTTGAGTGCCTAAATAGTTCCCATTGCGTATTTTCAGGTTCTTTACAAGCATGTCAAAACAAGTACTTTTCATGTATATATTGAGTAATTAACAAGACTATTGTGAGGAGCTATGTAAATAAGTAAGAACAGGAGGTGTAGTCTTGGTATGTGTTCGTAAATGTCTCTAAATATGATAATTTTTGCTTCCGTATGGCAAATGGATCAATGTATCTCTTGTTAAGTTTTGTTTGTAAAATCATTATCTTTTTTGCTAAATTTTATTTTCATTTCAGCATTCATAATAAGCACAAAAGTTTATCGAGGATGTTACATATTTATGTAACAGGTAGACAAAGAATGTATTCAACTTCGATCTTCTTTGTTGTTCACCTAATATTTCTATCTTTAGTATGCTCGTACACCAAAAAGGAGGGCTCCTGGGCGATAAGAAAAATAATATTTAAAGGATCTAATTCGTAGAGGTGGCAGATCTAAAAGATCTCCGATGATCTTCACGTGTCACCATATTAATTTCGAATTTGTTTTCCCGGTGATATTGGAAGAGTAAAATCAAGATATTGAAGTTAAACTGATAATTTTGCTTACATTGATTTTCCATTTGTAAGGATTGTAGCCGAAAGAAAAGTCCTTATTCCTGGTCCTTCTGGAACGCTTTACTAAACCTTAAAGGTATATCTGAATGATATATACTTCAAACGAGAATCTTAATTTGTTACACATTTCACGTGCACTGTGAAGACTTGACGCACATACATTCACTGGATCAGGAAATATAGCTATTTAATTACTACAAAAATGCGACCTGTATGGAAACACCTGAGCGACTTAATGAACGCGCGAGCTTGCGACGTCTGTGGAGGAACTGTGCTCGACATGCCTAATGGTCAACGATAGTATAAATAAATCTTGTTTTTTATTATATTTTGCAACATTGTTTAAATGATGTGTATATTTCCATTTAGTACTGTTGACTACCTCAGACACCTATTTTCGTTTCCATTAAAATGTTTTACTTATGTTTATGTTGAGCACTGACTTATGTGTTATAATCTTGCCGGAAATTGCAACAAAAAGGACAATTTATGTGTTTCGTAATCATTCTCTTCACAAAAAGACGTGCAAAACTTTTGAACAATAGTAATAGCCGGATACCAAACAATGAATAAATCATATTTTTGTCGAGTATATATTTGGACAATTAACAAAATAATTTAAAAAGAGTCCTATATGTTCAATACATGTGTGTTTAGGTGCCATTTATATTACACGAAACCATCTGACACGGAGCGGAGTATTTAATAGCTCCAATTATAGCCCATCAATTAATTCACGGCGTAAGTTCGATAACTGGACAATTGATAGTTGATGACTTGGATTGTCGTCTTTAACAGCCCCAATCTTGTAGTTTAGCAATTAATAGCAAACGTTTGATCATAGATCGATACATGTCCGTATAAACTGAAATAAATATATTGATGAAATGTATAATAATGTGAGAAAATTGTCATCATTCCAATTCTAATATCTCTCTCTCTCTCGGTCGAGGGTTGCGGGTGGGTTGGGTTGGAGGGACCAGAATATGAAATGATCAGTGATTTCGGGGGGGGGGGGGGGAGGGCGTGGCCTAGACAGTCCGACCCTGTCTTGAATTCATTTGTTGTGGTAGTCGTCTGCATACAGCTCTCTCTCTCTCTCTCTCTCTCTCTCTCATGCGAGGATTCGGTAAATTCCATTTTCTGTTGACTTTAAGCTAGTAATAAAATCAATAGTTTTAGATATTATATTTTCGTGATGTGGAGACTGCGCGCACCCACTGGTTTAGTCTCCTCCTTTAATCCTACTCTTTCGCTATTTTTTATATTTTCCCAATCATGCCTAATTAAAATAATTAAATTCACTTTTAGCTGTAACTCGGTATTCTAAAGCACCGTTTTTAGCAACCGTTCAGAACGTTCTCTCTCTCTCTCTCTCTCCATGTCGTGACTTGTACCTATTATTTATTATATATATATATATATATATATATATATATATATATATATATATATATATATATATATATATATATATATATTAATATACGTGTAGCTATAACATCAACGCCAACAACGAGACTGTAATATCGATGTGTCTGCTTCAGACTGACATGCTTGTGAAAAGAACCAACCTTGTCTTATCAAGACATACTTATGAAGAGAAGCACATTTTGCTACGAGAATTCGATCACGCATTTTTTAAATAGCGGCGATTTTGGGTGAACAAATTGCATGTATTGTAAAAATAAGAATACGGATTTACATGTTTTCCGTAGTCGTGAGCACAGTCTTTTATCACCCCTTTCTATCTTTATCTCGCAAAAGAATTCATTGATTTGATATATTGCATTTTCATTTTAAGGTTTAGCAGATAAAGAAATCACTGGCTCATAATATTCTATTTTTTTTAATGTAGAGACGGCGATGGCACACTCGTACTGCCACATCCACCAACGACACACCTCCTTCCCATGCTGAATAATGCATGCAATCAGAAAACAATCCAGAGAAACTTTACACTTGACAACGGTAGAACAATAGTGATTCGCAGTGACGTAACACTGATGACTGAAGTTACGGAAACTGCATAAGTTGTACATGGCCCAGGGGGAATATTTTGACTTGTACCTTTAAACTTATCTCGATAACCGTTGATCGCATCGAGTAAAAATTTTCACATATTGCATAAATCATCACACTGAATAGTTCAGAGGTAAGTGATATGGAACTCTCAGGTCTGCCTGGGGTCAGACCGCCATTAATTTTACTATATATTACCTACATGCATTTCTCCAAGCTGAACTCAGACCAACATTCCAATCACACTAGGATTCATACGGGTGACAGTGCTATTATAGTCCGTTACACACACCAAGACTTGTCAGTTGTTGCTCAGCATAATTAAGAGCAACAGCTCGTCAAAGCCTACTGGGGTCATGATTCCATTTCTGGGTCAATCAAAACATAGTTTCGGACCATATTTGACACATATGCACTTCCACCACGCTGCTTTTACAACCACAGTAAAAGGCATCTCAAAATAAAGAATGACTCCTTCCAAATTATTCGATGGTAAAAACCAGTCCCTGTGATGAATATTTCACTGCGAAAGGCACAGACAAACAACACATTTAAATTTAGATAGAAACAACCTGACTCTATACCAACCCTGCCTTTAAGTCAGCCTCACCACAGACTGACATCATTATACGGATATTGCATTACAATCGCGAATATGTTGACTGATAATACAAAAATGCAAATTTTTCATCTGGATTCAATTACAGTATTAAACTTATAATTGCTTTCCAGTTCCTGCGTCTACTTCCTAATATTTTTCTTTTTCGTTTTTTTTTTAAAATTTGAAAATAAAACACTGAAAAATAACACGAAAAGGACAGGTAACTGGATTTGTGTCCAATGTCTACAGATTTCCTAATTGGTTTCCTGTAAATGCGGCTTGTTTCCCATAACTACAGGCAAGAATAAGAACAAAAACTGACTAACGCAATCGCAATATCGAAATACTGGAAGGATATCTACAACCATTCACACGGAGTGTAGACAATAGTGTCTATTGTCTAATTCCATACGTATGTCTGATGATCTCTCAATCTGTGAAAGGACACTAAAGTCTCATTTCTGCACAACTGGATAATTAAACACGATAAATTATTATCCTTCACAAGTTAATGAACAATAAGATGTCCACATAATATTAGCAACTATCAAGTACAGTAATTTCCTTTAAAGTAATTTTGAAACAAGCTACAGTACTTGTTCTATGATAAGATCAGATGCCAGCTGAATACTTTTTGTCAAAGAATAGGCGAAGAGATTATTATACCTAAAGATATCATTAAAAAATTGTTGCCAATATTTGATAAAATTTTGTTGGGGAAGGTGGTTTGTCGTGTTATCATCCGATAAATCGTATTCGGATAAATAGGTCTGTATATCGTCCAACGCCGAGGCAATGAATCTCCATATTTGTCAGTGTATCGATGTTTGTTTTGTTAAAATTTGAAACGACACTAAAGACATTGCTGCAACTTATCCTTGTTTATGCAAGATTCGAACCGTTTCCTACGGATAAAATGGACAGATATAAATCAAGGTCAATAATTTTGGATCAATTTGCATTTCTTCTGGATGAAGAATCTATCCATTCATATGCATTTATGAAGTTTTGACTGATATAAACAAAACTTTCATGGCAGACACGAAAATTCCGTTTTACTCCAATGACCACAGCCTTTTGTAAATATGAGCTTTCACACACAGTTAAACTCAAGATTACTATTGGGATGTAATCCACTGTAGGATTAAATCTTTTTATCAAGGAAGTTTGTGTGCATGTCTGTGCAATAGTTCTTACTCTGGGATACAAGTTCTCTAAAAGAAGATCATAACGGCACCTATAAATCCTTGGGTTGTTATAGAGTTGTTTCCGTTCATAAAACCCTCTGCAAAAAGTAATCGTTGAAGTTAGTGTTGGTTATATACAGGCGTAAAGAAAAAGGGCAACTTGTAAGCAACTGTTCGTTAGCTAAGGAAATAATCGGATAACGTAATATCCATATCTTATGAAGTATTATTTCGCACACGTTTTAAGTTTCTTTTTAACCCTATATAGAGATATGGTTCAGATTCTGTTAGTGTTTCGAAGCGACTTAGAGACCGTGTGTCATTTTCAGGAACCCTTTTGCAGAGTTAGCGGGGTTTCCACTTTCCAGAGTCAATTCATAATTCAGTAACGACTATACACCTTTTGTTTCTTCCTTCACACGACTTGGTGAATATAACACAAAGCTGTTCTTACATTAGTTTCAGTATAGAGTTTCCTTCATATTATGTACATCTTATTGTAGTGCTGGTGTTGCTTCCCCCTTTAATGGTGGTGACAATATCTTCACAAGATGCATCATTTTGCCAAGTGGCGGATTTCACGCTTCACACCAGTACCACAGAAGGTTGATTTCTATATTTCAACATTTTCACTATCTTTTGGGTTTAATTTGGCAAACAGTCTCAATGATGTTTTTGTCTCAAGGAATCTTGCTTATTTTACATTTTCATTAGACGTTTTAATTTCACTGAGTTTCATTTACTGAATAATTTGAATTTAAATTTCAGCTTACTCCATCCTGTATATATTTTTATCAAAATGCCAAAGTTTCGGGTTGGTAACCTTCCTAATTCAAACGAAATTCATCAAATCACAATAGAAACATGAAAGATGTTATGTGAGAACAGTCTTTAAGTGATGGTGTGACCCTTGGATATTATCAAGGATATGTAGCAACAGATACGCGACTGTATTAATGCTATTACAATTTCACTTCAGTAAATAGAACTTAAATAATTATCAATTTAAAACTGGGCACCCTAGTGCAATTTTGAATCTGGACAAAATAACAAGATTTCACATGAAAACTGAATCGATCATTTGTAAGAGAAAGAAAACATATACGTTGTAAATAAATTGTATATTGATGAAAGTGTTACTACTTGAAACAATCTAAAAGGCTACTTACATACCTCAACTTTCCATGCACCGCACAAGATTTTTGTAATGTTGCGAAGTTGTCCAGAAATTGGTGTTCATGTTATACTGCAATCAAGAACTTTATCGTTGCAAAGCCAAGAATTAAAGTAGTCTAGCAGCGCATGCAGGAACGTTTATACCCTGAGTGATCGGTTGAAACATCATCACTCACGCTAATCGATTAACCAATCAGCGAGCGTAATTAGACACACCTCCTAACATTGTTTACGCCCATTGCTTATGTCCGTATTTTCCTCCGACAAACTAATTGTCACGATAATGCTATTAATAAATACTCAATCAATCAATCAATCAATCTTTATTTCCTCCATAAGGAGAGTTCATTTACAAACATAGAAAATAGAACAGAGAGAGAAGAGAGATACATTTAACATTTTTCATTGAAGATTTCGGAAAACATTCCAGAAAGTCAGTGATACATATTACGCTAATACAGATGAGGAAGAAACAAATACAATATCAATAGAGAGGAAATACATGAAAACATACAAAATGGCACATAATCTTTGTATATAAATCTATAGAAGAAAAAAAAAAATTTTTTTTATTACGGTACTGATTCATTAATGATAATGACTTTGCTTTTAGAGTAAGGTCATATAGGTAGAGAGTTTTGGCAGGAGCTGATTTGGGAATTTTTGCTTTTGACACATGTTTGGTCTTCAGGCTATGAAGTACACTCGTGAAATCAAGGACGAGAAATGGGAATGAACAGATCTGAAACTGGTGAAATCGTGTTTTGTCAAGTCTACTTTTAATGTCAGTTCTTAACAGTTTTAGCAACTGTGATTCGTCGTTACTTTGGGTAAGTTCTATGTGTAGTTCAAGTCCAAACTTGTCCAACACGTACCAGTGAAAGTCGTTGGCAATTTGTCTTGTTAATATACATGATGTGACCACATGCTGAAGGAGGTCAGTATACTGTTGACCACATTTTTGACAGTGAGTAACGTCATGGCCTGGCTTTAATACCCACAGGGATGCTAAAAACCTGGTTAATTTGCGTTCATAATTATTCCTCGCAATGTAGTACAGAGTGGAAGGGCGGATTTGTGTTTGTAAGTGTTGAAATCTAGAAAAATCAGGATGTCTATTGATTCTGTCGCGCCAGGTAGTCTCTTCCTTTTCAAGTAAAGCCTTGTTGACCAATTGTTTCCACTGAGATTTGTTAGGGAAAATTGATTGATTAATGAAGTTCAGGAGGAAATCTGTAAGCTCATACTTCTGAAGTAAATTCCAAATATCTGGAATAAAACCAGTTTGTACAGATTGGGTGCTATCAAAATACATGTGAAGACGTATGAGGAATATTTGTTTGGAGATGGTGTTATTGGACAGGGTGCAGAGTTTACCTAGGAAGAGAAGTTTACGTCGATCAATTTCGGTTGTGATTCTTATTAGTCCCAGCATTGACTCACACATATCTGACCGCGTTTGTTCAGGAAATCCCTGAATTCTTTTTGCTATAAAATGTTGCAACTTGTTGAGCTCCAGTAGATCGCATTTTTGAAGCTCATTCCAAAGTTCGCAGCCATATAGTAAGGTTGGAATCACGATTTTCTTATATAAACTCGCGGATGTTTTGGGGTTTAGGTTTGGGGTACCCATTCCAACGTTTGCAAGACCATAAAGACCTGCCTTGCTCTTCTGCAAGCGTTGCGGGTGCGGTTGATGGAACGAAGTGATCTATCCTGTAGTATTCCTAGGTGAGTGACGGAGTCAGTTTCATTAATTATTTCTTCGTCAAGTGTTAGAGATAGCTTATAGTTAGAATTTCTTCTCTTACCAAATATTATAATATATGACTTTGTAGAGTTTAGTTTGTAGTTCCATTGTTTAGAATATTTGAGAATAATTTCTAGCATTTTAGCTAAGTTATCTGGAGAATTTGACAGGCACGTGAGGTCATCTGCAAGCGTAGGGCAGCAGCACTCTAAACTTCCAATTTCACATCCCAGTGTGCTTTTTACTAAGTGCTGTAGCAACTCGTCTATAAATACCAGATACAAAAATGAGGACAGGACGCCTCCTTGTCTAACGCCTCGCTTGATATCGAACCATCTAGACTGGTATTTGCTAACTACGACTGCACTTTGTACACTTTGATATGTATTCCCTATTATTCTCCAGATTTTCCCCCGAATTCCCAAATTATATAACTTCAAGAGTAGAGCAGAGTGCCAAACGGTGTCAAAGGCTTTTTGAGTATCGAGAAAGGCAGCATAGGTAGGGCTACCACAGTGAGAGTTATAATTAATGACCTCTTGAAGATTAAAAGAGGCCGTGAGGCAGCTTAGATTCGTTTGAAAGCCTTGTTGTTGTGGATTAGGGAATATGGTTTCCTTCGTCACCAAGAAGTTATTAATTTTTGCTTGCACAATTTTTTCAAATAATTTGTACAGCACTGGTAACAAAGATATTGGCTGATAACTATAGGGATCAGCTCTGCTTTTCTCATTACCTTTGCAGATGGGCAGCTTGGTATTGCAAATCACGTTGTATTACCGCAACGTGTCTATAACTGAGTGATTCAAGGATTTGCTTTTATTAGTCTCTTTTCCTATAATTTTGTATGCCTTTGAGATAGCTTTATCTTTATAGGTAAATACTTTAACACTGCTTGTAGTGGAAATTTGTTAAAATAACTTTCAGGCTTTTTCTTACTTTTTGTGAGTCGGCCTATAGTAGGTATTGGCTTTTGTATTGGAGGATTGTAATATACAGTTCAACCCTATTGCTTAAATTTACACAGTAGCTTATATAGTCATAAATGCTATAATTGTGTGTATATTACATTAAAGCATGCATTTACCTTGGCATTGCAAACTGTTCCATACATTTCTTCACCTCCAGCTTACTTCTTGGCTTGGGCCGCAGCAATTTACATGCAGGTCTACTGTCTCCAAAATCATTTTCACCAACATTCAAAGGACTAAGAACAACGTTGTCCTATTTTTCTCTTGTTGTCCTCATGTAATAGACCTCTAGTTGTTTTGTATTTTTGGCTGATGACTATTTTTCCCCTTGTTGAACGGAACATTACCAGATTTGAATAAATTACCTGTCTAGTCTGCGTTTTCTTATTCTTTCCAGTAGTTTTATAATAACAATTAGCGCTCTAATATTTTTTCTTCAGTATAATAGAAAGGGTGGTGCTTGTTTGGTTTTTAATACATTTTGGTTAAGATTTGGCGGTGATAAATCGAAAGTGCTGACAGTTTCCATAAGTTTAGAATGTCCGCATCTCTTGTAGTTTCATAGTGCTTCTCTTAGCCACTGGAAAGAAATCACCCCCTATAACTTACCTCTCTGGTACACTGATTGGTTTGATTTGAGAGATGGAAATAAAGATACACTGTATTAGTTTTTGTGTGAGTCAGAGAGAAAACAAAGTTGGTAGTTCTGAATTTTATAAGCTAGTAAAACTTGTCTTATAGTCAGTGAGAGATGAAAATTAAGGGTGTCATGTAATTTGATACCCAGTCATGTAATATTTACTGATGTCTGTCTGTTTGTGTAGCATGTATGCTATAAAAAGATAACATGAAGATACATCTTCAGAAAACAATGAATTTTAATAAAACAATAATAAATTGATGAAAATGTTACTGCTTGAAACAATCTAATAAGATATTTATATACCTCAAAGGTTCATTTATCGCACAAATTTGTGTTATGTTGTGAAGTTATCCAGAAAAGTAATACGCTACGCCTCCCAGCAGGTACTTATATAATGTAGTACCTTGACCTGTATTCCGGTCATTGTCAAATTGATCATTCCTTGTTAAATTTAGAACTACAGGTAAGTATCGTAGATATTTTAGCGTGGGGCAGCATAAAGTGTAATTTTGTAGAGAAATAAGGAGCGCTTTAACGCCCGAGTTTAATCTGGTACCCTGACCTATATTTCGGTCAATGTCAAACTGATCATTCCTTGTCAAATTAGGAACTACAGATAAGTAACGGCTGGAGTTATTGTAGGGTGGGGTAGCGAAAAGGGCAATTTGGTAGAGAAATATAGAGCGCTTTAGCGTCCGAGTTTTCTCTGCCAGTACCCTTTGATTACATATTTGCACACATTTGTCGAAGTTTGTAGTCGACGAAAAATGTAGCAACCTTAGAGTTTACAGGAAGAAATCTCCAATCATGTCCAAGTACACCCTTAAATGCACAAACTAGCCACTGAGTATGCAACAAAATATCTTGGGGTGGAATTCTCTAAAGACCTCTCTTGGAAACGCGACATAGACAAGATGGTGAAAAAAGGGAACAGCACCCTTGGTTTTCTGCGCCGCAAACTCCAAGTAAAAAGCTCAGCATATTTCTTGCTTGTGTGACCTGGCCTCGAGTACTGCTCAACCGCGTGGAACCCACATAACAAAGACCTGATATACAAGATAGAGACGGTTCAGAGAAGGGCCGCTAGATACACCACAAACAGATACAGAAATACTAGCAGCGTCAGTACCATGCTGGATCATCTCCCGTGGGAATCCCTTGAGTCCAGGGGAACCAAAGCCCAGCTGACCATGTTATACAAGATAGCAAACAACCTAGTGACATACCTGCGGACAAATATTTGACCCCAGCATCTATCCGAACCAGGGCAAATCACACCAAGAAGTTCATACAGAAGACAGCAGCGACACACTCCATAGAGACATGGAGCAAATTACAGACAACAGTTGAATAAGCTCCTGACTTGGTATCTCACAAGCAGGAGCTTTTCACCATCAACTTCTAATGCAATCATCAGCTACAAGTAAGACCTAGTGATTATCAGAGCTGTGCTAGTTGAGGTTCATTTATCTCTTCGCCGCGACGGTAGCCGGATTGGTCTGAGTATGAAGGGACTAAAACGTAGATTGACACTGTTTCACTTATTTCTACCTTTCCTATTATTAGTCTTCTGTCTGTCCTACCGCTACCTTACCTTATTTCTATGTTCTTGACCGAGCACCACCCGTTGTTTAATAGTCAAGAGTGACTGCATCAACGTATATATAGATAGACACAAATGTGAAAACAAAATGGTGATACGTATCCACCTTGTTCACTCTACCGGTAAATGGGGTCACTGACAAGAATTTTTTCGGACCAAAAGAAGTTACACATTCGCCAAATTTCAGAAAGTACTAGATGCTCAAATGAAAAAGCTTGCAAGCGAAGGTAAAGCACTGCCGTGAAGAGAGGCAAAGCCAGTTAGGAATTGGCTGAGAGACAAATGTGAGAAAAGGGAGTTTTGGAATATAATTCTTTTCGTGTGGATGCATAATATGTTTCATGCACACGTCGATAAATAAAATGTCGTGGTTCATATGGTTTTCTCAACACAGAAACTTCAATCAGGGATGAATCTATACTGAGAGATACAGGTTTGATTATGAGTATTTACAAATATATAGGTATTGAATATTTAATATAATGGTGTTTCCATAGGTTTACTACGGGAGCTGAATTCGTACAATCGATCCTATATGGGCCCCGTACCATACCAGGATCATATTGTTACCATTGTTACGGCGTGCACATAAGGTATCGTATTGGTGGCTCTTAGCTATGAATATCTCATATATGTATTTATTTGATTTTTCTTCATAATTTATATCATTTTGGAGAAAAATTATACGAAAAGCAATCATGGAAAGGGTTATATGAAAAAGATAAGGGCGGTGGATAGCTCATGCTTTGTAAAAGAGAATAGTATACACAAATGGCATAATTTCATATATTGGTGCACACAAATTTGCTCACACGGCAAAATACCTTTTAACATTTTAACATATGCAGCGATTCCCACAAGGGGAATGGTGGCATGGGTGGGGGGGGGGGATCTCAAATGTAAGACACATGTCACAATCGCTTTTGTGTCAACACTAATCATTTAACTTTAGAGACTCATTCAGTAAGATCAAAACAGAAAATATTGAAAAAACTATGACGGTGCACAAAACTGCACAGTGCACATTACATTGCATCGGCCTGGAAGAAAGAGCTAAACTGCAGGAAGCTTATAGTAAGAGTGTAATATCACCAGTGAAGTCACCAGCAGCACCACCACAACAATAACAGAGACAGTGTAGACTGTATTAACATGTCCTTTAAACAAAAACGACAAGAAGACCACCACCATCAATAATAATAATTATATTAAAAATACTAAGGAGAATAATAATAATAATAATAATAATAATAATAATAATAATAAAGAAGAAGAAGAAGAATAATAATGATAATAAACTGCAACTATTGTAATAACAATGATGATAATCATCAGCAGCATTATCGTCGTTATCATTATCATTATCTTCGTCGTCATCACTACAGCAGCAACAACAATTACTGCAACGACAATCATGAAAGTTACCAGGTTAAACCAGTGCGTGTACATTTGATCCAAGTTACTTGAAGAAAAAAAAAATAATAAAGAAAATTACAGATAAAACTTTAAATGAACGATGTACATTGAGAAATTCCTTATAACATAACCTTTCTTCGATGCTCTTTTTAAAATAACCGTTCTGTGCTTAAGTCAACTAAAAGGATCTGCAGATGTTTATTCATTCACTCACTCATTCATTCATTCGCTTATTTATTCAGTCTTTCGTTCATTTTTTCATTGATTCATTGATGCATTAATTCATTTTAAGGATAATAATAGATGTAATAGATGAAGTTCCTACAGACATGTCATCTTTAAACACATGTTTATTAAAATATTTCCAGTGTACAACCGAGTTCAGCCTTTACATTGTGCACAACCTTGGTCAATAGTGTTCACTTCCTTTTTCATTTAGAGCATGACCATGTTTACTATAGTGCACAACCTTGCTCACTACATGGTACTACAGTATTCACAATAATTGACTGCCTTATTCATTAAAGGGTACTACCTTGCTCACTTCGTGTGTAAATTGGAGTGCACTTTTGGTTTGACGAAGTGCACAAGAAGTGCACTTTGTATAAGGTTTCGTTACGCCTAAACTACTCGGCCATAGTTGCCAACACTGTACAAATACTAGCAGACTATATATGAGTATCACTGCGCACCGTTCACGGCAAATCAAGCAGCGAGGCTTAGTGACATCAATTGTCTTCACTGTCTGTCTGGTCTAGTAATTTTAAAGCAGTGTAAAAACTGTTGGTCTTCTAGTATATCAATAAATAAACATTTACTGAAGATAGAATGGATCAAAACCCCTGTTATGGCTGTGATTTACAGTGTTAATTCAATCATTTACTAAATGATTTACAATGCTTAAAATGTACACTACTTATGTAATTTACATTTTGAGCACTGTAACCCACTTAGTTATTTATTGAATTAACACCGTAAATCGTTTGTAATTAATGAATATTGAATTGACATAAATAAATAATGGGCGAAACCATATCTTGTACTTATAATTAATGGAGTTAATTAAAGAGTCCTATTAAAGCGCCAGAATGAACAATAATTTCCTACTCGTCTTTCTGCACACTGAAATCTGCTGATTATCATTTGACTCAAAGTCCGTCTGATACAGTCGAGAACAAATACATCTTTTTAAGACTCGAGGAAAAAGGCAGTGAGTATTTTGTCGATTTACGGTCTAACAAAAACACACTATTACACCCATGTTTGCAAGATTGTTTAGCCAAACGTCCAACTTTTAGAATGATATTCTATACGTCTCTTCTGTCACGTTCTCGTCGATTTTACTACAGAACAAGGGTAATAGTAATATCATAACTTCTTGCATTGACTTTATCATACGATTGACTGTACAATAAAAATTACTATGTGCGTTAAAGAAACGTTTGGTAGAACGAATATGAAATTAACTCTTAAAGCAAGTCTTATATCTATATCTATCTATCTATCTATCTATCTCTATATAATTAATTCTTGCAAAAGTAAGTAAAAATAATTGCTTACAAATAATTCAATCTCTGAGTGCGTAGCATTGCATGGTGTTTCATCACATGTAAAAATACCATATTCCATTGCTGAAAATGTGCGTTGTTTATACATGCTGTATCTAGATGTATATATATATACATGTTCTATCTAGATGTAGATATATATATATACATGTTCTATCTAGATGTAGATATATATACATGTTCTATCTAGATGTAGATATATATATATACATGTTCTATCTAGATGTAGATATATATATATATATATATATATATATATATATATATATATACATGTTCTATCTAGATGTAGATATATATAATACAATAAAGCTGTATATTATTGATCGAACACAAGCCAGTGCATGAATGCGTGTGGAGTTCGCATACACAATTTATTTCGAAAACATGGCCGTAAATTTACGATTGTACTAACCTGTTGGTGTAGTAAAAAGCCAGACTAACAGATCATTCAGCAATGCAAACATAGTATTCTCTCATTCTTAATAATATTTCCTGATAGAGCCTTTTGCCGCATGATTTAATCATTGTATTACTGAATTTTATCTGTTAGACAAGACAAATTGGAAAGAAAGGCTTCACAGCAAGTCGAATCCAACTTCAAACTGCACAGGCATAATGCGCCGGCAGATCTGGGTCTATGCAGTTTGTTTGTAATCAGTACAACAAACAACATAAAACATAATCTGCCGGCACATTATGAGACGGCAGATTAGGATCTATGTTGTTGGCAGTTGGACTTGACTAATAAGCGAGTACAGACAGTATATTTACTATTCATAACATGGTAAAGACTTAATGTTTAACATGACTGGTGTTTTGTGATGATAATCTTCACACACCATCAACCCGCTGCCCCCCCTCCCGCCCCCCCCCCAAAAAAAAAAAAAAATTCAAGGAAGATTATGCATATGAATATAAATATGGATTCGTGGATTGCATTGGAAAACTTTGTCAATAAATTATATACTTCATACAATCTTTCAAGAATTTTGTAGGTTACTAAATGCTATACAAAATTTAGTAATAAATTCGGTTTTAACAGAACGGAACAGAATAGAACTTTATTGATATGACGTATAGAAAACAGCACATAGTCAATACAATACATAATTCATATACACCTTTAAAAAGGAAATGGAATGTGAAATTCAGTGCTTTAAAGCAGAATGAATGCAATAAGTATTATTCCATGCCACACAAGGTAAGTGTCCCAAACTTTGGTGATTTAAAAATAAAATTTTGCATAAAAGTTTACCACAAGTAGATTTTTGAATAAAACTGGTAAACTTCCAAAATATTTGTTTTCTTTATGTAATATTTCTTTTGAAACGGTTTTTCCTATCTCGAAGTCAATTACCGATACTTTTACTGAATGGCTAAAGACTGTGTGCATCATCTCCACAGTTTTTCCATTTCAAAGAAACAATTTCTTCTTGATATAGTAAATAGGAGAGAAGCTGATGGTGTGGTCAATTTATTTATGTTGCTAAAGAAACTATACATGTACAGATGCGGATTTACTTGTGAATCACCAAATATGGTTCACTTCAAGAAAGAAATAAAGTTACACTTTATGTCTGAAAAGTATTCTCATACTTGTTTTAAATGGGATTGTTTTGATACCATATGGTATTTATCCACAAGACTTTTCTAAGTGGCAGTAAAGTTATTACGAATGTATGCATATATGTATGGATGCACGTACATACATATGTATGTATGTATGTATGTATGTATGTATGTATGTATGTATGTATGTATGTATGTATGAATGCACACACACACACACACACATATATGTGTGTGTGTGTACATATGTGTAAACGGTAGGTATGCATGTATATGTATGACTTAATGTAGATGGCAAAGTAGATAAGTAATATACTTATGAATGTATCTGATTTTTAGGGAGGTATTTATAGATGTAATAATGAACATGCGTAGAAATGAATAAACTGATTGATGAAAATTCACAATTTATATAAAAAACATGCTAAATTATTCTAAACCACATATGTTTAAAATAAGCTGTTGTAAGTATTCCTACAAAAAAATGATGTATAAGAATTGTCTGAGAATGAGCTAATTGCTGGTAAGATAGACAGATGGAAAGATAGCTATAGAGACTGTATATATATATATATATATATATATATATATATATATATATATATATATATATATATATATATATATATATATATTGATGAGATGGAGCGAAATTCGAGATTCATATAGGCCTCGACCATTCCCGTCTTCGAGGAGGACTTGGAAATCACTGCTGCCAAGGACAAATGTATCAGGTATTTAACGTTACTTGAATTCAGGAAAATACCAACATTGGTCTCGATAAGATGGAGTCTTAATTTTCAAAAGATTCCTCCTTGTTTGATTGCACAGTGTAATAACAGATCTTGACATGAAACCAAATAGCCTGAACATTGTCGTTTTCATGCATGTACTTTCATCCTTATTTGTGAATCAGGAAGGGGATAACTTACCAAATTGGTTTTTATAGCCATAACTGAAGTAATAAGTAATATTCATAGGAGGTATTGATATCTAGCCAGATATATTACACCGAAGCCGAAAAAACAAGATTGCTATATTTTATCAAAGTTGATTATTTGTCAACCTTTTCTAATTCTTAGTAAGCTTATTGTTCTATAATAAAATTATATTTCAGTCTGATCAAATACCAGACTTGTTTGCTTTGACAACAGGGACATTTGGAAAGTCCAAAAAATATTTAATTTCAATTCTGCGGTTCCGACGAAAATTAAATTTACTCCCCAAGCAATTTTAAAAGTATGTCTGAATATGATTTTTTAAATGCGTTATGGGGTCTTACAATTGCTGATACTACAGCAATTAGAGTCCAATTTCCATCTTTAATGCAAGATACAGACCTCAGAATTGCCGGTGGACCGAACAGGTCAATGTCGTTTCTATGAAAACATTTCCTCCATTCCCAAACCATGCCAGAAACTTTTACTCTCCAGGCCTGGAATTGTAACCGTTTCTCGTCCTATGCAATATGACATCACCAATAATTGTCATGTAATATATTTGTCACTGAGTTATTATCCTATCAGATTTCCATGAAAGGAAAAGATGCTGCCATCAAATGGTCCTATGATAGTTTAAATGGTCAACTTCCAAAACTTTCGAAAATTATACTTTAAAAATGTGATTGTCATCCGGGAACCAATCAACTAAAATGAGTTTGCGAATAATATTTCAGGATGTTAATAATTCCAGTCGGTCAATTAAATAAAACGAAACAATTAGCCGCTATTAAGAAATTCAATAAGATAAAATATGCATTTATTAAATAGTAATAAGAATAAAACATTTCTTTCATTTCATGGTTAATCGTTTGTACTAAT
This sequence comes from Margaritifera margaritifera, assembly GCA_029931535.1. Classification (NCBI taxonomy): domain Eukaryota; kingdom Metazoa; phylum Mollusca; class Bivalvia; order Unionida; family Margaritiferidae; genus Margaritifera; species Margaritifera margaritifera. The sequence continues at coordinate 1,422,406 of JAQPZY010001656.1, read as the reverse complement.
ACATCCATACCGGTACACACCAAGTTTTTGCTTATCCGTTGCTGGAATCATTGAAGGACTAAAAACAGCTGCCTTCCGGTATATCCTAGGCACAAGTAGAATCTAAGAAATAATTCAGTCGCTGTATTCATGTTTTTGAGAAGTTTTGAACTGTAATGCACAAGGAAGTTTAAATTCAGTTTCCCCTTAAACATTATATTTCATAAATGTTCTCAAAATAAACCAAATGCATATCATATGAATCCCTATTCTTAATAAATTTTAGTTTTGACTCTCTTATAGCACCACAAAAGGCATCTCAAAATGCTTTTTCATCAGCTACAATCAACAATAGAACACAGAATTGGTGAGCTTCGTACCCCATTTGCACCTGTTGAGAAAAATGGAAGCAGACCCAAAAGTGGCAAGCATCACACATTGCGCACATTCTAACAGGGTTATGGGAGGGGACGGAAGTCCTTGGCATGTCCATTGGACGGCAAGTATTGGCAAAAGATCATTGCCACCTATTTAAACAAATGATATGTACCTGCCACATGAATGATGAGCGGGCCATCATATGAATGTATATTTCGTTTCTTATGGAATTGATTACTCGTAATATGTAACTGGTCGATGGTGCTTAATAGACTTAAAAAAACAATGTGCCTGAAAATTCGTGTATACCACGAGTGTTTCTTGTACCAATGCTTAAGATTTATGCAATCTTTTATAAAAGTGAAAAATAATGCTTGGAAAAATATAACACATCTCTTTGCTTTTCCTTTTAATATGGAGGATGCAGGTAGATGCGATATCTTTCTAATGGAAGTGCAGCAGAAGGAACAGTAGACAAGCGGCCCTGAACAGTTTAGGCATGCTAAATGTCCACGCTGAAGAACACAACTGATACAGTTGATTTCACATATTCTACATGACAAGAGAGTCCGCAGCTGCTGGTTTTCGGCTGTAATATAGATAATACATGTACTCAACATTTTATTATTACTTACGGTTGTCCATACAATAGTAAACTTGATATCTTAAGTTACATTTAGTATCTATTTCCAAGTCGTATAAGTGTTTCTAGCGTTGACTTGCAATCTAAATGGAAAACATTTATCAGCACCACCAACAAGTGGTCCGTTTCATCGTGTATTTGTTGTAGCGGGGAGTCAGGAAAGACAATTTAGTCTAAAAATTTCATATAAGACTTTTAGCTTACCCATCCATCGAAAACCATGACGATTGTCCGAACACACTTGGTCCGCCTAAAGAGATCCAAATAAGCATTGATCCTCGACAACTATCTGGATTGCTTCTTTTCATCATCCATGATTTGCTATAAATATAATGTTTTACCGTTCCTTATAGTCCGATCTGAATAACTATAAAGGTGATATTTCCTTAAATCTCTAACTATTGACCAGCATGCACCAGAGGGTCAGAGAGATCATATTTTATTGTAGGTCATCACTATAACGGAATTACATGAAAATTAAAATGCCTGACACTCTCAAGATCAAAAGCTCAGCAAACCGAAATCCCACCAAAGAACTATTTCTGACCTGCCTAATTCCATAATAGGCATATGTGACATGTCGGCAGAAATCGAGAAATGTGTTATTCTTAAAGACGATTTTCAATAACATCTCAGAAAAGGGATAATAAAAAAAGAAATATTTAAAAATAAACTTTGTATTCTTTCCTGTTTCGTCACACGCATGTTAAATACCGTTTAATTATATATATATATATATATATATATATATATATATATATATATATATATATATATATATATATATATTGCAAATGTTAGTTAAATATTGTTTACAGAAGGTTATTTTAGCAATAAAGTTTCCAACATATATCACTGAGAAAAAAAAAGTGTGATGCAGCATTTGCCTGCGGACGTGTTGCCTATTGCACTATGATCACCAACGGTCATTAGGTCACTAAAAGAGCCCGTATCAACCTTTTATTGAGTAAAATGATTTTTCTCTCAGGAAGGAGCCATGATTTTATAATAGGATTTAGAGAAGGTGTAGAAACAAGCATGAAAGTTATTACACATGATTTAATTGCTTGTTAGATAATATTGGTTGACGAATAAAGCGCACAAAACAACTCTGTGCTGTACAATGACAATCGGAACATCGCTCGGCCATTTCCGTTAAGTCCAGAAATAATCTAGGATGTAATTGTAGGAATACACATACATTTGATGGGTTTTGTAATTCGCCTCCCACGGGGTGCACCCAGTGGTGCAAGTAAGCCTTTATGGTCCGGTACGCCGTACAAGTTGTCACGGAATTGTGTGTACTTTATATAAATGTATATGGGTGAACGAAAATGTCCTCCGGTTTCGTTGCCGCATACAGCTTTTCCCGAGTGTGGTTTATTTTTCGGCTCTAGTTATTTCGAAATACTGAGTGCGATTCATCCAATGCAGCATGTGCAAAATTGCCTGCAGTGAAAATCCAAGTCCCCCGAGTTTTCTAGCATATTCATGATAGCTAGGGTACTTAGAGAGCGAATTCACTATGTACATTTACATTATGACGAGTCTAGTCAGGAATCTAACCACTTTACAGGAGCATCTTCATCTGTAGAGCTGTTTTATGGTTTGGTGATGTGGAGTCGTAGAACTCTGTGGGGTTCCTTGTAACCTGTACGCTGCTGTCTGGTGACGTTGGCTCGGAAGAGAGTACTGGTATTCTCAAAGTGAGGGATCAAAGCTTCGCGACCAGCGGGTCTGTGTTGAACGAGGAGGCTCTCGAGGGAATGTTCAACAGACTGGGAGAGGCGGGCCATGCGTGGTGGCTCCTTGACCATTGACTAGAGCGGAGGAACCGGAAACACATCTTGGTCGTCAACTGGACGCCACGATATATATATGTGTTTTCCATATTTTAATTGTTATATTTTAATATCCTTAAATGAGTGATAAATTCATAATTCAAATATCGCTAGACGAGTGATATATTGATAAATTCATAATAAATGCATCCTGCTTGTAGATTAATGATACATTATTCGTATTTGTGTATAAATCACATGCCTTGCTCACCCTTGGTGCTGAATAATACATTGATTGTATTCGAGTGTGAATCATATACTTCCATTCGTTGATTGGTGATAGAACAGTATTCACATTTGTTTATAAGTTCCATTCGTTGATTTGTGATAGAACAGTATTCACGTTTGTTTATAAGTTCCGCTCGTTGATTCTTTTTTGATTTTCTCGTTAAAGTTTCTTGTTGTTGATTACTTCTATGTTAGGAACTATATCCATTCCTTATATCATTTTGTTACAATGGTGTCAGATTCATTCATCGTTAAATTGCATTATAAATAAACATCTTATTAACGCAATTGCTTTCGGTGTCTTCGCTAAATCCAATCCCAACCATCTGATAACTGCTGATAACTGCCAAGAATTGGGGAACTTGACTCTTTGGTAATCATAGGTTGCTTACCAAATCGGTAAACATTTAAACGAGGCGAACCAACCCAAGAGGAAGCCAACAGTACTGTGTAGTGTCAAGTAACATCGACAGAGAGGACAGAGTACAACTTATGCCCATAGTCTAAAATTTTCATCGTAAGCAGCACATTTGTATCCTCCGTCGTTCTCATTTGTTGTACCACATGACACCGTGGCTCCCCCCGACATTCATGCACCCTCCGACGTTGTCATTTTTGTACCACATGATACAGCGAGCTCCCCACTTGATTTGGTGTAACCTCCGACATTGACAATTAAGCTATTTTGTATGCAAGCTGGGTAGTAATTCGGAATCAGGTATGTATGTAGCGCTTTAGCTGTTTACAACACCTGACAAGCACGTGTTCCACTATCAGTTGACACCAGCATAGTATGCAGATCAAAACGTCGTCAGCATATAATGAGCAGTCAGTTCCTGGATCAATGTATTTCACTATACTGTTAATTTGATGTTGAATAGGATGACTGACAATATGCTGCACTGTAGTAGGCCCATCTCCTTAAGATAGGTTTTAGAAAGGGTGCTGCCTATTTTAACTCTGAAGTTTCTATCGTTCAAACAATTGGAGATAAAGTTAGGTATGTGGCCTCTTAGACCTAAATTTATTATACCGTACTTCCGTGTGGTGTCATACGCTTTCTCCAAGTCGAAAAAGACGCCAACTGTATATTCTTTCGTTACCAAAGCTTCACTAATAAATACTTCAAGTCTGTGAAGATGGTCTATTGTGATTCTCTGGCGTCTGAATCAACATTGAACGTCTGATAGTAGTTTGTCGAATTCGAGACACCAGAGTAGTGTATATTTTATCATCCTTTCCACGGTTTTGCAAATACAGTTTGTTAATGATATGGGACGATAGTTGCAAGGTCGGTATGGTCCTTTCTAGGTTGAGTACTGGTATCACCCTTGCTTCTCTCCATGACTGCGCGAAGTTGCCAGTTTCCCAACTTTTTTTGAAAATGTTTAGCAATGTATTTAGAGCGCTGTCAGGTAAGTGTTTCAAACATATATCATCCGGTTCTGCTGATGTGTCATGGGGTCGATCAAAAGAGTCTTGTAACTCTGAGAGTGAAAGGTTTATTTTAATCTTCAGCATTAGCAGATTTGAAATTTAGAAGAATTTTTTCTTTCATTTTTTTTGACACAGCGGAAGTTTTCAGAATAATTCTCTTGTGAGGAGATTTTCTAGAATATGTTGGCCATTGTATTTAAGATTTCGTTTACAGTTGTGAACATTTCATCAGATTTATTTAAATGTTTGATACAGCAACATTAATCTTTCGTACTGTTACGGAATTATGTATCATTTCTCTCAAATAATGGTATAGTTTTATTAGTTTATGACCACTATATAATAGTCTAATAGGTGTCGTTTTGCAGAGTACACATATACGGTAATTTGAATGTGACCCAGTACATTGGTCCTGGGAAAATCAATATTGTCATTTGAAGCATTAGTCCTGTCACGTGATTCAACGCGTGAGTTTTGCACTTGACCTGACCTGGATTTCGCAATTGAGGAATGAATCATTTCGTTGACCAGAAGTTAGATAGTAAGATCGTAATATTTAGGTGTTGATTTGAGACTGAATACGAATTTAAAATAAGATGTAATCGCAGCGATCGTCATTCTACATAGTTTCGTCAGCTTGAGAGGTCTTTAACGAAATTGGTTCTTTGTATGTGATATTATGCTTCAGAGATATTATTATACAGTACATTTTGGATTTAGGACAGCTACATCAGCTACATCAGGATCGTGTCGGTGGAAGGTCTATCCTATCCTATCCTATCCTATCCTATCCTATCCTATCCTATCCTATCCTATCCTATCCTATCCTATCCTATCCTATCCTATCCTAGAAGTATCCTCTCCTATCCTATCCTAGGAGTATCGTATCCTATCCTATCCTATCCTAGAAGTATCCTATCCTATCCTATCCTAGAAGTATCGTATCCTAGAAGTATCCTATCCTAGAAGTATCCTATCCTATCCTTGAAGTATCCTATCCTATCTTAGAAGTATCCTATCCTAGAAGTATCCTGTCGTATCCTATCCTATCCTAGAAGTATCCTATCCTAGATGTATCCTATCCTAGAAGTATCCTATCCTATCCTAGAAGTATCCTATCCTAGGAGTATCCTATCCTATCCCAGCAGTATCCTATCCTATCCTAGAAGTATCCTATCCTATCCTAGAAGTATCCTATCCTATCCTAGAAGTATCCTATTTTATCCTCTCCTATTCTAGAAGTATCCTCTCCTTGAAGTATCCTGTGCTTTCCTAGAAGTATCCTATCCTATCCTAAAGGTATGCTATTCTATCCTATCATACAAGTGTCCTATCCTATCCTATCCTATGCTAGATTTATCCTATCCTAGAAGTATCCTATCCTATCCTATCTTAGAAGTAAACTATATTATGCTATTCTGTCCTAGAAGTATCCTATCCTATACTATCCTCTCCTAGAAGTATCCTATGCTAGAAGTATCCTAGAAGTATCGTATCCTAGAAGTTTCCTATCCTTGCCTAGAGTTATCCTATCCTATCCTATCCTAGAAATCTTCTATCCTATCCTAGAAGTATCCTATCCTATCTTATCCTATCCTATCCTATCCTAGAAGTATTATATCCTATTCTAGACGTATCCTATCCTTTCCTACAAGTATCCTATCTTATCCTAGAAGTATCCTATGCTAGAAGTATGGTGTCCTATCCTAGAAGTATCCTATCCTTTCCTATCCTATCCTAGAAGAATCCTATCCTACCCTCTCCTAGAAGTATCCGCTCCTGTCCTATCCTAGAAGTATCCTATCCTATCCTATCCTAGAAGTATCCTATCCTATGCTCTCCCGTTCTAGAAGTATCCTATCCTAGCCTAGAGGTATCCTCTCCTATCCTATCCTAGAAATCTTTTATCCTATCCTAGAAGTATCCTATCCTATCTTATCCTAGAAGTATCCTATCCTATCCTATCCTAGAAGTATTATATCCTATTCTAGACTTATCCTATCCTACAAGTATCCTATCCTATCCTAGAAGTATCCTATCCTATTCTATCTTATCCTAGAAGTATCCTATCCTAGAAGTATCCTATCATATCCTATCCTAGAAGTATCCTATCCTAGTAGTATCCTATCCTATCCTATCCCATCGTAGTAGTATCCTATTGTAGAAGTATCCTATCCTATCCTATTCTAGAAGTATCCTATCTTAGCAGTGTCTTATCCTATCCTGGAAGTATCCTATCTTATCCTATCCTATGAGTATCCTATCCTATTTTAGAAGTATTCCTTCCTATCCTAGATTTATCCTATCCTAGAAGTTTCCTATCCTATGCTATCCTAGAAGTTTTTTATCCTATCCTATCCTAGAAGTATCCTATTCTAGAAGTATTCTATCCTATGCTATTTTGTCCTAGAAGTATCCTATCCTATTCTAAGAGTATACTATCCTAGAAGTATCCTATCCTATCCTAGAAGTATCCTATCCTGGAAGCATCCTATCCTATCCTATTTTGTCATTTTCTATCCTATCCTCGAAGTGTCTTATCCTAGAAGTAGCCGATCCTATCGTATCCTATCCTATCCTATTCTAGCCTAGAAGTATCATATCCTGGAAGTATCCTATCATATCGTATCCTCTCCTCTCCTAGTAGTATCCTATCCTAGAAGTATCCTATCCTATTCTAGAAGTATCCTATCCTAGAAGTATCCTATCCTAAAAGTATCCTATCCTAAAAGTATCCTATCCTATCCTATCCTAGAAGTATCCTATCCTAGAAGTATCCTATGCTAGAAGTATCCTATCCTATCCTATCCTAGAAGTATCCTATCCTATCCTAGAAGTATCCTATCCTAGAAGTATCCTATCATATCCTATCCTAGAAGTATCCTATCCTATCCTATCCTAGAAGTATCCTATCCTAGAAGTATCCTATCCTATCCTCTCCTAGAAGTATCCTATCCAGGAAGTATCCTATCCTATCCTATCCTAGAAGTATCCTATCCTATCCTAGAAGTATCCTATCCTCTCCTATCCTAGAAGTATCCTATACTAGGAGTATCCTATCCTATCCTATCCTAGATGTATCCTATCCTATCCTATCCTAGAAGTATCCTCTCCTATCCTATCCTAGGAGTATCGTATCCTATCCTATCCTATCCTAGAAGTATCCTATCCTATCCTATCCTAGAAGTATCGTATCCTAGAAGTATCCTATCCTAGAAGTATCCTATCCTATCCTTGAAGTATCCTATCCTATCTTAGAAGTATCCTATCCTAGAAGTATCCTGTCGTATCCTATCCTATCCTAGAAGTATCCTATCCTAGATGTATCCTATCCTAGAAGTATCCTATCCTATCCTAGAAGTATCCTATCCTAGGAGTATCCTATCCTATCCCAGCAGTATCCTATCCTATCCTAGAAGTATCCTATCCTATCCTAGAAGTATCCTATCCTATCCTAGAAGTATCCTATTTTATCCTCTCCTATTCTAGAAGTATCCTCTCCTTGAAGTATCCTGTGCTTTCCTAGAAGTATCCTATCCTATCCTAAAGGTATGCTATTCTATCCTATCATACAAGTGTCCTATCCTATCCTATCCTATGCTAGATTTATCCTATCCTAGAAGTATCCTATCCTATCCTATCTTAGAAGTAAACTATATTATGCTATTCTGTCCTAGAAGTATCCTATCCTATACTATCCTCTCCTAGAAGTATCCTATGCTAGAAGTATCCTAGAAGTATCGTATCCTAGAAGTTTCCTATCCTTGCCTAGAGTTATCCTATCCTATCCTATCCTAGAAATCTTCTATCCTATCCTAGAAGTATCCTATCCTATCTTATCCTATCCTATCCTATCCTAGAAGTATTATATCCTATTCTAGACGTATCCTATCCTTTCCTACAAGTATCCTATCTTATCCTAGAAGTATCCTATGCTAGAAGTATGGTGTCCTATCCTAGAAGTATCCTATCCTTTCCTATCCTATCCTAGAAGAATCCTATCCTACCCTCTCCTAGAAGTATCCGCTCCTGTCCTATCCTAGAAGTATCCTATCCTATCCTATCCTAGAAGTATCCTATCCTATGCTCTCCCGTTCTAGAAGTATCCTATCCTAGCCTAGAGGTATCCTCTCCTATCCTATCCTAGAAATCTTTTATCCTATCCTAGAAGTATCCTATCCTATCTTATCCTAGAAGTATCCTATCCTATCCTATCCTAGAAGTATTATATCCTATTCTAGACTTATCCTATCCTACAAGTATCCTATCCTATCCTAGAAGTATCCTATCCTATTCTATCTTATCCTAGAAGTATCCTATCCTAGAAGTATCCTATCATATCCTATCCTAGAAGTATCCTATCCTAGTAGTATCCTATCCTATCCTATCCCATCGTAGTAGTATCCTATTGTAGAAGTATCCTATCCTATCCTATTCTAGAAGTATCCTATCTTAGCAGTGTCTTATCCTATCCTGGAAGTATCCTATCTTATCCTATCCTATGAGTATCCTATCCTATTTTAGAAGTATTCCTTCCTATCCTAGATTTATCCTATCCTAGAAGTTTCCTATCCTATGCTATCCTAGAAGTTTTTTATCCTATCCTATCCTAGAAGTATCCTATTCTAGAAGTATTCTATCCTATGCTATTTTGTCCTAGAAGTATCCTATCCTATTCTAAGAGTATACTATCCTAGAAGTATCCTATCCTATCCTAGAAGTATCCTATCCTGGAAGCATCCTATCCTATCCTATTTTGTCATTTTCTATCCTATCCTCGAAGTGTCTTATCCTAGAAGTAGCCGATCCTATCGTATCCTATCCTATCCTATTCTAGCCTAGAAGTATCATATCCTGGAAGTATCCTATCATATCGTATCCTCTCCTCTCCTAGTAGTATCCTATCCTAGAAGTATCCTATCCTATTCTAGAAGTGATGAAAATGTCAGAAATAAACTTTTATGTAAATTAAGGGTAATTTTGATATGTATAATTAAACAAATACACAAGTGTGTGTATTTTGTATTTCGTTCACATGAATTTGAACACTGCAGATTTACACATGTGCATATCTTACTTTTGTACCATCTCTATGGATGGTGCAAATTTACACACCATGCAAATTTGCATACGTGTGTAAATCCGTTCACTTAAGGAAATTTAGAGCTGGACGTAAATTTTGCACCATATATTAACTGGTGCATTTGAGTACTTTGTCATTCCTTTTTTTGTGTCATTGGACACGGAAGTTAAGTATTGAGCACATATAATCTACATTTCTTCTGAGCCCATTCACTGTTTTGGTTCATAAGCAAAAGGTGGCGTCGATGTATAGAAAAAAATGCATATGCAAGAGGAGGAGTCGCTTCTCCATGATCTAGAAAAAGTTTACCGAGATCCATGTTCAAATTGGACTGTAAAGAAAAGTATGACAATATAAAAATTGTAAAGAATTTTAAAAAATTTAACAAAATTATCTCTTTTTTTTTTTTTTTGCTGGAGGAAGGCTATCTTTCTCTTTCGTTATCGAAAACTTGCTCAATCAGCCGCAATCTTTTTTTTCTTTGAAAGAAACAACAAAAACAAAACCTTACATCGATTTCACCATATTTTTCTAATAACCTCTGATATAGAGTATAACATTTAATTGTTTTACATGGATTGGTATACATGATAACATGTGTTATCTTTATTGCAGAGAGTAAGCTCATAGCATATATTTTATTTTGCAGCCCCAAACCAGGAACTTCGAAAAATAATGTGTAGAATTTGCCGACAAAACCGCATCAGGCGCGCGCTCGAGTGTGGATATTTAGGTATCGGACCACTAATTATTTTACAGCCAGGGAACCAGTCTACTGGTGGGGGGAATAAAAAACAGTACTAAATCTTTTGAGATGTGCCTATTGGATAATAAATGGGTTCAGTTTTGTTCCATTATTAATTTCACAAACTTCAATCTATGTACTATAGCTGACAAAAATATTTACTTTTATTTTGATATCCTGTATTTAATTTCCTACTGACAAAATATATGTACTCTTGGTGCGAGGCTATGTTATTAGGTGCAGACCAGGGATCCCCCCTGTATAGCATCACGAGACTCGAAAACATGCTGCGAAGCACCTCATTTTTAAGGCTGAATTTTTTTTTTCTAACTTTAATGAATGGATCTATGTGTGGTTTGTAGGCCAAGCTAGTGAAGAATTTATTTTTATTTTATAATATATTAACATTAAGTTCTATGGGAAATGAATTAGTGGTCCGATCCCTTTAACATGTGCCAGCTGCTCAGATCGTGTCCCATTTGTGGAATACTCATTCAACGCAGGAAAAAATGAGACCTAAAGACAATTTATCATTCCTTATGAATTTTGCCTGCTAGCTATTCTATTCAATTAAAATTGTTTGCACTCCAAAGATTGTTTTCATAATATGAGGGGACACAAGCATACAGAAGAGCATTGGTATTAGAACTGAAAAAGTGATACATATATGAAAGACAGCTGTAACAGAATTTAAGACAGGTGGGATTCGATCCAGCGAAAAAACTAACACAATTACGTAAATGAGGTGTCTATTCCTAATGCATATGAATGATGAATGACTCTGACAACTTACTCGTGCGCATAGAGTCCAACAATGGATACAACAAAATGATGCACACAAAGTTCAACAATGGATATGACAACATGATATCATTCCTAAATGGAACCGGTCAAAGCATGATATTTCAACAAATAAACACAAATGATCCCGTATATCAACGGCTATGATCAACGTATAGAACTATCATCAAATATGCTTAATATGTGGAATTATAAACCTGTATGAATCTATCAACATGATGTGATCAATGTATGAAATTTATGGACAAGTTTGATTAATAGATGGTTCATCAACAAGTATGATGGCTGTACGATTGATTATCACACATATAGTGACATTGAATTAGATTTGTACATATACAGTGACGTTGAATTAGATTTTCACACATATAGTGACATTTAATTAGATTTTCAAACATATAGTGACGATGAATTAGATTTTCACACATATAGTGACATTGAATTAGATTTTCACACATATAGTGACAATGAATTAGATTTTCACACATAGTGACATTTGAATTCGATTTTTTCAAAAATGGAAACGTATGATGTTGTTTATCTCGTGGCGTCCAGTCGACGAGTGCGCGATGTTTCCGATTCCACAGCTCCCGTTCAATTGTAAAGGAATGGCCTTTTGTTCCTATCCTCCCAGCCTGCCGAAACGATCCCTTTATAGCCTCCTTACCCCTTTAAGAACCGCTGGTCCAAAATCTTTGGCCCCTCACACCGAGTAAACCAATTTAGTCATTCGGACCAATGTCACCATCGACCGCAGTATCTGGGTCACACTAAACCCAAAAGTTTGAGGACTCTCTATGAACAGTCAACATACAATGACTGAGCCGTGTGATAGATTAGACACGGTTAAGCACATATACAATGTTATACATTACGCACGCGCGCAAATGAATTAACTTTGCTAGGGATTAAATTTTTTCATAATAACGACTGTACGAGATTATTATTATAATAACCACATTCATACGTGAATCGGTCGCACTGGATTTTAAAAACTCGAATACTACTAATCATTGAATGCATGCATCATATAATTTAATTAAACTTGACTGTTCCTACATAAAAATGGCTTACTTGAAACAGACTATATTCTATTCAATAACATGGTGTTATGTGACATAATTCTGATTCCCCATAAAGTTTAGAATAAATTCGGAAAAATCAAATATATAAAACAATTATATCACATAGAACGGATAGCAAGAAAGAATACACTTTTCATTTTTACATACCTCTACAGCTGAAGATTGCTTCCGTAAACTGGACGGCTTCCTGACAAGACTCATATGGATTGTGACCATACAGACAATTTGAGCTATAAGTACCATGACTGTGGTCAAATCCACGACCAGACAAATCGAGTTAATCGGGGTTCTTACTACCTGCACTTTGTACGTGCATCAGTGGGTGAACCGAACTCAGTATTTTGAAATAGCTACGGCTGAAACTATACACCCCGGGCAACGCTGTACGCGGCAACGAAACCCATGTACATTTTCGTTCATATATTATGCGAAAGTGTTTTATTACACATTTTTGTGACAACAGCAAACAATGAAATCCGTTTTTTCATATTAAATCAAAGGTTGTCATCGACAGTAAGTAATTGACACGGAAAAGAGTATCAGACACATATCAAGCATGTCAGCGCATGCATTTAAAGAGAGAAAATATTTCCCAGGACGCAAATAAGATTTTTAAGAAAACGTTATTGTGAAGAGAATGACAAAGACGGGATTCATTTGTAGTTTGTACTTGGTAGTCCTGGATGACCAAATATATGGATGCGTGTACATTTTTCTAGTTTTATGAGGACCTGTGCATATACTGGAACATTGATGTATCACAGACTTCTCCTTGTGAACAAAGGAAACATATAATATTTATTGCATACCATCTTCCATTTGACATGTTTTATTTCCCTACATTTTAACAAATGAACAGAACAGAAACACTGCAGAATAATGTGCAAAGTGATGTTGTTGGCATGAACAATTTCCTGAACAATTGTTTAGAGGACTAAATGGTAAATATAGTATTGTATTTATTTATTTTTGTGTACATTTATATGTATTTAATTACTATGTTCGCATGCAAGTCAAGGTACATGTATACACAGCCAACTGGAACTCGAAAGTGGCAGTCATTGAAAGAAATAAGCATTTTATTCCATGAAATGCACAGATCTTTCGCATTGCAACCTCCGCACCATGGACATGATCGAGAACATATTATTCTGCCAGACAAACACTTTCCCTAAATGAGAATCGCTTTTCACAACTAAAGACGAGTTCTCATAGACAATAATACATTTCTATGGAGTAAGTCAAGAATTTTTAGAATGCCAAGAAACGGCTTGACAAATCATTCTGTTTTTATAATTATTGCTTTATAGCGAATGCTATAACAGTCATTGATCTCTATTAAGAATAATATTCTGGAAAAATTACGGTCACTTTACTGATCAAATGTACTTTATTAACGTTTGGCAGGCAATATGGCCAAACATTTCCTAGCAGTTATATTTTACATGAAATATTAGTGACGTAGCAAAAAACAACATTCTTTGCAACTTTTTTGACTTACAGTAATTTAGTTCATCAGATGAATCCCATAATTGGTCTCTTATCATAGCTTAAATTATGAGCAGGGTTTTACACACTTATTATAGATTTTTATTAGAGGACTATTTTGGTTAAGTTTATGGTATTATAGCTAAGATTGCATAGAGAGATATTAACTTAATTTGAAGCAAGGAAGAACAATTGGATGGTTAGATTTGTGCACACTTTCCCAATAGGAGGTGATAGATCAGCATCAAATTGAATTATACATGTATTTGCAAGTACCTTTTACCCCACCCTCTTCTGATTTGGAATATGGCTCATTTCAGCTAAACTTTCTAAGTATAAAATAAACCTCAATCCGAGGGGAGGAGGGAAGGCAATACGGGGATTCTACAAACTTTTACAATTAATCCTTTTGACACTTTTTATTTAGTAACATAATCCACTTTCTACATTATGTGTGTGTGTGTGTGTGTGTGTCCAGTGAGTTAGAGATATAATGTGCCTAAAAATGTAAAACGAACCACCCCATTGTCAAAATCAAACGAGCCTCTTATGAAATGTCTTCTTTCTCTCTCTCTCTCTAAAGAAAAGAAAACAGTTATCAAACTATTTAGAGATCTATGTATCCAATTGGACGCTATAAGTGCTTTACAATTTGTTTGAATTCATGATCGGGGTACTTGCTAATGTGCATACATAAGATCCTAAGTATGTGTCATTAAAATTTATGTTTTATAATTGTTCCTTTCTTTTTAATTATTAGTACTCATTTCATAAATACTAAGTATAATACAGCATCATATTATATTATCATTATGTACTATAATATGTACATGTATTATATTCGTAAGGTGACATTTTTTGCAAGAATGAAAAGTGATTCCACATTGATAATCACGGTGATTGATGATTGTGATTAATATTATAGTGTCATACTGAAAATTGATACTTTTTACATTCACGCACCTGAGTTTCAGTTACACTGCTCTACTGAATCCAGCTGATATTTCCTACAGCTTATGCTAATAAGTCGTAGTAAAATTGAGCAAAATTACATTCCCTGAGCCCCAAGGTAAAATTCTTAAGAATAAAATAAATCAGGATATCAGATACTGTGTACCTTGGTTGCAATCCTCCTGTTTTACCGTATGATTGTCAGTCAGATCATAACTGACACCTGTTGCGCATAAGCCACAACAGGTATCAGTTATTATGGAACAGTAAAGCTAGTACACGTATCTCATTGAAATAGAATAGGGATTGTTTCCTTCCTTAATTCAGAGACGGAGTGACTGACGAGTAACATCGATGGTACTTCCTCGAAAACGTTTCAAGAGACAAGAATATTTGGCTGGAAAAAAAAGTGGTACATGGATGGTTGATGTACTTAAGTAGTCTTGTTCAGACTTTCAATGAGTGAAGATTTATTTATAGAATTATCATATAAATAGTCTTTTCATGTATATGATGGTGATATACCTTACAAGAATGAACAGGCGCGTGCACACACACACACACACACACACACACACACACACACACACACACACACACACTATATGTTCATTCTTGTCTGGTATATCACCACCATATATATATATATATATATATATATATATATATATATATATATATATATATATATATATATATATATATATATATATATATATATATACAAAGCTCGATCCAAAGAAAGTATGTTGAAAAGTTCGTAGTATATATTTGTGGTTTGATAGCGAGGATATTCAAATTGCGTCTTTGGAGAGTACAAACATAATTTTCATGGGCCTAATATTTTCATGCATATTTTGTAATTTCATGAAACTATACAAAAGACGGGTGAACACAGTTTCAGAGGTGTAAACATTTAAATAAACTTTCTTTGAATAAAATTTGACTGTTATTTATCAGTGGCGGATCCATAAATATCGTCTAATGGGGGGGGGGGGGAGGGGGCATAAACAAGTTGGCGAGGGGTCTGTGGGACACAACCCCAGGGGCCATGGGTATGAAGCTCCCTGGACCTACTGCATTTTAAGCGTTTTCAGGCATAACACTTCCTCAAATTCTTTCAGAAAGGAATCTGTCGTTTATAGATAATATGTAACATTTTTAGCACATACACCATTTTATAATAAACACCACAATACATCCTCTTCTTAAGTGGATTATTTTTCTTGTTGGCTTTGGTTTGTGTATTATTATAAAACCTCGATTTTGTTTTAAGTTTCTTTATTATTATATCACCTGGCAGCATGCATTTTCATATGCTTCTTTTTTCAAATTTGTTCTTACATTGATTTGTAGCTCTTCTGGTCGTAGACTTGTGCTAAAGGAAGATGGACGACGGACCACAGACCATCCCATAAGATGGTCTGTCGTCCGTCGTTTGTCTTCTGTTAGCACAAATTTGTTATCGCTACTCCTCCTAAACTACTTAGGGAATTGCACACATATTCATCCCATGGTCTAGTTTTCTCCTAAATAAAAATGGTATCGTTCGCACATTCAATATGGCCATCACACTGGACATCTTGAAAATCTTGTTATTGCTACTCCTCCTGCATGGATGGTCATATCAACATGGAATTTTTACGAAAAGACTTCGTTGATATCTAGTTGGTCCTAAATGAAAATGGTGCCAATCTGACGTTGAACATGGCCGCCACAGTAGCCATCTTGAAAATCTTGTTATCGCTACTCCTCCTGAACGAAAGTCGTATTGATATAGGGTTTTCAACAGAAGACTTCTTATGATGTCTAGTTAGTCCTAAATAAAAAAGGATAGCAATCTGATGTCCAATATGGCCACTGATCTTGAATATCTTGTTATCACTACTCCTCCTGAATGAATGATCATATTAGCATGGAGTTTTTACTAAAAGATTTCGTATGATGTCTAGTTGGTCCTAAATAAAACTGGTGCTGTTTTGGGCATGTTTTTATCGCTACTCCGCCTTAACAAAAAGTCATTTTTACATGGAGTTTTCACCAGAAAACTTATTAAGCTGTCTAGTTGGCCCTAAACCCAAATGGTTCCGATCGCAGCATAAAAGCCGGATACCCCACCCCCTTTCCGTTACAAGACTACCCCCCTACCCCACCCAAAAATATGCTATCAATCATTTTTAAAAGATCCATTATTTGCAGACCAATGAGGAATTTGCATTTGCATAATTAATTCACATTTTGTCGCAGGCGATTCTCTATTTTGTTTTATTTTTTTTAAATATCTTATACGATTGAACTGGTTTGTGAAATAGTTGAGCCTAGTTTCTAACCTGTAAATGGACAATGATGGAGATTGCAGGCATTTGAAAAAATCGGAAAAAAAACAGAGAACGAAATCTTACGTGGTAATCGAACCATGTTCTTCGCCGTGATAGGTAGAAGCTCTACCTCGTGGACTAACAACAGCACACAGATGTATAGGTTGCACATATATATCAGCTTACACTGTCCAGCTTGCAGTTGATATGCTACTACTTTTTAACAATCGTTTTATTTTTTAAATAATTTTTCCATAATTTTTTAAAATGTTTATAGTTTTCTTTAGAAAAATGAAGCATACGTATCTCCTGTTTAGCAGACACTGTACATTTTACAGTACAGACAAACCGGTTACTAGAAACACCGAAATACACTGAAAAACAGCAATACACATGTATTTACATGTTCTCGGTGTATATATCGGTGTACACACAGGAAATATGATTTGTTTTTGTTTGAATAGTAATATAAAGCAAAATAAAACATGATTGGAGCGATTTTGATACGAATTATTAACTTTTTTCCTAGTTATAGCACTCGTCACTCTGTTGTACATTATTGGATAGGTATCATAAACGGCTGATCGTTCCGGAACGGAGGTGGTATGATAAACGACTGATCGTTCCGGAACGGAGGTAATCTCCGGAACGGAAAATGTAAGTCGGCTTAATTCATATTGTTTTAAGTCGCTTAATTAATGTTCTAATTGACTGCACACACATTTATTGTCCTCCCTTTGATCTCATTTCTTATTCAAGTTAACAAAACAATCTTTTTTCTAAGTCGCTTAATTCGGAACGGACAGTGAAAGTCGGCTTAATTCATCTTTTAAGTCGCCTAATTCATTTTCGAATTGACTGCACACCCTATATTATCATCCCTTTGAACCCATTTCTTACTCAAGCTAAAACAACGAAATCACTACATGTTATTATTGTATGTGCAAAACTTCATTAGGATGACTAAAATATTTAAGTAATTGATTTAAGTCACAACCTTTGAATCATATTTATGTAGTTCTTATTCTTGTTTATATTTGTTGTTACTATTGGGGAGACAGTACTCTAATAAGCTCATGCTTTCTACTAAATCTCCGTCTGTAATTGCAACTGACAAAGTTTCTTAAAATAAATGATTTTAAACTATATATACCTATATCTGGCCATTCTTGCCCTCTGCTTAATGCTTTAATCTACCTTTCTCGATGTATTCATTAAAATCCCGTGAAATATCACACCAACCATAAGTGTTCATTGATACCCGTCACGTCCTGCACACGTTCTATTATTATTCATTTTTTAATTGACTGCACACCCTTTAGTGTCCTCCCCGTGATCCCAATTCTTATTAAAACTAATATAACAATGTCGAGCACATTAAAGAAACGGCACCCGATTTTGATTTTTTGAAGCGAAACAATGAAGCTTATATTAAGGACATGTCTGTGTTTATATTTAAATGACAGTGTAAAAATACATTTCCAGACTGCAGAAAGCTTTCCATTTGAAGTAAAAGAATACCCTGACCAATGCTGCAAAGTCCGAAAGTAAACTTCTTATCACCTACGGGATTTTGATTCCAGAATCAGGGCACATGTCTAACAATGGAGAGAAAAATGCGTTTCAGTGCAAATTTTAAAAATGTATCATCCAGCTATTGGTGGTGATGGTAACTGTTTATATAGAGCAGTTTCTAGAGCACTCACTGGTTCAGAAAACTTTCACGAACTTCTGCGACTACAAACTGCAATAGAACTGATACTGAATCCTATTTACTATGATGAAAAATCCAACAGTTTTGTAGATTTGATCTGTGATAATCGCATTGTTGTTAGTGACTATTCAAAGCTTGTGAAAGATGCTATTGAGGCTAGTTCCTACTCTGAAATGCACTAAGTGCCAGCATCTCAAACCCCATTCATTCTTATTATCCGCCACAGTTACAAGCCAAATTTGCATAAGAACATTTTAATCGTAAGGTTGTTGGAAGGGCAGTGAACAAATCCGCATCTCCCGCAGCATGCATAATGTGGACACAAATGTCTGTCACAGAAAGAACAAATGGGTTTATACCCAATCACTTTGTGCCTCTGTTATATCCAAACAAGGAGCATATGGTCACTATCATTTACAGTGATTTTTCCCATCATCTGAAAGTAAAACTTATGGATTCGAGTCTCAAGAGCCTTGTAATTAGAAGTGATGATGAGAAGGCTCTAGTCAAAAGCATTACGTCAGTTCTGCCCGAAGCAACACACGTTCTGTGCACACGCCATTTATAAGAGAACGTTAGGCATATATTGACACACGACGCAGTTACCGTGACTGACCGCAACAATATCTTGAAAGAAATTTTTGGGGAAGACGGACTAGTTGACGCTCATGGCAGTATTTGCTTTGACGATAAATGTAAAGCTTTCGAAAATCATTGTGCTGGAATTTCAGGAAAATTTCTTAATTACTTTCGGAAAAAAATAATGACAAATATCAAACTTAAAGTCAATAATCCATTAAGAATCTCAGATAGACCGCATGTGGAAAAATAATAATTGTGAGTCCATGAACCATGTTCTTAAACAGACAGTTGACTGGAAGACGAAAACGCTCACGGAATTTGTACAACTGACACATGAATTAGTAACGGGACAATTCAAAAATCTGAGGAGTACTCTTGTATGGACTGGAGAATTCCGGCTTGCCGACAGTCATAAACAATTTCAGTCGACAAAAACAGACTGGATAAAAATGACAGAGCAACACCGCACAAACTTGTTCAAACGCTTTAGACGCCACATTGTCATCGACACAAAAACATGATTTCCACGGACGGTCAGACAACTGTTGTTGCACCAAGGACTAATCAACGAAAACCGGGAAAAAGGAAACGAAAAATAATGTACGAACAGTGACAATTGCTGCTAAAAAATCTAAACATGAACCAGAGATTTCGTCATAATGTGCTATATTTTATTGTTTTCGGTTAGGTTTATTTTACCTTGTGTAACATGACTTGAAGTTGGATTTTCAAGAGGAACAGAATCTTGAATACTATTGGATTAATTAATTCATCTGCGTGATCAAATTATTCATTCATTGAAATCCGGTACTTTTCGAATGTAATTAAACGTATATATTAAATTCTGCCAAAGAATGAACAATAAATGTTTTTTTTTACAAAAATGCCTTCCTGAGTTGTCTTTGTCTATCATCATATATCCTGGCTTGTTACAATCGCACTATTAATCTCACTCTTGCATATACTATCTTACACACTTTTGGTACTTTGATACATTTCACTTTCATTCTGTGTATGTATTTCGATTCGCCTTTTTTCATACCTGTCAAATCAAGCAAAGAGTAAGTAATTCGTATAAATTTAAATCAATGTTAATTTTGCTTTTTAATATTGTTCAAACAAATACAAGCGAAACGAAAAATTAATGTACGAGCTGTGATAAATACTGCTACAAGATCCAAACCATACAAGCACTTATTATTTTCTCAAAGAAGTTACCACCTTCCTCAAAAAAAAAAAAAAAATAGTTTTGTCCTTTCTCATTAAAATGCACCTTGTCTGCATCATAGTCTTTTGGGAATCTAGCATTCGGTCTAAAGAATCCAACATTCTACCTCGAAACCAGTTTACTTATTTTTTTGTCTTTGGGCATTAAATGAACTCTTTGTCAATTCCGAATCCGTTATGAATATTCCCCGTTAACATATTTCCAAGAAAAAGACTTTCTTAACATCCTTACAATCAACTGTCATATCAACAAAAGCAGTATATAAGTAAATGTTTCACTATTGCCAAATATTTGGAAACCTTTTAAACAAAAATTAAATTAAATGCTATTTATTTGTCAAAAGCTATATCATTAAAAGTTAAAGTAAATATATAATATAATGTCGGCGAATACTTTTGATACTTCTCACTTTCATTCTGTGTATGTATTACTACGATTAGCTGTTTATCATATCTGTTGAATTAAGTACGACCGAGTGACGCCATTACATGAATTGTGCTATAAAATAGGAAAAAAATAAATAATTCATATCAAAATCGCATAAATCATATTTTATTCTGCTTTATATTATTATTCAATCAAAAACAAATGATAATTCCTGTGTGTACACCAATATATACACCGAGAACATGTAAATACATGTGCATTTCGGTGCGTATTTCGGTTTTTCAGTGTATTTCGGTGTTTCTAGTAACCCCAGATAAATCTTTTTGTGTATTCTACGGCATTACAGTATAATCGTTTCTCATATTCTCGCAGGTTCCATAATCTCGCGGTAAATCATATTTCCGTAATAAATACAATAGTGCCGCACCTTTCTGTTGTTTATCCCAGCAACAGCGTAACAAGGAAGTTATCGAAGAGTTTGAACACCAAATTTCAAAGGAATGTTTCGTTTTGTGGTAAGCTGGGAAGAAAAAATGAAAGGATAGAAAAAACAATGAAAATTAAATGCACCTGTATACCCTCCTTCACCACTATACCTCTACCAAATAGTAAATACTTTCCCCAGTTAACAGAAAATCGTCGTCTGCTTGTCAGTGAATGTTACTGATGTATCAGAATCACATGACATCTTACCGCATCGCTCGGTCAGGTGAACAAAAGTACGGTAGAAAATAAAGACTATAACTCTATGGAATCCTGCACACTTATTTAAAACACTAAAACTATGTTACTTTCATTCTCTGTTGCTTTTATTTTTAAAATAAAAATAGTAAAATTTCATTATTATGGTATAGTAGATATGTTTTCATATCTGATAAAGTGAAAATATTGCATAATTATGAAATTTGTCTATTATTTAAACATCAACCCAACAAGGGTAAATTTTTGTAACCGGATGATCAGAATTCACTTTAGAAACATGAAACATTCAGCATTCGAAGTTATACTGAAATCCATCCACCCTAACAAATAATATATTATGTCAATGACCTGAGTATTGTGAATACTTTTTTTGACCTTTCATTCGCGTTATTACCCTTCTGAGCCACCTTACAGACAAATACTTATTTACCGCGACATTATGGTAACTTCTCTTTAAAAATGATGGCTGTCACCTTGCATGTTGATGAGCGGAAAAAAAACCTCTAATCTTTTATGGCAATACAAATATATATGTGTCAAATTGGAAACAGATATTAAAGAATAAAACAACAACAGAATTATAGGCGGGTGAGTATTTGTTAAATAATTTATAACAGTTCAATTCGTTAGTAACGCGAGATTACGGAACGCCGGTATAAGTAGAGGCCCCACTCATTTTTTTTAGTTAATATTGTTACAATCTGAAGACAGAAGGCTGAATAAAATGTTGAAAATGCACATTGGCTTTGATCGTACTCTGTAGATAATAGTTAGGTTTATTCAAGAGAAACTTTTAGGAGTTCAAGTTGATAACAATATGTTATGGTCAGAGCATATCAGTATCGTTACCAAAAAGATGTCTAAAAATATCTGGTTACTATAAAAAAAATCAAAGAATTTCTAACCTTAAACGACAGAATTATGTTTTATAAAAGTTATATTCAACCTCATCTGGACCACTGCAACATCATATGGGGTAATGCTTCTAAAACAAATTTGTTAAAAGTGGAAAGACTTCAAAAACAAGCCATCAGAATTATCCTTGACAATAATGTAAAAATGTCCATGAATGTATGAATGATTTGAAGATCATGACTATCTATGAAAGAATATATTTAAGAAAAGCTAAATTTATGTTTAATGTCTCTAATGGTTCTATGCCCAACTATATAAATGATATTTTCAGAAAAAGGACAAATGATACCACTACAGGTTCTAGTTTATCAATACTACGCTCTATGTCGTCCAAAACTTTCTTCTTCCTAAACCCAAAACGGAATTGTATAAAAATAGTTTGACTTTATCGGGTCCAATCATTTGGAATTGTATACCTAATGATGTTAAAGATGCACCATCAGTGCCTTCCTTCCATCACAGATGTTTGAAATGGATGCAATCCAGATAATGTCTAAAACAGATTATGGCCAACATTGTTGTATATTTGTAATGTATATATTATATAAAATGTCTCTGGGTGGTTATATATATATATATATATATATATATATATATATATATATATATATATATATATATATATATATATATATATGTATGTGTGTGTGTGTGTGTGTGTGTGTGTGTGTGTGTGTGTGTGTGTAAATGATATCGTTTCAATTATGCATGTTTGTGTGCTAAATCCATAAACACATTATGGTCAACATTGTTGTAAATTTTTTAATGTATATATTATATAAAATGTCTCTGGGTGGTTGTGTGTGTGTGTGTCTAAACGATATCGTTTCAATTATGCATGTTTGAGTGGTAAATCCATACTCTGTTGCTCTTGTGTACACTATTCCACAATACCTTGTTTGTATGATGTTTGTTCCCAGCTGTATTTTATATATTTGCCTGTACATATGTAAATAATTGAGGGCCACAAGGGAGATTAGTTTTTGTACTAATTGTGTTACCCTCATAAAATAAAGACTTTATTATTATTATTATTATTATTATTATTTCATGATGGTTCTCTATGTGTGTGTATGTGCATGTGTGTGTATGAGGAAATTCAGTACATTACAGCAAGTCTACTGTACATCGTTAATTTCCTCCACATGACGGGTAAAGCCTCAATACATAACTGAATGTAAAACGTTAAATCTATTTATGCTTTATTTCTAAACAACAATACATCTTATTATCTTTCTTTTAGTTACAGTATCCTTTCTATGATAAAATGGCAATGTACAGGCACATTAAACTGAAAAATACTACTTAATATATAGACGCCCCTCATTATCTCTTAACTTGGTTCTGAATCCCCACTGACTCTTCTCTCAAAAATTGAGCCATGCGAGCAAAGCAAGTTAAAATTTAGAAAAGATAAATCAAGAATGAGAAAAAGATTGTTTAAAACTATTTTTTTCTGAAGTTATTAAAGTATAATACTGATCTTATGATTATTTTCTGCTTTTATCGAAAAAAAAAAATCCCGTCAGTTTCTTTGAATTTTGTAGTAAAATGTAATTACTATTATCAAATGCAATTTATCTTTATCTTGGTAATAACAATCATTTAAAAAGAAGAAGAATATTATGCACAGCAGTGTTAGTTTCCTGTTTTCATTTCAGTGTTTTATTTTTCTTACTGATCAAGTTTGAACATAATGTATAAGCAAACGGGAGTGGCGTTGGGTGGATGTGCCCTTGAAACAGATGTCAGGGGGAATTCATTGTGTGTGAAATAATATAGATTATTCAATTTCTACGTAATGCACAAAATTACTTTCAATCAGTTTTTTTTAACATATAATGTCACAAAACACCCACCTATATGTAGTGCATACTTCAATAATGCAGTATTATTTCTGATTATTCCTAGACAGTTCAACTTATCACACCTTGAATGTTTTCAGTATATGCTACTTTTACTTTACTCCCCCCCCCCCCCCCGACCATTATAAACATAAAGCTATCTGATCTACTCCGTATAAAAACAGGCCACCTGATTGTGAACTACAGATTGCAAAGATGCATTTAATTCAGCTGTCAGCAGCAGCCATTAGCACATCCCCATCAAGCTATTGTAGACAGATGGGAGAGATAAGCCCTCTGCTAAAATTTGAGCAAACTCTGATGGGTACTTTGTATGACTGTGTTGTGGCCCTATGTGCTAGATTGTAAATCTACTTTCACTGCTGGATTAACTTCCACCATGAGCTCCTGGAGAAAACATCCATGCAAACCCTTGAAAAAAAGGAGAATGAAAGAAGTAAAAGGTAAGATTATTTTAAAATTAGCATAATAAGGCCCCTAAGATTCATATCAATGTAATTCACGGACCATTAAAGGTATTTATCATTTAGACATCTTTTATATTAGAAGCTAACATATCAATTTAATTTCCAAAAATAGCAAAATTTCGTTAGGTCATAGGCATATGGAAAATCAGGCTCCGGGAAATTAATTCTTTTGTGACATTAGTACATGCATTAATTTTAATTTAAACAAAAAAAAAAAAAATACAAACAAAAAATTATATATTACAAATATTTGTTTACTGTAACTTCTAGAGGAACTATTAGGATTCTGCTTATGTTGGAAATGTAATAGAAATTAGTTTCCATGCTGGGATGTCCTCGATTTAAAAAATAGGTAGTATCTTGGCTATTTATCACGTACTTTGGGCACAAAAGATATGTGACAATTATCGGTAATACTATTTTTAAAGAAAGGGCGACCATTGGTGAATTAATGAAATTGGTGTAAAAAAAATTGTAACAGTTTGTCACTAAAAACGGGGAATGCTTCAATAATAAACTGATTTAGAGTTTCAATGGTTACATTATGTGCTAATAAGAACTGTTGATAGGTGGTAGAAGATTGCCTTCTAAAGTATGCACAATAATAGAACAATGTTCTCATAAACGTTTAGCTATCTATGAAGTGTACATTAAAATTATTTTGAAAAATCGCCTAACATAAGACACAATAATGTAACTTTAACACTTGCTACATAATATGGACACAAGTTGTTCAAGATGTAAATGAAAGTGCATGACTTCTCTAAAAACATAAGTAGAAATAGCATTTAAATTCTATATGTAGCAATTACCTGTATAAAGAAATGAAGAATTATTATGATTTAAACTCTTGATTACAGACCTGAATTGTGATCCCTTGATTTTATTGCTCAGTTGTTGTTTCAAAAACCATCTAGTGTCCTTAATTTTCATATATTACTTGGTATAAATTGTCTTTTTGCCTAATGCATACATCTCTGCCTTTTACATTTGCAGATTACTCTAAGACTTATTCGGAGGAGCATCCACATACTGTTAAATCTATTATTCGTCATGGAGATAATGACAACAGATTTTTCTCAGATAGGTTGTACAATATGTCTAACTTTGGTCCGTCTTTGACCCTTGATTCAGCTGATCACTAATCCTCAATGGCTCAGTCAAAAAGTGATGAGTCTTTTTGAAAGAAAAATATTTGAATCAGCCTACAAGATTAAAGTTTTCATTCATTAGTGAATGACAGTAAAGTTCAGGATTTTGGTTGAAGTTGGGACAATTCTGTTTCATCTGACCTTAATATCTTCCACGAGGCTGGTGATTCGACAACTAAGCACAAAGCAAGTACTTGTGCATTATGTACTATAATTTTCTTTTGTCCCTTTACAATGTTGTGTGTCTCCCAAATTTGGAGGATGGAGAAGACAGTGTTCCCTACCCTTGGCATCCTAGGTGCAACACTGTTGGACACTGAAGTGTATAGTAATACACACACATCATGATGATTCTTGCATTCAACATACATGTACAAGGACCAGAGGTGTTGCATTCACACTCACCCCCCCCCCCCCCCCCCCCCCCCCCCACATTCTTGGTGCAGTCTCAGTGGATCCAGTTTCTATAGTAGTTCATTATGTTTATTCATTACAAGTGTTCATGTAAAAATATTACTCGTGTTTCTGCGGAGTAGTGAAGTCGTGTAATGTTGTGATACTACTGTTCATTGCATGGCAATATGTGCATACCCAAATCTTTCAAGGCCATATGTGCATCTAATATATTCAGGTTATGGAGGTCTTCATGCATTCCTGTGGTCTTTGTCTACCCATTTCATGAATGTGTCCACTTCAATTAACAAAAAACAAAACAACACTTCTTCCTGCGTTGTATGTGATTATTTCAATTGTCACCATTGTTGATTTGCCCCAGCTTCATCAATCCTGTCTTCCAAGATGTATCCCTAGCATTATATGCTAGCAGCATTCTACTCTGATTCGTATGGAGATATTTACATATGCTTATTGCAATTCCTTGTTTTTTTTATTTGCCCTCAGTTTCTTTGCAATTTCTAGAACATGACCTTCACACCCAATCTAAGTTGCTATCAAATTTACATAATGTGGCAAAACTTGCATCATCTGGAGTTGTTTGCGTCAATTCATGATGTCTAATCTATCCATTAGTGACCATAGGACTGTGCAACAGTAGAGTGGTTTCTGGAATGTATGGAACCATTCTGAGACATGATTCTTGAAGACAGTATATTTTATATATGATAGTCTTCTTACGGTTCATGTGTACAGACTCTAGTGTAGTACTAACCAGTATAATTTTCATGGTGTTGGCGGTGCTTGCATCCGTTCGTCTATACTTTGCAGCTCAAACATAATAGACATTGGGACATTACTACCTGTTCATCGTTCATTTACATCATAGTTAGATTTCAGATACTTTTGACTTACTTTCCATGTCATACTAAAACTTCTTTCGGCTGTGTACTGCTATGGATAATGGAACTTTCAACAAATAATCGTTGTATGTGGTGCGTATTGCGCTTGTAAATGCATGAAAGAATAATTTTCCCACTTGTACTAAGACGTGATCACTGCAGATTTCACTAGTGCTGAGAATTCATCTTACAATATTTTGCATGCTGTTTCTTGCCATTGTCAGTACATTTATACGTGTGCATGTACCTTTCTTACTCGAGTATTGTTAAAATGACTGCTGTTAATTATGTCATTGAAATTATCATTGTTCAATTCTTGGAGGAAAACAGCTACTAAGCATTTTCTATTTGGGCATTCACTTCATTTCGTTCCATTGTATTCAACCAACAATCTAATGTCAGTGTTATATTCGTATTCAAACTAAACCCACTGAGTGAAGTCCACACAGTTGCCCCTGGCACCCCCAGCTTGGATTGGACAGCCCAGTCTTCACTTGGCTCATTAAGTTTCCCCTGTAGAAACTTTACTCAAGGTTTATCCATAACATTCTATTAGGGACTTTCACACCCCATGTTTGTACAATCATATTGTGCCCATTCAGTACCCCTGAATCACTCACTGACAGAATGAAAAAAAATTCATCAGTAGCTGCAGACAGTCCCCCTAGGCAAACAATACATGTTTATAAATAAAAAGTTAACTGGATCTAGTATTTGTTCTGTATAAATCTGTTTCTAATCAATAAATGTTACCATGGATATTAGCATGAATGCAATCTTAAGGCTAGTTCTTTAGATATCCCACTTAAAGAGATTGCTGAGCTCTATCTGTTAAATTTTTGTTGGAATGAAATAAAAAATATATTTCTTAAAGTCTTTTTGCCATTTTTGCCATGTTTTTGTCTATTGTGTTGATCTGATAACAATGTATCCTTCTCTGAAACTTTGCATTCACTGAAAAAGGACTGAATAAAATTGATTTGTGAGTGAAGTGAACTACTTTAAAAAGTTATACTGCCCATTTCCTTCTGTATAGAATATATCTTTGTTAACCTCCAATCTGTGCTTATTCGCATATATCAGTTGAAATAAAAAAAACACAACAACAACAACACAAAAACAATGTCCTTAGTAGTAAATAAAATCAATCTGCTTCTTAAGAATATCCAAGTGTATTCCCCACCTACATTGATGGGTGTCTTACTTGAGAGCTTGCAATATGTGAAATATCATTGTTGATTTCCAAATGTCTCCATTTGCAGGCGGGTTGTCAAGGCTATATTTTTAATTTTTAAAATGGACTTCAACCCATATTTTTCTTTTTAAGTAGTCTTTGGATTCAGGTTGATTTCAGAACTTGTTTTTAATCAGAGTTGGGATTGATCCCAAAACTTCTCGCCTGTATTCCAAATAATTTCTTACAAGGCAATCTTGGGATCGATTCCTAAATATGTATAACTAGGAAAACTTGGGATCAGTCCCAAAATCTCCCACCCGGAAAACTTGGGATTAATCCTTTCCTTAATTCTTCTGACAAACAGACTTGCAATTCACCCCAAAAATATCTTACCAAAGAAGCTTGGGTTTGGTTAAAAAAACCTCTTACTAAGATAATTTGGTATCAATCCTAAGAATGTCTTACCAAACTTGGGATTGATCCCAAAACTTTTTACCTGGCAAACTTGGAATCAGTCCAAAAATTCACTTTCAGGCAAGCTTGGGATCGATCCCAAATTCCTCTTTATAAGAAAATTTGGGGTCAATCTCAAGAATGTCTTACCAAACTTGGAAAAGAAATCTTTTATCTGGCAAATTTGGGATAAGTCCCAAAAATATCACTTTCAGGCAAGCTTGGGAAAATTTGGGGTCAATCTCAAGAATGTCTTACCAAACTTGGAAAAGAAATCTTTTATCTGGCAAATTTGGGATAAGTCCCAAAAATATCACTTTCAGGCAAGCTTGGGATCGTTCCCAAATACCGCTTTATATGTAAACTTGGGATCAATCCCAACCGTCTCTAAGCTTAGCAGACAAATTTATAATATATTCACAAAACCCTCTTTCAGGAAAACTTGGGATTGATCCCAAAAAGAATACTTGGAATTGATCCTATAATCTTTTCCTGGTCAAAGTTGGGCACGTTTCCATAAATTTAAATTCCTCATGCTTGAGTAATCATCCCCATCTACAATTTATTTTGGACATTTGAGTCGCTGATTTTTTCCTACTTGTATGTTACTTTGGAAATAAATGCAGCAATGTTTTTGCTTAATATTTCATCTTGTCTTTATATTTTCCATCAATTATCATCAAACTTGTTCTCTCGATTGGCGTCCAAGCTAATCAAAATCAGTAACACATTTCTGTCAGCCAATGAAATGTATTGTCTTATGCTTGTTTTGCAATGAGTGCACACTATTCAGTAAGCTTGGGATGCGCTTGATTCAGTCAGTCTAAAATAAACCCAAATAATTTTATCTTTATGTTCTTCTGTCCTTTTTAGCCACCCTTTTTTAGGTGCCCTGGACAAAAATGTATTGTGCCAAGGATGAAAAACAAGAGTCATTGGCGCAAGAGCACAGCCTAAAATGAACAATGGGGTAGCAAGTTAATTTAAATTTATATGGAATAGCTGTAGTGATTTATTAAAATTTACTGACAATTAAGAGTAGTCTGATCATGTTTTTCAGTGTAGAACAGCTCGAGATGCCACGAAAGGTCCTTAAAAATCACCAGATGGTCTCTGACATCAGACCAGTATAAAATCTACACTGAATCCGGTAACAGAAAGACGATATCTGCCAAAGTCCAGGTGATGAAAAGGTTGATGGCCGTGAGAACCTTCTTACTGCAGATGATGAAGAATTTTGCATGTAAGTATTGACATAATGACATGATGGATAAGGTAAAAGATGTAAGTATTGATATCATGACATGAGGGATAAGGTAAAAGATACACATAGCAGGTATGCTTCGCTAGATTGAATTTTGGTAAATTGGAATGTGTTAATGGCTATTTTTGGTAATTAGAACATGCATGTGCTTTGATATAAAATACAGCCGTCTTTGTTTAATAGGAATTTCATTACACCGGGCAATCATTTTGTTTGATAAGTATATCATTATAAGTCATTTTTTTTTGATGATGTTCAGAAAGTCACACAGCTGAACATAAGTAACTATAATTAAGAGGTCTGATTTAATTTATCTCAAAGAAATTTACAATAAAGTTTCAATAAAAATGGTTAATTAAATTCATCAAATACTTTAAAACTTACAACCAAGTGATTGATTTTACTTCAGTAGTAACAACCTCCCAAAATGATGTACCTACTTTTATATGCTCTTCTGCAGTCATATTAAAAAAATGAATGTCAGCAGTAAGTACTTGAGAGGTAATCTGTCAGCAGTAAGTACTTGAGAGGTAATCACAAGAAACAAAGAAAAAATGCAGAGGAAATTCATTCAGTTTTTATGCCATCAAATTTTGTTTCACTGGAGTATATATTAAGTTGATCCCGTTGTATCATAAGAACGAGCATAATTAAAAGCCATATTTCAGGTTTTTCTCTCTATTCTGAGTAAACAAACTGTTGCAGTAAGACTTGGGAGGCAATTTATTGGAAGGATGCGAACTGCCATAACCAGAAATGCTGGACCTAGACAGCTTCAAAGCTCTGGAGATTCCAGCAACAGTTCTAGAAGACTACTAAAAAGACTTCTAATCGATTTGTGTGAAACAAAGGAGATGTGTGCGGAGCAAATCCAACTTATTGGCTGCGACACGAGGAGCACAACTTGTTTTTATAAGAAGCAACATAAAGCAGTCCTGACTTCACTTGAGACATCAGACAGTAAGATGGACAGGGCTGTCCTGCTCTTGGAAAGTTTAAACATAGAGAGGCATATTGTTCATCTGAGGAATATGTCCTCTCCTCATGTAGGCAGTGTGAATGAAGTTCCTTTACATTTCAACCAGAAATTACAATTGGACTGGCCAAGTGTCGACGAAGAGATTTCCTCTATTTTTGGCAACCTAGAATCAGATGAGTATCTTCTAGAAGAGTTAGATGTCATCACAACTTTAAGAGTTGAAGACTTTCATTGTATGACTACACTTTGATGAGAAAATATCCATTGAAAGAGCACTTTGCCTGAATGCTCACACAAGCTAACGTGCTTTGTGTATTTATGGTTCAGCTGCATATGCATGGAATCGACTGTTATAAAGCTACACATATTATCATATGGAAAATATACTGGCAAAATATCAATTTTTTTGTGTGCATTGTTTAATTATAAAAAATATATATTGAAAAGCAACTGAGAGGTTTTTTTTTGTTTAGAAAATAAGTAAAATTAAACATGATCATGGCAGTGAGAAAAAAATGTTCATTGGGTTTTAATATCGTGACCTCTTGTCAAACTTTCTGGATGTTCACCATGGGTTCATTTTCTGATGACTCGTTTGCATTATAAGTATCAAATCCTAATTTTGAAATATGTTCAGAAGCATACATTTTATGTAGAGTAGAGTAGAGTACCACTGATTTATCTTTAAAATGATAGCATTTTGTGATGTGATTCTTTGGAACAACAATTACAGAGGAACTCCCATCTAATCTAGAGCAAATACTGTCCTGTATAAAATTAAAAAATTCTGTAATATTGCTTTTAAAATACTGTCTCTACATTGAAATCAAAGCACCAGTTTCACTTTTTGAAGATTTTCAAAAAAGTTTTTTGTGCCAAATACATAAAATTATCTAGTCATCTTGATATTTATAGACAAAAGCACATTAGTTGTGTGTTTTATGCTCTGTTATGAAACAGACTTGTTGGAACATACCTTAGTATGACATGGCTTCACTTAAAACAAGAGTCAGTTATATTGCTCACTTGATCAGCATTATAAGTCCTAGGATGATAGATACTCCTCATAGGGTGTGGGGCGTATGACCATGCAGACAAATTTTAATCAAAATTGTAAGCAGGATTTTTAAATGACCTTGACCATGCCTGATGACTCAAGGGTGGGTTGATGTGTATGGACTTAATGGTACTGTCTAAAGATTCTGTTTTCAAGTATGATGGCTATCCATTTCATGGTTTGGGACTTGGGTCCATAAAGAAAACTTGTAACCGCGGACTTAAAGGGGGAGTTCAGTGTTTATTAATCTATGCTTACAACGAAAAGATTATACCTGAAATATATTAATGTATTGTCTGTATTATTTCATACAGCATCATTCCATAATAATAATAATATTATTTTTTCTTCTAATTTTGGTACAGAAAAACTTTATTTTATGGATAACATTTTGCAAATTGTACGTACTTAAGAAAGTAATGATCATTCTTTACCCTATTTTTATACCTAATTCCATAAATGTTTGAGTGCATCTGATAATAAAGCCAAAATTAAGGGATTGAAAAATACCAGATCAAAAAATGTATATTAACAACATACTTGACCACCCCTCACTAATTTTCTCATTTTAGTGTCTCAATCTTAGTTTTTCCTCTGATTATCTGGGCTCATATATGTAGCCCTCGCTATTTGTTATTACAAGTCATTATTCAAATCTGATTCAGAAGTTGGAATGCTTAACAAGAAGCTTTGCTTACTTTGTTGTCCACAATGACAGTTGCCAAAAGGATCTATTTGACATCATGCATAGCGAAGAAAGGTAACCCCAAGGATTACTAATTACCACACGGATAGGAAGATAGATGCACACTATAGTCCATTGTTTGAGCTGTTATCTCTTTGAGTAATGGAATAAAATTGTCAAAGTTTCAAATCCTATAACAAGTAAGGTTACCATTTCAAAATTGAACATTGATAAGTTTTAAAAAATTAGTTTTCAAAAGTGGTAGATTGCAACTATAAAACGGTACTTGCGCTCCACGGCCTTGAAAATGTCCTACCGCCGGTAGAATCACACGTATGTTAAAGTCAAATGAGTACTAATTATAGGTAATATGTTCTCCATTCACAGGTCACATGCTTCGCTTTGTACACAAAATGTACAGATTTCGATAGAAGTACGGTAAGTAGGCGATCTTCATATGGGTAAGGGGCATACATGGGGATAAACGTTAATAATTTAATAGTCCTTCAACAACTTGGAAATAAAATTCCACATTTCGTCAGCAAGATCAAAGTTTTCTCAGGCAAATTAGATATTTTTGACAAGCCAGACGGACATTTCACTTAGAATACAGGAGGAGCCCGATCTGAAATTAGAGGGGCCCCGGACATCGGGCCATCATATTGTTTTAGCAGTGATTATCAGTGAATCAACCTGGTGTGTAATGTGCACTATAAACAAATCTTGTCAACTTCTGCGTTTTCCTAGCAATGCCACATTCTATGTGAAAATCATATATAATGTAAGGACAGAATTAACAGAAAAATGCTACTAAATAGTCCTCCTAAGCAAAGATGTTGAAATATATAATTGGAATGGATAGTTCCTGTGTCATTGACAGCCATATGCATGTTCGTTTACACATTTACCAATTTTGTACACGTTTACATTCAGTAAAGTAAACTGAGCAGATTACATGTGTGAATGTTGCAACCTTGTGAGATGCAAGACCTTGCACCATGCAAAAGTCCCTGTATTATAGCGACCATGGCTCGTGCCTTGTGCTACTGTTTGTAATGTTAAACTTTTAATGTGCCCGGCTTTGACATCACTCTTATTTTGGAACGAAGCATGTGCTCTCCAATCATTTCAGTATTATGTTGGCATAATCACTACATACTATGCAATAAATAAATTTAAAAAAATGAGAAAAACGAAATCATCAGACTGCAATCATTTCATCTGGTTATAAGTGTCAAAACTTTAACCAGTGAGTACTAAGTAAATCTAGTTCTCAGGTTTTATTATGTGATCAAAAATACAAATGTGGTAATAAAATATCTTGTGTTTTCATATAATATTAAGGCTCTATCTTCATACTGTCATATTTTTTAGAGTGTTATATCTAAAATTGGATTCAGGTAGTAATAGTTTTCATATAGATAACAACGAATAGGTAGATAATAAAGTTGTCTCCACTTGTTTTGGTTAATATGAGCCCTGGTCAAACAATAAAGAATGATATCTACACTGAAGAAGGTTGTATGGTATTGTATTGATGTTCGTCTATTTTTGGTAATTTTTCTGGTTTTCTAATATGTTGTTCTGGTTCCCAGGTGGGCTCATCATATCCCTTCTATTTAATCAGACATTGTTTGCCTTGTCATTTCTTTTTTGTTTTTAGTATCTTCTCCACTTCAAACCACTGGGATGAAATTAGAAGATTTCAAAATTCCTAATTTTTTTATATTGTTTTCCTGTTAATCAGCAGACACAATTATCATGAGCCTTAATTTTTAGAACAAATGATATCAGATACTTTTCATAAGACAGAATGATACATTTTTTAGAACTTTAATTTATAGTTGGCACCATCCAGCCAGTATTGTTTGGACATGATGCTAAACCCTAATACATACATACATACATACATACATACATACATACATACATACATACATACATACATACATACATACATACATACATACATACATACATACATACATACATACATACATACATACATACATACATACATACATACATACATACATACATACATACATACATACATACATACATACATACATACATACATACATACATACATACATACATACATACATACATACATACATACATACATACATATTAGCTTACTGGAAATTAGGAGTTAATACATACAACACAGATTCAGATCCAAGGAAATAAGCTTAATGCAGGTAATGCTTCTATGTCAAATCACTTATTAATTAGCAATGAGAATAATTTCAAACTTGTTTACTACATGTGCAAGGTCTATTTTCTGTATGATTTCTCAATGTTATCTGTTATAATTTGCACTTCATGAATTACGTGACATAATTCACTAATCACAAGTGACTAAAAGAAATGCACACAACATTACCATATAACAAATGCAAATCTTGATAACTTGCACAATTTTGATTCAATCTTCATATTAGTAGGAGTAGCAATAAGAAGATTTTAAAGATGGTATGTCCGAGAGGCACTATTTTCATTCAGGACAAACTAGACACCATAAGAAGTCTTTAAGCAAAAAACACACATAAATATGACTACCCATTCAGGAGAAGTAGCAATTAGATTCTGAAGATGGCTGCCATTATGGACATATCGGATATCTGCAGGGTACAGCTCATTCTGAACCAACCCGACATCATTAAGAGTCTTTCACTTAAAACCCCATATCAATATGACCGTCCACTCAGGAGTAGCCATAACAAGATTTTCAAGATGGCTGCCATTGTGGCAATATTGGATGTGATATTGTGACCATTTACATTCAGGACAAACCGGGCATCATAAAAAGTCTTCAAGTGAAACCCGATGTAATTATTATCATCAATTCCAAATTCATAAGTGGTGGTGATAACAAGATTGTCATCAGATTAGCACTATTTTCATTCCGGGCCAAGTACACATCATTATAAGCCAGACTGCATTTTGG
Organism: Margaritifera margaritifera; assembly: GCA_029931535.1. Taxonomy (NCBI): domain Eukaryota; kingdom Metazoa; phylum Mollusca; class Bivalvia; order Unionida; family Margaritiferidae; genus Margaritifera; species Margaritifera margaritifera. The sequence goes on along the minus strand of JAQPZY010001656.1, from coordinate 1,386,555 downwards.
TGCAAACACCTTATCCTGTTATGACTCTATGGTCTAAGAAAAATGTAGCAGAAAGAAAGTGAAACGAACAAATCAAGTAAAAACTAACTACCAATTTATTTCTAGATAGTTAAAATGAAAATCAAAAGACACTTACAGTAACGTGAATTAAAATCCAAATAATCCAATAATCATAAGTGTCCTAATCACAAGTCCTAAATATAGAATGATCCGAATAAATGTCAGATTCCTTGAATGTGCTGATGTGCCAATAGTCTTTAATGTCCTGATGTGCCAGTAGTCTTTAATGTGCTGATGTTCCGAAATGAAGTACTCTAGAATATCTTTGAATAAGTTCACATAAATCCCAAAATCATCAATTCAAAATCCAAAATCCAAAAGTCTGTGCACTTTTATAATCCAGTGAATATTTAAAATAATTCCTCTCTCTGAATTTGGAATGATTTTTCACAACTGTAATGACTCTTTTAAGACTGATATTTAGGTCGAAACAAAAAGATGTCCACTAAACATTGTATATATAACGATAGGTCACATGACAATGTTCTAGGAAATTCTATGGTGTATGTGACTTTTAACACAAAATTCTAAAGGAAATTCTAGTTTTATCTGTAAACAAAATCAACTCTGACCTCAAATTAAATCAACAACTTGTTTACCAAAACCGTCCTTGACCTCAAATACTAAGTAAACAACCTAATTCAAGGACAATAGCTAAACATGTAAACCTGATACATAACATTAAGGTTTGAGCAAATATTAAAGTCAAGAAACATTTATAATTTTCTGAAATATTTATAATATTATATAAACATCAGTAGTAGATATAAATACCGATCCTACCCCAAGTTTAATATTTTAATTTTTTCGTACTTGACAACGACATCTCAGGACCTCACTTTGCTCGGCCCTTCGATGCCATTGTCAAAGTACAAAAAATTCAAATAGCAAAATTGTGGTAGAATTCGGTATTTATATCTACTACTATGCTTAATTACTATTCTTAATTCTATTGTTTACTGCCAATATAATTTTCTTTTTTAAATTCTGATTCATAATCATATTCGGATAATTGCTCTTCTACCGTAACATATTCTGCATTAGCAATCGTCTTCATTTTCATAAACGTCTATTCTTATTGCTTTTGCAAAATTAAAGGGACCATAGTTTTTCATCAAACATGAAATAAACACGACAATCAACAATTCTTCCTGGAGTAAGCAATTTAGCTATCTTATTTTGTTCTATTTTGATTCCGTATCTGAATACTTCAGTATAATTTAAATCAATTATTACTTTCCTGCTTCTTGGAGTAACTTTTATAAAAAATAACGAGTCAACCATATGATTAATAAGTTTATCGTAAAGATCATGTTTTGAATAAATCTAAATTTTTTCTTTGTTTGGTACTAGTCATATTGATTTTATTGTTTGCTGATAAATTGATATTTCTTGTGTTCTGTTAAAAATTATTACCGGTCTGTCAATACCTCCTTTTTCTGTTATTATCTTATCGAATTTTATGGGATTTTTTTTGGAACTTGATAAGATCTTCTGCTTTCATTTTATATTTTAGTATTAGATAAAATTACACTTTACAACAAACCAAGTTCCATAAGCAGATCGGTAAAGTCCTCTGTTTTTAGTTCTTCTTTTTTTCGGATCATCTGAGCAATATCTCTTATCATCAAAATTACACAAACCTGTTTTTATTTACAATGTCAGTTTCAATCTTGTGACAATGAGATCTGATTACTGTCATTTCCACATGCTTTCTGTCACCTTCTAATGCTGCTTTATAATCGTCAAACCCTATCACTTTATCAACAATATTTTTCTTGATTCCTTTGCCCTCTTTTTTATATTTTTGTTTTCAAGCATGATGCAGTGCATTTTACTTCTTTATCCAATAAACTCTGTTATCTAAATAAAATGAGTTTCATCTTTAAACTTTCCTATTACTTTTTTATTTCTATCACAATGAAATCCGCTGTTTTTCGGATAATCTGATAGATCAAATAATTCTTTATCATTATAAAAATCAGAATAAATATCATCTGTGTAAATACTATAGCAGAGAGACTCAGTATCAGTAAACAACAATTCACTTCGCTTATATTTTTTCTTGATATAATTATAATGGTAATCATGCATGAGACACTTCGATAAATCTAAAACAGCAGCTCCAACGAAGACTGGTTTGTTAAGTTTCAGATTCGTTTTTCTTTTATCAACAGCAATAAGATTTTCATCAAAGATTCCCATTGACACAAAGCTGTCATCTGATGCTACCTTATTTCGTCTCTCAACGTTGTTTATTATTTCAACATTGACTCTTTTTCTAATATTCTCCATTGTTTTACCGAAGACGCTGTTATTTAACTTAAAGAAATTCTTTTTAAATTCTGTTGCAGCTACTGCTCTCTTGTTTGTGTTAAAATCATTGTAGCTTTTTAACCAAGGTTTTTGTTTCAATTTTAATACCCTATGAACCTTATTCAATATTAGACCGTGTTCAAGAGCTTGTTTTAATGCTGCAATGTGAAGAACATAACGTTTTTTATCAAATACATTTGATACCAGATTTTCAACTGTATTGTCTCCGATTTTATGCTGCTCTTTTAAGATCCTCTGTTCTTCTGATAAAAGATCGTCTGTAATCAACATTGACTCAGGACAAAATGGATAATCATTATGGAGCTCGTGAAATTCTCCAGGATAATTAATATCAGCTTCAATAAAGTAACCAACATTATCTGGTATTTTTTTCTCAATTTCTTTTAAAAACGTATCAGGCTATATCCATTTGAATCCACCATGATGGTAATGGTTAGATCATTGCACAGCCATATAAATTATTGAATCCACTATAAGGTAATGGTTGGATCATTGCACAACCATATAAATTATTGAATCCACCATAAGGTAATGGTTAGATCATTGCACAATCATATAAATTATTGAATCCACCATAAGGTAATGGTTAGATCATTGCACAACCATATAAATTATTAGATCCTTCGTAAATAATATAATTTGATTCTTTGTTAGCATCATAATCAGAAATGTATTTGTTATTAGCTTTCGCATATTTCTTTGTTATTACCGAAATTCCTCCTCTGAATCCTTTTTCAATAAAATTAAATTGATCAGGATTCGCAAATAATTCTTATTTTATTCCGCTTAATTGTAAAGCAGCATCCCATGACAAACCAGGTGATGAGTAGTACCAAGCAGGATCAAGCTGATAATATTTTAAACAGATTAATCTAAATTCTTCAAAAACATCAGCCAGTAATAAAACATCTGTTTTTAAATATAAATCACGATAATCACCTAAATTCTGACAATTAGATCTGTTCCAGATCATCTGAGCATAATTATATTCTTTATCACTTATTTCTTCAAGCTTTAATGATGAATAAAATAGACTTTTTCTGGTAAGCTTGTTTCATTAAATCGTTCCCAATTATTCATGTACTCATACGGGTAAACTCCCTTTTGTTTTAAAAGATCTGAAATATCACCAAAATATTCTGTTAAATTATCAAAACAATTACATCCTCTAACAAGCTCCTCCAACGATGTTTGAGTGAACTGAAAGCTGTCGATGAATCTAAGTTTACCGAGGGAGATCGGCATATACTTTTCAAAATTTTTCGGTATGCACTTGATCTTGCTATTGCCACTAATTTTTGTTACTGCTATTATCTCAGGATTACCAAAATGCCCCAACGATAATGTGAGCATCATACCCTCGCAGGTTGTGAAATACTACGGGAATGAAATCTGCTAGCTTATAATGCAAATTACAATTATCATGAGCAGCGTCACGATACTGTCCGGTACGTAGTGCTAAATTACAAATAAAACAATTTTGTGCTGTTCTAAACTCATTATCCTGCTCTTCTGTCAAAGGTATCATTGGAGTAACCTTTTTTTATTATTTTTAAAAATTTCATTTACTTTTTCTATCAGATTTTTTAACAACCATGATGCAGGATCAGCACCACGATAAATTTTTAATGGCTTTGACAGTTTACTATCAACAGCACATACTACTTTGTAAGCAACACCACAGGGAATATGATTTTGAGTTTAAGTAGTTGATGATCTATTATGATCACACTGCAGTCCTTCCACTGATTCTAACAGCGATTCAAAGTCAGCATAAATAATAAAAGGAACATTCATTTGATGATTAAAATTTTAAAACTTTAATTCTGATTCTTCTTTTGTCGTTAGAGTGACAGCCTGCACGTTTTTACAGTATTCCATATGCTTGTTTAAAATTTATAGAGTTGTACACCCGTGGAGACAACAATAACAATATATTTTTTTTATGCTGTGTCTGGTTGTACTATCCACCAACTAATCCATTAAAATTTTTGATCCAACAGTAGTGGCCTTGATAGAACAGCAGATTGATCGTGCTCTGTGATGCTTTTTCACTTGTGAATCGCGGATAAACTGTATTATTGTCATCAACACCGAAGACGTTAATGCTAATGTTTATTCTGCTTTTCAAATTTTGGTATCTGACGCTCCCCAACTGGAAACTTGATATCATTAAGATTTAATTTATAAACAAAAACAGAATAGCAGGAAACTCGATTTGGATTTTTAGTAACGGAAGGAAATAATGCTGGTAGAACAGCCCTAAATAAACATTTGTTATAGTTATTTTTCACGTTAATTACACACTTGCTATTTTTATTTTTTGTTGGAAGTTCTACAAAAGATGAACCGCGCAGTGGAGAGTATTTCATCGGTTGAAATATTACAGATTTTATTGCTTCAAGCTTCCATCCGGAACCTGATGATGTATAATCTTCTATTTTCATCTATATCTCTTGATAAATTTCTTCAGTTATTCTTCTTAAATCAGTACCTTTTAAAAGTATTTTTGATCAAGCTGTGATGTATGGTTCAGCAAGTTCTTCATCATAATCATAATCTCAGATGATATTTATTTTACTCAACACTACCTGATACTGCACAAGTAATTTTAAAACACCAAATTTGTTTAGTTCTGTTTGGATAACAGGGGATAGAATATGAAATAAATCATCTGTTGTTAGTCCTTTCATTGCAAGTTGATTATCAACCTCCAAACTTTTGTCGTAACCAACAAAAGCTGTTGCAGTCTGTTTTGAGATCATCAAGCTTCTTCTTGATAGTGACCTAAAACTTTTGATCGTAATATTAAAACTAGTATACTATTATTCAATTGATTGTTAGATTAAAAATTTTAAAAGTTAAAACTTAATTTTAACGCCTATTTAGAGAGAGATATTATAATAGAATGGCATCAGAAAAAAACTACCACATCACATGCAGATGATCTTGAGATCTTCTACTACCACAGCAAATATGATTGTTATGCTGGAAATCAATTCGGAGTTATTAAAAATACCCAAACAGGAAAAACTATTGGGAAACTGGCCCCAGCAGGTTTTCTGATACGGATGAAGGGGAAAGATGATACAACTTTCACAGAGATGTTAGCTCATCAGTTCTTCTGGACATTATTCAATGGTGAGATACCCGAAGGAAAAAGAGTTTATCACATTACCGGTTCCAATGTTGATAACACGTTGGTCAACTTAGATCGTCAAGACGAGTTTCAACGTTACCCTTTCTTCGATTTGTATGAAGCAAATGATAAAGGAATTATCAGACACGCTATAACAAAAAATATTATTAGTTGGATAAAAAATAATGGTTATCTTCAAGTTCGAGTTCGAGGAGCAACCACTAATCAGGTTAATAACTACAATTACCGATTCGTTTATGAAGTATTTCATAATGTTATTCCAGAAAATTTTGTAATAAATCGTTTAGAAAATTTAGGAGCTGTAACACAACAAAAAAAAAAAAAAAAAAAAAAGGCCGCAATGGTAAGTACAAAAAAACCCAAACAAAAACAAAAAAAAAAACAAAAAAAAAAAAAAACACAAAAAAAACAAACAAACAGCACGTCCGGTGGTATCAAAATCTTGAAACATAAGAGGAAATGATCTTTTTCTTCAATGTCAACTGCTAGTAAGTATTTCAGTATTGTTTCAAATTTAATAAAATCTGTTGCTGATGGTAAAACAAAATCAACTTTATCAAAACGTTTTAATGTTAAAATTAATTTCTTATATCTTGATTAACATTCTACTTCACCAATAATTTTCATTGTCTCCTCATCTGTTAAACAACTGAAGTACCATTTCTCGATTGTCTCCTGATTATATTTTACGTCGTGTCTCCTGTTACGGTAAAGTATCTTTTTCTCGTAATCTGTTAACATAATTGTATGTTCGTCTCCAATTTCAATAATTAATCCAACTTCAACCTCTTTTAGGTACGATATGTCAAAAGTTTTTCTCACAGCATCTTCTAGCTCTTCCAAGTTTAAAATAGTACAGTTTGTTATAAAACTTTTTCTGCAATTTCTCCATCAGTTGGAAAATTAAGTATTTTTTTATTACAAAACAACACGCTTCTTTATTCATTTTATTGTTTTATTGGTTACACAAAACGTGTTTATTTTCTAAAAGTGCTAAGCAGCTCTCCTTCTTCCAAGCAGCAATGGGCATGACGCATCAATAAATCTTTATCATAACATATTGCAATGTCACCATGCCTCGCGAACGGATATTTTTGTTGTTTGTTCCGAATAAATGTATCCTCTGTTTCATACGCGATTTTAAAATCGTAAGAAAGTTTTTTTCATGGATCATTGAACATTCTTCTTATTTCATCTACTAAAGTAGCTCGATTAATAATTTTACAACGAACAATATATTTTTCTCTGTTCATTTTATTTTATTCTGCTACACAAAATCTATTAATTTTTTTCAAATTACCTCGCAGTTTTTTTGGTGTTAAACAACTGTGACAATGCAGCATGATAGTTTCAAAATCACATTTGACATAAACCAAATGATTGTTATGCAACAGATTAATTGCATCTTCTGTTAATAAAAGTTGTGCTTTGTTCCGTCTTCAAACAACAGATTAATTTTTATTTTATTTTTATCCTCTGCCGTTAGTTTGTCACTAAAGCATTTTCTGATTACTTCTTCAAAAAGATAGTGGTTGATGATGTTACCTCTGGTGTTGTATCTGATTTCTGTCATTTTATTTTATCAGTTTAGACAAAATATCTTATTATAATGTTCAATATTCTGAAAAAGATCTATGATGCACCTGAAGCAGAGCAAGTACAAGCAATACCTGCTAATAATTGTATTGTTGAGGACCAAGTTCCCAATGATGATTTTATCGTTCAGCAGATAGAACCAGATGAAGGAGAAAAAAAATTGAAGTCGAATATGACAATAACGTTGCTGATAGAAAGCCTCATGGTCGATCAAGAACTGGACGTTATGATGTTAAGTATCATCTAAGAAAAAAAAGAAACAATTATTTTGCTCCTGAAAGTTTTTACTCGCGATTAAAATATTTTATGAACATAACTATACCCGTGAGACAAAAAAAAAATATTAACATTTATTTTATTTCTGTTAAAATATTTGAACCAATGGGAGAATTAACAGAAGAAAGACAAAATTATTTGATATCACTTTTTAAACCTTTCAAGTGTAAATCCGTTCTAATAAAATACGAAAAAATGTATTATAATATCATTAAAAACTTGTAATAAGATTTCCTATGCTGCTAGTTGGAATCCAAGAATTAAATAAGTCAGAATAACCTCGCCATTTAACCAAACTTGTATCACCTTTTGTTCTTATTACCTGCTCGATAACAAAGACGTCCTGATCTGTGTTTTATAATTCCTGCCGTAAAAACTACCGATAATGTCTTCTCCGTTAAGATTTTTCAGTTTGTAAGTAACAGGAATAGTTGTTAGTATCTTATCAACCACAAATATTTCTTCTAACCAATTTGGTGTTAATCCTTTTTCAAATATTTTATTTTGGCTAATGAAATTCTTACTTTATCATAATTTTTAAACTTGTGTCTACGATACAAGTCCTCATTTGGTAGTATCGGATTATTAACAGCTTCATTTGTTGTCATTTTGATCGAGGAATGTTTTGTGTTATTGTAATCAGAAACAATCTGCGGCCGTTTATCAACGTAGTTGTTGGTATTATTTGCTGTAAAAGGCTTGAAGATTGTTTTCTTTTAATGTTCTATTAAATCGCTCTACAATAAGGCTTTTACCTTCATTTCCTGTTGTGTATTTTGTAATATTATGATGCTTAAGAAAATCTTGGAATTGTTTGTTGTAAAATTCAACACAATGATTTGTCCAGATCTTATTAGGTTTTCTTCCGCTGTTTAATTCAATCTGAATAAACGCTGTTGTTATTGTATTTCCCGTTTTATCTTTTATTGGTGCACTAAACGTAAAATCTGCTCTGGACATTAACAATGTTTAACAGGTACTTATTACCATTATTGAAAGCAGCAACAGATGACATATCAGCAGGATAAACTGCCCAGATATCGTCCACAGCATTTGCTACCACACGTCTCCGATTATATATTTTTTTGGTTTGTGCAACTCATTTGCTTTGGAGCCTACTCCAACACCGATACCTAATTTGTATTTTGTTCCTATTATTCCTTTTACAAATCTTCTGTCTTTTGGTTTCATCGCGCTTTGTTCATCTAATATCTTTCTGGCACAACCTTATTTGTCACCTTCATTATCCCGTTAAGAAATATCATGTTGCATTGCAATAGCGTCAACCTGATTGTACGATTCTTGTTCTGGTAAAGGATTATCATTTTCATCAAGCTGCTCATCAAGCGGGTTCCATGGCCCTGTGTATTTATGCCATGGTAGTGTTCATCCATCTTTTGGTCTTGGAAGTTTACCTATTATTTTGTGGATATCAATCGCTCCTCAAATAAGCTCTCTGTCATTGCAGCGTTTACAGTATGTTATAATTTTATTTCCTTCGATACAAAGATGACGATCATCATCACAATTACAATGATTCATTTTATAATTTTGGTTATATTTTATTTTAAAATGGAGAAAGTGGTTCAACACGAACGATCTTGCTGAGTTCATATCATACCTTTTCTACTTCTGCTGCTACCACATTATATACTGATTTCTTCAGAAAAACGCTCTTCTTTCTAGCACACACAGCGCATATACTTTTAGCTATCAACCTACTGTTCTTTGTTGCCTCTACTACTCTATAGACATCTTCAGTTCTAGTTTTCCATTTTAAACAGTATTTTGTCATTGTTTATACTTCAGTGTCGCACAAAATTAGCATTAGCATAACTTGGACAAGAATCAACTTGGGTAATAAAATCAGTAAATGACATTCCACGTGACAACTGCTTAATGTACATTAAGCAATAATAACCATAAGCAGATGTCCCAGTTGGTTGTAGCTGATTCGAAGAATAATTAATTTTTTTGCTCACGTACGCTTTTACTGCATCAGATGGAGGAAGACCAAATGGATCAAAATAATTATCTTTGTGCAACGCGACACAGTGTGTACCAGATCAGTCGTTGAAATTTTGGATGTTATCACACAACAAGAATTAGATTTCATTTTACCAGGTAATTGATCTTTGGAGAAAACACCAAAAAAATATTTTGTGTTGCTTAATTTATCTGCAATTTCAAAGTTGTTAAACGGTCTTATAGTCTTGTTCACATTAACGTCAGACATCGTCCAAATAGTCCCGCGAGTACATTTGGTAACAGGCTTCCTGCTGCTCCTGGCTGCAGTGGCAACAGAGGTATCACTCCTCCCTTACTTGTTGTTCTTCTTCGTGACGTCGTTGACTTTTTTTGGTAGCTGTCTTTCTCTTTTGTGGCATTTTATTTTTATTGTTTCGATTAAATTTATCGCACTCATCCCATCATCAACTTTAATATTTGTGGTGCTACTGCCAATTCTGTTAGCGGTAAACTTCTAAATCCTCTTTGGGCTAGTGTTGATAACATGGACAAAAAGCCTCCAGTTTTTGGTATCCGTTGCTTTTTCAACATCACCGCTAACATAATATTTTCTGGTGTCAGTAGACTTGTAAATTCTGGTAGTAATGCAGATAAAATATCTCTCGCAGATACTACTCCTCCCTTTTTTCGTGTTGTTGTCTTTCTCTTTGGTGGTATTTTATTTTTATTGTTTCGATTAAATTGCTTGCTTTATCCCTTTACCTGAAACTTTTTTCTCTACTGCATCTGAAATTGCTCCTGTTGCTGTTGCAAAACTTAATTTTCCAAAAACTGGTAATACCTTTGGTAGTGTAGTTTTTTGCAATAACATAAAGTGCTGGTCCTAATGCTCCAAGAAACCCTCCATCACGAGACATCGTTGTTATTTGAGCTTTTGATAAATTAAGAATAAAAGGTTTTCCGGCTACTATTTTATTTACCTGCGTCTGTGTCAAAATCAACTTAGTTCCTCCACCTGCTGCTGGAGTTATTTTAAGCAATACAGCTTCTTTTTGGAAACAGCTGTTGCTATTTTTTTTAAAAATTTGACCTTGAGATAAGCTTATCTCTTGTTCAATATATTTCATTTTTTATTCATTCTGTTCGATACAGTTTTTATACCTGAATCATCATCCTACCGTTTACAGCCTGAAGTGTAAGATATGTCAGATGTTATTAGCACATAAGCGCTGTAAGGACCAACTGGAGCACTAGCAAGTGTCCATGTTACCTCAATATCGGCTACCTGTCATTTTTTCTTGATGCTTTGAGACATCAATGTGGAAAATTGGGTAAAGTAACCTAAACTCCTCAATTGAGATCTGTGAACCATCACCACAGTCCTGATACTACTCCATTGCATCTATGTGCATAACATAAGCTCGAAAAATGTTTCTTGTTGCAGGCGCAAAATCACATTCGAGTATCTTATCTGGGTATTGTCTCGAGTTTAATCTGGCGTTTATTCTGGTAACTAACATATTGTTTTGTGCTTGATTATCAAATCTAGCATCAAGCTGAAGAACAATAAACAAGTGACGTAGGAGCTGTTCACTGGAAGTAGTTGTTATTCTCCAGTTGTAGTTTGTTAAATTTTTATCTGATTTACGATAAACTTTGTTTTGCTCAAAAGAAAGTTTTCTGGTGCAAGCTGTAAGTCATGTGTTAATCTCAAGTTGTTTTTTAAGTGATGATACTACCTTTGGCATCCAGAGTGACAGATGCGTCATTACAAACTGTCCGTCTGTGACACCTGTATCTCTCATGATTGTATTGTGTTGTTCAGCTCGTTGGAGAATAACCGTGTGCTTCACGCTTCGGAAAACCTTATCAATATCTCGACAAAAGCCTAAGATGCTGCTAAGTGAAGGAAACAAACTAATCTGACTACCATTGTCGGTGTAAACTCTTCGTTTAGCATATCCTTCGTTGTATGGTTGTTGCCTGATATTAGCAACAGTTAATCTTATTCAATCACCAATATCACCAGCATTAACAGCACCAGGTATAGCAATAAGATCATTATTGTTTGCAGCAGTGGCGCCAGCACCTGTCCTAAATTAAACTGAAAGAGCACCAAACCTGCGCTGTGTCCTTAAACCATAACATGTTTGTTGCTATTGATCGAGAATAATCATCGGTAAATGATACTAAATTAAGAATCGTGCTTGCTATTGGAAGATAAGTTGAGATGTCTTCTATTGTTTGATTATTAAGCTGATATCGAGCACTTTGAAACAAGCTCCACCCGTTGTTAACCAGAGCTATTTCTGCACCAGCATCAAAAGGAACAGCAGAATCTGCTGCTGTCATAAACTTACCACGTATCTTAAGAAAAGCTTGATGCGGTAAAAGAAACAAGATCTCGTCTTTTGTGTTGATTGTTCTTTGCCCTTGTGTATTTGGGGTTCCAGAATCATTATCAAGATATTCTACGTACTCGAATTCTGTTGTTGAATCATCAAAATCCATTGTATCATTAAGATCAAGATTAAGTTTTCATTAACATTTTATTGTGATCTGTCACACAAAATTCTTGTTCTTAAAATGCTGGGAGATCTAATCGTGGTCGAGATCTTGCTAACAGATTACTCATAATCTGCTCACCTTGTTTTGATAAAAAAAAATTATTTTTATCATTGACCTAGCAGTTTCTGAAGTTGGTGCTATTTACGTTATCACCTGCTTTATTTCTGCTTCTGTTCATTTGCCTTTAATTTTTTCTGCTATCTTTTGTCCGACTGCGGTTCCTGCTGCTGATATGCTCCTGTTGCAAAAGCTTTTCACAGCGTCAACTGCTATTGGTGCTACTTTTTTCGCTATTTCTGGTAACTTACCGACTATTTTAGAAAAAATACTGCTCCATCATCATTCTCCAACAATTTTTCGATTATGAACTTTTCTTTGTTTCATTTTATTGTTTTGTGTTAGACCAAATGTTTTATGATCGTTTGATATGCAGGTAATATGTCACCTGATCGTTACTTAAATCAATATGGCGACCTGAATGATTTGTTAGGGACATTGTAATAATTGAAATCTGACTTTCATCGTTGAAAGGATAAAAAATCATTTGTCTCAGTTGAATCTGAAGAAGTGAACCAGGTGTTACATTAGGGCTAAACGAATAAATTCTTTGTCCTCTGCTTCCTTTTGCTGTATAAGATCCCATTGCAATTGAGCAGTTAATCAAAATTGTGCTAATGTCTGTGATATTGACAGGTAATTCTCCTTCATAAATAAACGATGCAGTACCACCATTATTCGAATGATAATGCTGGTTATTAAACTCCAACAGCAAATCTGTTGTTGTCGGTGCTGAAAACTCGACACTAAAAGCATTTTTTAATGTTATTCAAGCTCGCAGTGTGTTATAGTTTGGTTTTTAAAAAAATCATCAGAATTTACACCTTAATTTGTTAGTTGAAATTTATTGCAGAATTCAGATCGGTAACGTTATAAGCGCCAGGCTGAATTTTGATAGTAGACCGAGACGCCAGTTGAATACTTAAAATCATTGTTGTAGTTTTGTTTCACATTAAAAATAGAAGACCACACTGTTGCTGATTTTAGGATCGAGCTCAATTGGTGGACTGTAAAAAACACAAAAATTAGCGCTATTTGATGATGTTTGTGAAGAATCGAGTAATCACGTTGCCGTTTGCATTTTTTATTCTTTTCTATTACATTAAATCATGGCGACTAGGTTGTTGTGGAGTATTCTGTACTCATCAGTTGTTAAACTACCATTCGCTCGAAGATAATCAATCATTGTTGATCTCAATTCCTGTATTTCTTGCTTCCTTTGATGCTATTAGCAGCATAAATTTATTAATAATTTCTACTTGATTATTAAAAATCTTAACGTTACCACCAACAAAAGGTTGAGGTATTGCTAGTCCTTCTCCGACAATAGAAATCTTTGATAAGTCTTCTTTTCTCCTCTCCCGAAAAGTGTTATTTAATATCACACGAAATCCTCTTTTGTAATCTGTTTTTCTGTCGAGATATTTTTTTCCTGTTATAAATACGCTTTGGCGATATAAGCATTACGCATTTTACTCACATTGGAAGAATCAATACATTCTGTTGATTTCTTATTAGCTACCGCACCTTTCGCGATTATAATTTTCATCTCATCAAAAAACTCATTTTGTTTTTCCTTTTCCCAAGTTTTCAAATTATTAAGCCAACTAAAATTTGTAATATTTATTTGCTGAAATTTATCAAGATCATCATCAAAAATATCACCTGGGACTAGTTGTAAAATAGCGTCTCTTTTAACTCCTCTGTTGTAGTAGCTTTTTGTTCAACATCAGGTTCTATTATCCTCTGTCGCTCTTCTTCTATTCCCTGAATGATATCTGTTAATTTCTCTGTTTGTTGTATTTGCTGTTCCTGTTGTTTTGTAAGTTTTTCTAATACATCAGTTTGTTTTGTGTCAATTGTGTCTTTTAGTCCACTTTCACTTGTTAAAGCTTCTGCTACCGGTTTAAACAATTTTGCGTTTTCTTCTTCTATTTGTTGCCGTTCAATTCGAGCAGCAGTCAAATCTTAATTCAACTTCTTTTTTATTCGATCAACTTTTTTAGTATCTCTTGCTTGTTAATTTTTTATAATTAACGTTAGATTGATTTACCAAAAATTTATCAATACCACATCTGAACATTTTCTTACGATCTGATGCAAAATGAGCAAACAAAAAGAAATCATGTTTGTTTTGTGTTGTTTGATGATAAAAATCAACGAATTTTTCTTTGGGTATTTCACCGCACTGTTCATGTGCTATGTTTTGAACATCGGTGTTATCAAGTCCAGAAAACAAAATGAAGCACTCAGTATTTCTTCGGATAAAACGATCGATCTTATAAAATCCTTGTGAAGGTAAATTGTGTTACAGCACTAGTTTCTTGACAAAGAAAAATATAATTTAATTTGCCATTTCCTACCGCTCAAGGGGGATATCATCAAAGACAGTTATCTTCTGCTCGTTGGCATCAAGCTCTGCTATTGGAATAACATCCCCTGGTTCGCTAATAATAAAAACATCATTATTAAGACCGAATTCATCTCCCAGTTTATCATTATATTCAGCAAGAAGTTCATATTTATCTTGTTGTGGGTTTATTTTTTAAATGTAAGCTTTATCAAAATTTAAAAATTATTAAGCAACATATTCATCAACAAATTTGTTTTACCTGATCCCATTCAACCTACAATAAGGTAATAACAATTTGGTAGATCGTGATTGTGCTGATGTTTTATATCATTCTCTGTATCAAAGTTTTCAATGCTCATGATTATTCTAGTACGCTATACTAAATTAACCAATAATGTTATAACACAATAATAAAATAAAATGAGTTTCACAAAGTTTGGAACATTAATTGGAGACAGCAGGTGTTGATCTAACAAATTAGCTTAAAAAACTGGTGACACAATGACCGGTAATCTTAACATGACCGGTAATAAAAAATAATCTTGAAACTTCATACCCGCCAGCAAATGTTGACAATACACAAGCAGCAAGCTTTGGGCAACTTCAAACTTTAGGTTTATCAAAGTTGAGTACAGGTGATATCAACATGACCGGTAAAAGGATAATTAATCTTGAAACAGCTTATCCTTTACCATGTGGTAACTTATCACAAGCTGCAAGTTTAAGCCAACTGAACACACCTGGTAACTTAAAATTAAACAAAGCTGGTGATGATGTGTTTGGTGATCATTAAATTTCACAACGGTTCAAGAATAACAGGGTCACCAACTGGCTTTCCACCTCCTAATCTAACAGACGCTGTTAGCACAGGTCAGATTGAAACGGCACTTACATATTATGCACCGCATGCTGGCACAACAATGACTGGATCTATCAACATGGGAGGTCGTGTGATTCATGGATTAGATCAAGGTCCACTAGGAGATTTTACATACGCTGTAAGCTATAAAGTGTTAAGAGATTATGCTTTATAACGTGCTGGAGACACAATGCAGGGTAATTTGAACATGAACAATAATTGTTTGATCATCATACCACTGCCAGCTGAACCTGGTGATGGTGTTCCATATCAAAACATAATAAACCTAACAGCAGCAATGGTAAAAAAATTGGTGACACAATGTCAGAGCATTGGACATGGGAACAACCAAAGTTACATCAACGGCAGTACCAACAACAAGCGGTGCTGATCTAACAAATAAAGCTTATGTTGATTCTGTGTCAGGTGGATGAACAAAAAGAGTAAGAAATAATGTAGGTCATATTCCACCATTAGCAACATATTCAAATAACAGAATGGGGTTTATTGCTAGTGCATCATCAAGCTACACCGGGTATAATCCTTTTAACGCCTTTGCGTATCATGTGGCATCAACTGCTGGTACAAAATACTGGGTCACTAATGGAGCATGATGACACTTTTGGTTAAAAATAAAATGCTCCGCTTCAATCTGGAGGTTTATGCTAAGAGGTAGACCGTCAGGCAATGAAAAATTGTACAACTGGCGATTGGAAGGGTTAAACAATAATTTTGCAACAGCAGGTGATGTTATTTACACACCACCAGTGGTACCAACCTACGTTGGAAACACTGTACAAGAATTTGTTTTACCAACACTTGTTCCAACAACAAATATAATTCGTTCAAAATTTATTGTTTTAACGCTGAACCTGTAAACCCTGGGTTAAATTTGTTTCATTTTTAACCCAAATCTCTTTTTGGATCCACATGTTGCTATTCCAGGAGTACCACCAGTGGCTCCAACACCTCTTGATGAAGTGCACAACATGAAAAATAATGTTATTAATGAAAAAACTGAAAACGATAATGAACAGAATTATATTTCTGTTTACAAACTGCGAGCTGATCAGTTGAGAGATCAACTGAGTCGGTACGATGCTCTCGTTAAGTTTTGTTCTGAACGTGCTAAGGCAGAAGCAAAAAGATCACTGGAGGATCTGTTGCATAATATTATTCTTGAGTTTAATCAAAAAACTATTCTTCTGATAACACGATCAAAGGTGATTAGCAAAAGAAGGTTTGTTGACAAAGAAAAAGAAACAAAAATCATTGGAAAAACGCAGAGTGTGTTGATGAACATGCTACAAGAAAAAAGTTATCGCTTAACAAAAACACCAAACTAAAAGAACATTTTGCAAAGAATAGATTGTTTAAGGATTTAAGTCTTGATTACAATGATGTTGAAACAGCATTGGCAATTCACGAAGAACCAAATGATGTTGATCCACTGGCAACGTCTTATTTCATTTTAGAATCAACATTTACAAATAACCCAATATTTTCTTACACCGAAAAAGAGGTTTATAACACATTGGAGGCGTCAGAACGAATTGAGGAAGCAGCAAAACAAATTAACAGCAGAAGAAAAAGAAAAAATTTATAAAGATATTGGTGGTGTAAAATAAATTGAAACAAAAATAAAATGGTAGTTGGAAACGGAGTTTAAACTTGAAAAGCTTAAAAATGTCAGATCAAAAAAGTACACTGCTGATTTCCACAACAGGCTGATAAGCAATAAAGACGAGGATATTAACCATAAAAAACTTGGTGATGTTATAGCAACAAAGCTTGGTTTGGTCTTACGTGATATAATATCGTCAATAAAAATTGTTGTAAACAATTTTGCTGCAGCGTACTTTATCATGGAACAATATTTTCAGTATTTTCTGTATAGTCAAAGTTTAGAACATAGTTTGGTGAAGAGGGCTGCAGCGTGCATTGATAAACATGAAAATTATGTAAAGGATTATGTTAGTGATGTTGTTGTTGATGATATTCCAGAAAGGTTTGATTATCCACACAAAAAGGTTTTTGCCTCAGAAGAAGGTTTATACCCTCCTGATTTTAGACATCTTTCAAACTATTGGGATTTTTTATGTGACCCAAAAAACGTAGATTTCAGAGCCGCAGTTGAAAAAGCTGCTAAAACTCATGAATTTACACATAATTTACGGAGATTGTTTTCTGCAGCGTACACGATAATACGATAATATCAATGATGATATTTCTGATATTATTTTTGTTCTTCTCTCTGCGCCAAAAACGTCTGATTACACTTTCCAACTTGATTATACTAATGAGGAAGAGCGATTGCTATCAGACCCTGGCAATGCTATATTTGATATATATATCGTGCGCTTTTATTAGACAAAAAAAATAAAAATAATTAATTTTAGAACAATTGTTGCTGAAGCAACAAAAGTTAATAAAAATCACTAAATTTTATAAACTGATTTAAAATAAAATGAAACAAAAAATTAAAAAGGATACAGATACTATGGTCGAATATTAAAAACAATCGCCTATCTCCCAATGGCACTAACAGCTGGTGGTGTTTCATCAGCAGGAGGAACAGCAAATCCTTTAATGCTAATAATATCTGGTGTAGGTATTGCGTTAAACGCAGGAAGTAAGAAGATAGAACCGAAGTTTGAAAATAAAAAATACAGCTTGTAAACTAGAGCTAATAACATACAACAAAATTTGTAATCAATAGCGTACGTACTTGAGAGGTGAAAGATACATTATGTTGGATCTTATTCAGGAGTTTAGAGTTACGGATGATATGTTAAGTGTTCTGCTTCCTTGAGGTTGGCACGATATGAAGAAGAATATTCAAAAAAATATAACGAATTTAACGCTCTACCAGGGAACTCTGTTCTAGTATAAATTTAATCTAACACCATCAAATAAGAAATGACAGAACTAACACAATTGATTAATGAGACATCAGAAGATCTAACTGTAATAAGCGTTGGAAAGAAACAAAAAAATATTATCCCACTATTTTACAAAAATCAACCGCTGGTGGTATTAATCGATGATGAAATTAGTGGATCTTGTTTTAAATGAAGTACAAAAATAAAATTGTCTTTGGTAAAAAATGATAACAACAATTATTTAACATTTTTAGTTCTTTTAACACAACCAGTTGGCGATCTGACTGATAGATTTTACGATCCAATTAGGAAAGACAAGTACACAAAATTTCTATCAGCGCAGAAAAAAAACGAAAGTTTACACAAAAAGACGAGACGTAAATAAGAACAGGATAATGAAGGTTATTACCCCAGGAAATAAAATAAGCGGTAAAATCAAATTGTCATTGTACGAATATGAAGATGACATTTTCCTTACTACTAATGCAGAATATATTACAGTAGAAGAACAATTACCCGAATAAGATTATGATTCGGAATATATAAAAAACTTATATTTGCAGTAAACAATAGAATAAACAATAGTAATTAAGAATAGTAGTAGATATAAATACCGAATTCTACCACAATTTTACTATTTTAATTTTTTTGTACTTCGACAATGGCATCGAAGGGCTGAGCAAAGTACTACATGATACATAACAATCCATATAACCATCAATTCAGGAGGAGTAGTGATAAAATGATTTACAAATTGGTCACCATGGTGCCAATACTGGATGTTAGATCAGCACCAATTTCTGTGAGAGCAACTAGACATCACAAGAAATCTTTTAGTAAAAGATCTGTGTCCATATGACCATGCGCTCTGACTAAAGCTTTGGGAGTAGGGCCTTCCAGATATTCAGGCCATTTATCTTTGAACGTCTGAAATCGAGTTTCAAAGTCACAATAGCTGGGCAAAGCCACAGGCAAGGTGTATTCTTTGCCAGTGTATGGATGGCATCCGCAGGTAGTACACGTTTAGCATCACATTGACCAGTAAAGAAGAAAGGGCGTCGTGCTTTCGCTAGTGGGGCGGTAAGGCACACGAACGGTATCACTTTCGATGGTCCCGGAGGAGCGGCAAGGTCGTGCTGCATCGCTGATGTCAAAGCGTACGGCATCCGTCTCATCGCGAGGCACCGCATCGCACTCGATGTCATGATCGAAATTGGAGTCCACAGTAGGTCCCTCACTCCCTGACTGTGTCGAGTTCATCAGTATCTGTGTCTGTGTACTGGCCTCCACATTGAACTTGAAGTTTACAGTGAGTTCCTCACTCTGTGGCTGTGTGGAATTAGTAATCATCTTCTTGCTCGGTCAACGTTTGAAGTCACAATGAAGTGTTGGTCTTGGAAGTTGTCCCTTTTGTATACTAAAGATCGGCGTGTCTGTACGGGAAAGTGTTATGGTCTGGAAACCGCACTTGTTTCTGGTAGACAGTTTGGTAGACTTTTTCTAAAGGGCGACTGATGATTTGGTGGTTTGACAAACGCACAATTTTGTGGGGTTTTAAGGTTTTCATTGAAAGTCTTGAGCTTGACCAGATTGTAAAGCATTTTTGAAGACATCAAAGTTGACTCGTTCGATAATTCAGGGTCAATCCTTTGACTTTGCATTTGGTATTAAGTCGGCCTTGTCGATCTCTGAATTGGTAGCCGTAATTTTTAGGGCCACCGCTGGCCAAACTGATGATTGTCTCTTGGGGGTGCTCGTCCGTCCATGCCCTTAAACGATCTCCTTCGATGGTGGGGTGTGGGCTGCGAGGGCGATGGATGTACATACAACTGTCGGTGTCAAAGTACAGGACTCGATCTCCCAACACTTCTAAAGCCTCATCGTACAAATTTAAGCAAGCATTGGCTGTCACGTAGGCTGCAATGACGACATTGCTAAAATCGTCGGGGAGTACAAAACTTGGGTTCGTCTTCGTAATTCACTAAGATGAAATTTTCACGGACGATTTCCGCGTGTTTCATCAGTTGTTGTCCACCAGTTGAAAGTAGTGACTGGGATCTGCCAAGTATTCCGTCTTGGGCAAGATCGGACGTTGTGTCAATTTTCCCCATAAACATTTCAACATGACTTTGGCAAATGATCTTGTTCCTTCGTTCTTTTCTACGTCTTCCAAAGTGATACCTTCTGCGGAACGGTACTGTTCTTTGAATTGGACTTGGTCTTCTGGAGTCTGACACCAAGAAGGATAGCCACTGACTTCTTGTTTCAATTTGAGAAATTCGTTGACGTAGCCTGAGAAAATGCCTGGATTTGAAGCGTCATCCTTTTGGTATTGTTTGGTGGTAGGAAAGTGCCAAATTTCGTACACTTTTAACAAGCGGTATCCCCGATCCAGAGGCCGAAACAATTCTACGCTGACCTATGTTCCTGTCAAAGTGCGCTCTTCCTTCGTGTGATGGCAAGGGTGATCTTGATTACATGTTTCAGCACACGTACTGCATAAAGGAAACATCAGTTTTCTTTGGCTATGATGGGGTAAGACAGGATGGTACAAGTTTGTCGGGGGTAAGACTTTGCATTTGATCAATCCTTCGTATTGATGAATGTGTTCCACGTAAAAGTGTTCTGTCAGGATTTCAGGGTGTCTGGTAGGGAATCGCTTATATTTGTTCACCCAAGGATACAACGAACACACGTCGATGTATTTGATTTTTTCTCCTCGAGATTCGTCTACGTCGTACAGCAAGCATGTAGCATTGGTTCGTCCTCCAAACAAACTGTGGCGTGGATCCAAGGGTTCGATGTCTACCACGTTGTAACTTTCGGCAATGCGTCTATATTCAGGATCGGTTTTGACACATCGATCGTACTCGTGCTCCCACATTTCTACTACTTGGTATCCTTGACTTTCTAACTTCAGACGGCCTTGGTAGGTGTGTTCGTACAACTCTTCCATGGTGACTCATGTCAGAGTATTTTTGAAGTCACGTTGAGGAAAACAGGTAGGGTATCCGTGAAATAAACATCCCTGAAATTCGTACACCATCTGTTGGTTTTCTAAATCCCAACCATCCACAATTTTCTTTTCTCCCCCGTTTCTCGCATGTTGTATCCACTTGTCTTCCTTTTTACACAAGTAATGCAACCAACGCAATGCTTTTGGGAGAGTACTGACGGCTGACCGAGAGATAAGTGTTAGGGGATATGATGCCTAGTTGGTTCTCGGGCATGAACTATTTTCTGTACACTATTCCACATGCTTTGGCCAGGGTACAAGCTTCCTTCAAAAGATCGACTTTTCCGTGATCTAGAAATAATTGTCGAGATTGTCCACAGAAACGGCGTAAAATGTCCACATCATATCGACAATGCTTCAGCATTTCTTCTTGAAAGTCAAACGGGTCTGAAGCATGAGTGTGGTACAAAGCGTAGAAGGCTTCTCGGTGTTCGGTGTGCATCCTGTCGGGGTCGTAATAATGAATGTCAGGCAAATGTGGGAGGACAGTGTGTTGGTTGGCTTCGGTATTGAAAAAGTGGGGACAATACCCTTTGGCCATTTCTGTAATTCCAAATGTTTTAGGCATTCGACTCAAAGGCATGGCCAAATAACTCATGTAATCTTTGAATTGTACTTGTCCCACTTTCATGTAGATGAGTTTGGCTCCGTTCATGGTGACCGAAAGGCATTTGGTACCTTGTTCTGAAAAATATTTCAAGAGATATTGTCCATCGTATCCAGATAAACTGTAAGCAATGACGGTAGCATATCGATGACAGTAACGTTGAATGACCTCTTCACTCCAAATATCGTTGATAGGATTTAAGATCCATTGGCCAAATTGGCAACAGCGTTGGGGCCTGGAAAGATATTTTCATGTCCTCCTGGAATCCTACTACAATGAGGACAGTGAAAATAAATAGGTCCTTGTATGCACTTCTCACAAGCCTGATGAGCAACGCAGAAATTAGGGATGTGAATACCAATCTCTTGCATACATTGAAAGTAAAAAAAGATAAAACCCACTTTTGTCTTCTTCTTGTGCTGATCACCCTTTCACTCTTTCTCCAGTGTATTGTCATATTTTTGAATGTGACACTGATGTTCAAAGTCCACAATTTGGTCACAAAAACGGCATATTTTCTTTCCGGGACAAACGTGTGCCTTGGAGTTATTGGTTCGAATCAGCTGTCCACACTTGGAGCACAATCTCAATAAGTCACAAGCACTTTTCTACTGGTGAACTTGTGTCATGTGATGTTGTTCGTAACAAGAGGGACTGACAAAGGTTCATTGACATGTCGAACAATGAATGTGTTCTTCAGGAATGCATAGTTTGGAAGCTAAACAGCCCTGGTATTTCTCTCTGCAATGAATGTTTTGCTCCAGACTGTTCAATCCTTGGTCACATATCTCGCAGTAGTGAGGATATCCAAGAACTCCCGTGATACTAGTGATGGCATCAAAATGCTCTTGATGATGATAGACGTGAATGTATCTTCCCTCGGGGAAATCAGGCCCTTAAAACACCAGAGCTCTGCGAACCACATGAGGGTATACTTTCAAGGTATACAGAGGACCCAAGATGTCTTGAAGTTTTTGCATTTTAGGAATGCCACACACAGTCTCTTTCGATATGCCTGCTTCTTATAACAGGAGTTCTGCTTCTTTTCGTTGTTTGGCTCTGTCCGATTGTCGAATGCTCTTCCATGCTCTTTTCCATTCTGCGGTCTCTTTTTTGTCGGCATAGGTTCGCCCCACGACGATAGCATGGCTAAGCACATCTGGTCTTGAGAATTGTCAATTTGGACGATACTGCATTTGGTACTGTGAATGTCTTCCACCAATAACACTTTTCTGCATGGTCCGCTACCTCTAGGAGGTGAAACGTGGGTCATGTGAAGTGTGACTTTTCCACCAGTGATGGCAAACTCATCACTGGATTGTTGAACGTGTTCAGTTTTGTCCATGACTTTAGACAGTGTTAATTCTGCCGGAGTAATAAATTGTATCCAGACAGGAGACTTCAAACTATCGTGATGAATGGAAAGTCTCAACCGATCGTCTTCTTTTTCTTGGCATTATCATTTCAATGTTTCTAACAAAGAATCCCACAAATCGGTAATGAAACTCACAACTTTCTCAGGAGGCACTTCAGACCTGAACTCTTTAAAGTTGACAGTGTAGGTGTAAGCCGTGGTTCTAAATTTTCTGGATGTCACTTTTCGCGTCTCTCGAATGTCTCTCGGGAGCTACGGAACGACTTTCTTTTTTAGAGGTTCTAGACTCTGTTGGTCTTGTGGAGGTTGAGTGTGTTTTTCAGGCTCACTCATATCCTCTTCGAAATTGCTGGCATGCACTTGGGCTAACACTTCAGCTAGCGGTGTATGAGGCGGTACGGAAAGTCGTCGTCATGGCCTCTTAGTTTCTTCTTCTGGTTTCTCACTGAAATTGCGTGATCATTTCATCTTGATGTCCAACTTTGATTTGATCGAGTTTTACACCAGCTCTCTCTCTATATATAGAGAGCTTCTTACCCTCAGAGTAACTATTCGTTATTCAACTTTCAAATTGTGAAGATGGAGTCACAACAGATCACACTTTTTGTCAGACATTTACAGAGAGTCATTCGAAAGTATACCAGTAAGACTAATGACTACTCCTCCTCTCGAGATAAAAGTCAAGATACTTGCTATATCTGCTAGAAGAAAGGACATTGGGCTCCAGAATTTCCACAACGTCAAAGCCAAGAAAAAGAAAAGAGAGGCAAAGGGAAAGATAACTTTATCACTGTCAAGAAAGAGGACATTGGTCTTCAGAGTGTCCTAAGAAAAAAGAGAACAAGCAAAAGAGGGAGGAAGCAGAGGGCTCTTCAGCACCAGAAGAAGAAGAAGAACCCATCCCTGTTGTAAAGAAATGTAAAAAGGCAAGATGACTGGAAGAGAGTGAAGAAAAGAAGAACCCATGATGCCTGTGAAGAAATTCAAAAAGAGAGACAGACAGTAAATGAAAAAATTGGACTTGAGTGATGTGTTATGAAATGTTCATTTTGATTTTTAAAAAGAGAATACACCAAAAAGGAAAAAAAGTGTCTCTTGGTTTTTATTTTGTTTTATAGTAAGGATGCACACACATACTAATACACAATCAAATGATGGGATTTAAATTTTTACTTGATTTGGCAATTTGATTTTCTTTTCTAAGAAATGTGGGTGGCCCTAAAAAGGACCATTAGGGTGTTTGTTTTTAACAAACTTATGGACTAGACATGATGAGCTGTAACTGTCTCAATCCCTTTCCACGACCAAGTCCTACTCCTCCTCCTGCTGCTGCTTTGGTATTGGTAGTAGTAGTCAATGGTGGTGGTAGCATCTCAGTAGTAGTGAGCGTGGATGTTGTGAGGGTTTAGAATGTTTAGCCTGTGATGGTCTCTTTCTCTTGGGTTGTGTTAAAGAAATCTGATACATGTTTCTCAGCTTCTTTAACTCTGCTAAAATATCTTGTAGCAGACTCACCGTTGGATTGTCACCACTATCTTCCTCTGTCCTTCCCACTTCAAAGAGTTCTGCTTCTCTTCTTCTAGCTTTCTTGTTTCCCCTTCTTGCTGAAGAAATGCTTCTTCTGCTTCTCTCTGACGCTTCAAAATTGTTTCAAATTCTTCCTTCTGTCACGTTTTAAAATCCTCTATCAAAGGTAAAGAAGGAGAAGAAGGTGGTACTACGGCAGTTGTTTCAGGCATAAATTCTTGCGATGACAGAAAATCCCCAAAATCCAAATTAAACTCTTCTGGTTGAATGTTGACCACTGCATCTGTCGTCGTACTCTCACTCCGAACATAAGAGTTTTCCGTAGCAGGTTCACCCCAATACATCGTCTTTGTTGTATCAGTCGTACTTATGCCTCAAAAGGTAAAACCGTACCCCCCACCCCCCCCGCTCTCTTCTGATTGGAAGTGAGACCCTACATTTTGTAACGCGACTTTGGATTGGTGGATCATTTTGATCCGATCATAGACTATATATACCAGCGTTTTTGTTACATAGTTTCACCTGTTCCCAAGACAAGATGCATAAATCAGTAGAATCTTCAAGTATAGTATCGGGCATGCTCTTCAACCCGGACTACCCCATGTACGTCAAAGCATCATGGGCTATTACGAAGATTACAGCTACAGCTCTTTGGAAGAGACGGATTTATGTGGAGAGACAAAGGTGTCTGAAGCAGGTGCTCCTCTACGGACCTGAAGTGAGTAGAAGTTTAAGGAGAATAAGACCAGTGAAGAGGTGTGATATGTGTTAACTTGGTTAACAAAACTCCAACGGCCCTTTTCAGAGTCACCCACATCTCTTAGAAAAGAAATTTTAAAATTGCCAATGGTGTTTCTATGTTTGTTAGCTTGTTTGTTGGCTGTATGTGTATATTTTGTCCGTATAAAATACTTCTGTCCCAAAAACACTTTTGAGGCTATAAACACTTTTGAGGCTGAAGCGCCTCCCTATGTTAATTTCCCCTTGAGGCCATAGCCCCCCCCCCCCCCCCCCCGAGGCTCAGTCGCCCTAATATATTACTTTCATGGCAATCCTCCAAATAATGTAGGAAGAATAGCGATAACAAACGGACGGACGTCGGATGACAAACCATACTATAAGCCCTCCTGGTCTATAATCAGAAGTGATTAGAGCTAAAAATAGGATGCATGAAAAAAATATACTATATCATGGCTAATGACTAAAGTATGAGTGAATCCATTTTTTTGGACAATACCAGTACATAATCTAACATATATACGCATTTGTCAGGACCACTACCAGTATGGTGCAATTAACATGGCAGATGGGTTGGCGGTGAATTATTAAACTTTTCAGCACATGGACAAGAAAAAATTTTCATATCATGTATCAAGTGTGTTTGGAAATATTAGGATAAACATACCACTGTCACTTTAAATCACGCTCACCTTGTGCAACCAGATGTACAATACAACATATGCACAATAATGAATAACATTATAATAACATTGCTAAGGGCTCCATAGCGGTATAAGATATACTGCATCATACTAAAGTTTCCGTTGTTGAAGGATGAAGGCTTTAACAATTTCAACAATTTAAGGTTTGTAGACTGAAAGAATAGATGGATCGCGTGGACAATCAGGTTAGAAATGATAAATTGATTAATAAAATTGTCATCTGAATATTTTAATTATTATTTTAATAATTACTTATTCTGCATGCATGTGTATATGGGGCTTTTTTGGTCTTCTATAATAATAATAACATCTAAATTACTTGCTATTTTAAAGATACTTAATTATGATTTTTACAAAAATATTATAATGCTATTTTTATTCAGACTTCGTTACTTTTGAATGTGTGGCATATAATTAACAAAAATATGGTGTCTACATTCTACTTACAAATTACATTTTATGATTCAGATATTTTTTTCACAGTAGTTTCGTAGCCTTTATTTTAATTTTGCTGTTTATAGCGGATGGTATTGTGCATGTTTTATACAGTATAAATGTACCGACTTTTAGTTTTACCTGCGCGAGTATCAGCATCGCAACCATGCACCTTACGACGTGTATTAGGCTGTGCTTGTACTATAAATAGCATTGTCGTTAACATTGCACTCGCCGTTAACAACTTTATTTTTCCAAATTAAAAAAGTACGCGTAGACAGATCATGGTTGGTTTGAAATTGTGTAAGGTATAAAGAGATTAAATAATCCTCAGCTAGATTGGAACTGGCCCAGGTAAATACTTTTGAAGTCCGAAGGTGGTGTACGATTCAGAATGGAACGGGTCCATACTAAACCTAAGTAGAGTGTTTTTCAGGATGTTTGACTTATGATAAAGTTATTAAGCCTATATAACGTAAAATATATTGGTATAACACAAGATTATCGCAGTAATTCGTTTGCCAAATAAGGCTTGCTGTACCATATTTGGATATTCTACGATGCATTATGCATGCCATATTTACTACGATCTGTTTACGTTTCCAAAGAAGGCTATAAGAATGCAATGTCATAAGGTTGCGCTCTCCAGTTTCGTACTTTGCATAGGCTTAGATTTTTAAAGAAAATAATTAGCCAGGTTTTCCTCACTGGCTGTCCTGGCTATTTAAAAAAAACCCTTGTATATCTTAGGTATTGTTAAAAGAACTTTGAATTTCCTTTATTGTGGTGTATGATTGATAGGTGAAATTTGGGTTATAGAGTATACAGCTGGGTCTTACTTAAGATGTGCACCTTTCAACAAAAAAACAAAACAAAAACGTACATGACGATATTCGTCGCACACGTCTTTAATCCAAAATCTCTCTCTCAACAACAAAAACTGCTAGCTCCGCTTGTTCATTTTCACTTCCTGGACTTCTAAGGTAAATAAAAAAAAAAGAGCCGATAACTTTTTTTACTTTTAGATATTTTGTAATTCATTCATAGTACTTTCAGAGGCTGGTATTGTCTGCTCTGGCAAAATTCGTTTCCCTATTTTAATAACTCCTGAAAATAGTGCACTTTTGACTAATTCAGACTGATTTTTCAAGTACTTTGGAGCGGCCATTTTGTCTGCTGTGTGATTAGATCATGTCCAGTTTCCACAAGTACAAATATGTACAGAAATTTCAGCCACAGTACATGAAAGTAACATAGAGGTATGCCAACATTCTCTCCACTGTGCATGTTGCCAATGCAAAATACTTCACCTTACACCTGTCACTCTCTCAGAAGCATGTATTATCTGTAGAGCGCCCCCTAATATGGGACACCGAAAAAACGAGGCTGCACACGGAAGTAATTACAATATGGCGGACGATCCAACAGAAAATTTTGTATGAAGACGGTAAACGCTATTTTACATGTATTTGTACCATGAAATTCAGAAATTCTAGTATTATATAAGAGAACTATATAATTTCTTTCAGAACATGTATTGAACAACTTAAAGCTTGTTGACAATATGCTAAAAATGCGCCGCTTGTGAATCACACCCTGCTGCTCCGTTGATACATATACTTTACGATATAGCCTCGTTTTAGTACCCCGTCTTTCGAAGTAGGGGTGCTAATATTAGTTTACCCCTTTTCGATTGATCAGTTTGATGGATTTGGACGATTTGGCAATGTTCCGATTGTGACTTTGTATACTAGAATCCTCGGTATAGCGTTGCTAAGCAGTGGCCCTCTTGTGACGTAACGGATGACTACCTCTTAGGTGGCGCTCTCCAGTTTCGTACTTTGCATAGGCTTAGATTTTTAAAGAAAAATAATTAGCCAGGTTTTCCTCACTGGCTGTCCTGGCTATTTAAAAAGGACCTTGTATATCTTAGGTATTGTTAAAAGAACTTTGAATTTCCTTTATTTTGGTGTATGATTGATGGGTGAAATTTGGGTTATAGAGTTTACAGCTTGGTGTTACTTAAGATGTGCACCTCTCAAAAAACTATGATAGCTCCATTTGGTCATTTTCACTTCCTGGACTTCAAAGGTAAATAATATAAAAAAAACAGCAGATAACTTTTTTTACTTTTTAGATATTTTGTAATTCATTCATAGTACTTTCAGAGGCTGGTATTGTCTGCCCCCTTATCTAAAAAATAGAATGTGTCCCCCTTCAGACAGATTATAATATGGCGGGCCAGTACCATTATTTAAATTATAAAATACTATACTTAGAGAAAAAGAATAAACCAAATTAACGTTTAAACAAAATAATGAAGCAGTAATTAGAATAGTAATTAAGTGATAATTCTAGTAGTATCTCTTCTAGTTAAAACATTTCCAAGAATGTGTGAAATTAAATTATAAAGTTATCTTTTGAAATTGCCAGATAAAAATCCCGGTTACGAAACGACTTATGCTTTGATAGAAAATCACTCTGGTGTGCAGCTGAAATGATGGTTAGAGGGTAGAGATCTTAATACGAGTGGAAATCAAAGCAATTGATCACAATTTAAGTAAAATTTTAGTGTGTATACTGCTTGCATATTCAGTGCTTCTTTCCCCCCCACCCCAACATTAAAAAAAAAGAAGTAAATATACTACCAAAGCAATCTTACTTGTTCAGGAGCTGAATTATTTTAAAAAATTTCTATGTATTGAAAATCAGGACAGGCAACATGGACCAATGTCATTCATTTCGTAACATGGTCATTTTGTGACCGGGATTTTTATGTGGTGGTTTTAAAGCATTTTTTTATAATTTAATTGCATATATTTTTTGATATTTTTTACTAGAACATATACCACTATAATTATCACTTTATTATTATTCTAATTACTGCTTCATTATTTTTATTAAAAGTTAATGTACTTTATTCTTTTCTCCTGAGTACATTATTTTATAATTTAAATCTGATTGCTTGCTTTGTAAATACTTTTCTTGCTGCCTGCAACATACATAAGGCTGTTCTGTTCAATTTGTACATGTCTCAAGCACTATTTATAAACTTATTCTTGTGATTTAATGCACTATAATACTTATGTATGTACTCTTATTTTTAGGTCCATTTTTGACTCTTTATATATTTTTCTGATTTTATTGTTGTACTTTCAACAATTTTAAAATTTGACTTTTTTTTCATTTTAAATAATAAAAATACATAATTATAAACATTAGTATTTCTTTTCTATTAACTTCCACTAATGTTAACGGAAATACAAAATCTTGTGGAAATATTGGGTACGAAACATCCCTGTTATGAAACATCCCAGTTACCTTACAACATATTAATAACTTTTTTTTGAAAGTGTGTGATAAAAAAGGATCTGTGAACTAATTGAGTCTTTTTATCAGTCCAGGCCCTAGAGTCCTTGTGTCATTTATGTAACATAATGACAGTTAAATGATGAAGTAGCTTGGGCTCTAACATGGGGAAAACATTTTTACTGTCAGTTAAAATCACATTATTTTCCCGGGGGTGTGGGATGTTTAAGATCAAATTTGAAAGGGTTAGTTTGTTTTACTCCAATAAAAATGGGCATAGTTAAACAATTTTTATTATCAAAATGTACTTTATTTTTGTAACTCACTTCCAAAGATTTACAACTGAATCATACAAAGATCATATTATTATTATTTATTATTTATCGTCATATACAGAGGAACCTCGTTAAATCGGACTCTTTTTTATCTGGAAACCTTGCTATCTGGACTTTGTTCAACGGGAACGGAATTCCTAAACGTTAATTTGCTCCATTAATCAAGAAATCCGCATTCCGGATCCAGAAATCAAAAAAGTGTAAAATTACTATAAACTTGGATCGATAATCGTGAAATAATCAGTCAAAAGATATGAAAATTCAAAAAATCTTATATGAAAATACAGTCAGTCAGATAACACAGATTCACCTACGCAAATTTGGAGATGTGTCATTGTATCAATCTCTGATTGGTCAAATTCTAGTGGCACATTAAAGTTATAAATTGATCACGAGATCATGTGTGCAGAAAAACTTCAAGTAGTGTGACCATATTGTAGCCAGCAATGGTATAAACAATGTCTGTTTTAGCTAGTCGATGACGGGGTGTTAATAATTAAATAAACTCACTGGGATCAAATCATCCACACTTTTTGACATAACATATGGTTAATAAATTAAGTGTGTCATTAAGTATCTTTGTTGTTTACCAATTGTATGTAACAATCACAGTTTGTTGATGGCTGTACAAATAAAGTTGATTGGTTTAAGCTGTGGACAGTATAGGGTTTCATTTCAGAATAAAAAGTGACATCAATTATTGGCTTATTAGTAGCTATAACAGTTGTAAAATACGACTTATAAAAATGACTGCAGTTTATTAGTTTACCATAATGCATTTAACTGCAAGATATCAGTTTGTATTTGTTGTACTTTTCACATTATTATGGCGACACCTAGCAAGCACAGACGATTAGAGATACCGGCCAGCATAAAAAAGATTTGCTAGCACAAAGAAACTCACCCTAAAGCTACCATTCAAGATATCCACTGACATATTATAGCTGACTCATCCTTAGACTTTTGCAAGTCGACAATTGCGGACATCATGAAAAACAAGGACAGTACATGTACATAGTGTTATGTGTTCGATGTGTTAATTGTTTTAACTTATATTTACTGTATGTGTATGTACAAGTGCATGTTATTTTAAAGTGAATTTGATATGATAGACCAAACCACATTTCTTCAAATTTTCTGTTTTGTCCTTCACATGTGTGAGCTGTTGTCTTAAAGAGTTGTATGGTTTGTGGTATATATTAACCCCATGTTGTTTGAATATTCTGGCTAGGGCTTCTGATGTACCGCGGATGTAAGGCATACTGATGTTTCAAAACAGAAAATTCGAAGAAATGTGGTGTGGTCTATAATATCAAATGTAGTGATTATGAGAATGACTACATTGGTGAAACAGGCAGAGTGTTAGAAACAAGGATTAAAGAACACATTGGTAGAGAGTCATATGCAATATATGAACACTGCAGCAATATGGGACATTCCCAATCAGACCAAGGTCATCACAGCTGAAGACAACCTATAGAAAAGGAAGGTGAAGGAGGCAATCAAAATACGTTAGTGGAGGCCAACACTAAACAGGGACGAGGGGCTTGAACTACCATCTATCTACTCCAGTCTCCTCGTATCATGTGACCATTACAAGTCACGTGATCAACAGTAGTTGCTGATGAAGACAGTGTAATATTGCCGAAAATTTTGAACTCAAAAACATTCATGCTCTGAGTAAAGGAAATTCCTAGTAATCATGAATTATCCAGAGCAAGGAAGCAACCTTTTCAGTTGCATGCCAGATGTTCGTTTATAATAATTTTACTGACCGTATACATTTTTTAACTTGAAATGTCCACAAAATAACAACCATTTAATAAGCTTTGTATGTTAAAATTTTCCTTTTTAATGGAGTCCACTTCATTAATAAACCAATGCATGATAATGATAAACCAATGCATAAAAATTCTTCTTTCATATAAAGCACACCAACATTATGTTGATAAAATGTCTCACTTCAGCAGGAAACCAGTTTTTGTTATATTCATATGAAAATGTACCCGTTTTGTAAGTATCATATCACGGTTGAGTGTGTGAAAATGTTCACGTTTTGTAAGCACCATGTCATGCTTGTATGTATGAAGATGTCCTTGTTTTTCGTGTATGATGTCCTGGTTGTTTTGTAAGTACCATGTCATGTGTGTATAAAAATGTCCCCATATCGAATGTACCTTGCCAAGATTGTATGTATGAAAATGTCCCCATATCGAATGTACCTTGCCAAGATTGTATGTATGAAAATGTCCTTATTTTGTATGTTCTGAGTCATGGTTGTGTGTATGAAAATGTCCACATTATGTTAGTACCATGTTGTGGATGTATGCATGAAAATGTCCACATTATGTTAGTACCATGTTGTGGATGTATGCATGAAAATGTCCACATTTTTTATGTTCCACATCAAGGTTGTGTGTATAAAAATGTCCACATTATGTTAGTACCATGTTGTGGATGTATGCATGAAAATGTCCACATTATGTTAGTACCATGTTGTGGATGTATGCATGAAAATGTCCACATTATGTTAGTACCATGTTGTGGATGTATGCATGAAAATGTCCACATTTTTTATGTTCCACATCAAGGTTGTGTGTATAAAAATGCTCCATTTCATATGTACTGCATTTGGTTCTGTGTATATAAATATTATCATTTAGTATATAACACACTGTTGGTATGAAAATGTTACCGTTTGTTATAAGCAACTTTAAATCTTGTGTCTGAAAAGCCCCAGATGATATTAAAAGGTAATAGATGTGTGCTTAAAAGACAATTGTTTTGTATGTACCACCTCCAGTTAGTGTATATCAAAATGTCTCTTAAGTTTCACATGTAGCATGCAAAGCTTGGGTATATTTTGTGTATATCACCTTTTATGCATGAAATTGTCCCTGTTTTCTATGCATCATGCCAATGATGTTTGTATAAAAATGATGTTTTGTATCCAAAACCCACAGGATGCATAGATGAGAACGTCTGTGTCTGGTCTAAAACGACATATTGCTTGTGTGTATGAAAATGTTGTCAATAAGTAGGGGAAAAAAATCAAAACTTTGTATAGCAAAATTTCTCTGTTTTGTAATAAAAACAAAACTTGTGTGCAAGTTAATGTACCTGTTGAGTGTCGGAAAAAAACAGTTCATGGTATTATAACGTTCCCATTTAGTATGTACCATTGAAGGTTGTGTATGAAATGTCCCCACACTCCCCTGTCCTACCATACACTTTAGCATGAACCACTTTTGTAAAAAGAAGTCCATGGTCTGAATAAACAGTCCCAGAATATCTGCATGAAAATAGTCACATTCAGTATTATGAGCCACGCAAAAAAAATGTTAGAAAAGACTCCAGCTGAGTGTAATAAAGGCAAAATATGTGTGAACATATTTTGGTGAGTTTGAAGTACTTCAATAATATATTTTTGATTATAAAGCAAATACAAATTTCTTGAGGAGAAAAGAAACAGATAGTTTCTTTTGTTTTCTTAGTGGCAACAAACAAATCATAGCCTTTTTTATAGTACTGTTCTTTACATATTTCCATATACTAAATATTTTATTACAGAAAAGCGTTGATATTTCTGTATCAGTGACGAAATGATTAAATATTGTTGTATGTTTGTGATATAACTTTGTGCGTGGAAGCTTTTAATAAAATATTTTCCATTGAAAGCAGTTTCTCACAAACACAAATGTTTTAGTGTTATGTTTTATCTTCCCTATTTTTTTGACAGCATTAAAACAAAACTAACAATCTATTCACTATATACTACTTTATTCTCTCTGCCAATTTTGCATTAATAAAAAAAAGTCTTATGGAGAGGACAGTCTTTAAACACACGTAAGGTAAGTAAAAGTTTAGAAATAGAAGTTTTTGTAATGTGTATG
>JAQPZY010001656.1:1147500-1347500 GCA_029931535.1 Margaritifera margaritifera | reverse complement strand
TTAAAACTAAGTTCCTTTAATAATATTAGAAAAAAAGATACATATAATTTTCAATTGTTATCTAAAACATCGTTATATTGTTTCCTTGTTTGTGAATGAAAAGGTTTTATGATATAAAATCCTCATCCTATAATTTATTGTCATTTATACAATTGTTCTATAAACATAACTGCACAATCTATAAATTGTTTTGCCTTTTTGCATCTTTAAGAACATCAAAGTACCTACAAATAAAATCAACAGAACTCGTATATTATCAGAATTTCTTTCTATCTGCAACACATATTTAAATAAATATAAAAAAAAATTGGGAGCATCTTTATACTTAGAAGTTTTGGGTTTTCATTGATGTCAATAGTAGTGTAGTAATTATTTTTTCCTGCGAATTTGACTAAATTGATTTCTGATTGTGTGGTTTTTAGAAGATAACCAGATTTCATCGCGTTTCAAATGATGAAATATCAATCAATTCAGTTTGTTCTATAATGGTGTGTTATTGTTTTACCACTCCCAAACAGATCAGTAGACAAAGACTAATACAAAGTTAGATATGTACAAACAGAGAGGCAAATAATGGAATGGATTTATTGATATGAAAAGAAAGGAAAGACACAGGTGCATGAGAGATTGATTGGTATGTTGGTAGATGGGTTCCATGACAGGCAGGTACTTTGAACCAAAACACAATTTTTGTAGCATCTTGATGCTATATTTAAATGTTATCTCCAAACTTCAGCTATGTTAAATGTAGCAAAATACAACTTTGAAAATATAAATAATCGATTTCTGCTCTGCTAAGCTGCTAGTGTGTTTTTCTGCATTGTGGTGTCGAGCCTTTACCCATTCTCAGTGAATAAAAGCATACCCATACTTAATGCCTCTCAGTTTTTGCAACAATGTGTGCTCACTTAAATTTGTTATTTTTAATGGAGGAGTTGTATAGATATAAATACACAGGAAGAAAAGTAATGGACACTTGAAGGTAGATGCCAGGACAGTATATATATATATATATATATGTGTGTGTGTGTGTGCAGGCCAACCATTTTTCCCAATGCGAAAGCTTGGATGATCAAACAAAAATATTTAAAAAATGATCATGTAAAATTTTACATGGATTTATATATTTTCCAGCAACCTTTTGATCATTAAATCGTCCCTCTGGGTACCTTCTGCTGGATACCCAAATTATCTTCATATAATTTTATTGTTGAGTGTTGGGTAATTGCTGTTGGCAGGAGGCCATACTAATATTCATGTTAGCTACTTGTTATCTGATTAAGTAATGACTGTCCATACTACCAGCCCCTCAGTGTGTACCCTTCAAGAAACAAGACTTGTGAATATTTGTCTTATGTTAACACACCAACATTTGGTAGCAGTATCATTCTTCTTTGGCTTGACACACTGAATGCCATTGATCTAGTAATCATACTTCCTCATTTGGTCTATTGAAGAAATGGGCACTCGCCATAGAGCATGTGACATTTGCTTCTATTAAACTAATCAAACCAGTCACAATTATTGTTGCATATTGTATTGGTTTGTGGTGTAATGGCTTAACAAAGACAAATCCCACATGGAAAGTTTAGAGTTCTGTGATAGTTTAGACACAGGATTAATAGTATCATATTAACGATAACATGAACTGGAATGATGTAAACTCAGATAAATGTAAAATATGGATAAGTTTTTGGGCAGAAAACTGGACAGAAAGACAGATGAATACCTGTACACAGATGAGCTGAGGTGGGCAGGTACTCGTTAAGGCATTTAGTAGCACAGAGAAATACATTAAGATATCATAGTGCATGATAATAGTTTCAGAAAGACTCTGGGTGGACTGCAATCAAATTTGTCCAATAGACAGAGATAACGAGTCTCTTGGAACCAAAATATGAAATGGTTCAGTAACTGTGTCAGACATTCATTAAGGGGAAAAATTAAACTCCATTTGGATAATTGTTTTTTCTTCAATATGTGTACCAATATAATTGTAGTCCACCAAGTCTGTCTGAAATTGAACTGGAATGAATGATCCCATGAAAAGATGGATAGATGTATGGGTGTACATCAGGAAGCACATTCAGGGGAGATACTGTATGCCAGATTCATAGAATATTCTTGGGGTTGTGATATATATTTGTGAGCACTTTATGATACTGTTACAGGAATCATAAAAATGTGAATTATATATGCTAAAAACTACACACGCTGTCACTTTCAATCTTACTTTAAGACTTTCAATAACAATTAACCATTAGACGATATGTGGATAACATTTTCATAAATTATATGATCTTTATAGCAACTGTAAGCAAGTTTCAAGATGAAAAATGTGACCATTTCAGTGTTCGGCACCTCTACTATGGTCTTCAAATTAATTCTTCCCAACCATGCTGGAATAAAAAAAAAAACAATAAAAAATCACAAAGAAAACTCAAATTCCAAAATTCTAAACAACATTATCAACAAAACTTGAATGGTTGAAGGAAAATAAGTACTTTGGACGAAACTGTGATCACCTAGTAAAGAAAACTTGTGGTGTAATTTACTAACTTTACTATACTGCTACACACACACACACACACACACATACATAGAGTATATATCTTCAATCAGGAGCCCAGGCTTGGAGATAAGACCTTACATAACTTGTACAAAATTTAGCCAGTTTATTTATTCTAAAGCTTTGCCAGTGATAAGCACACTTTTCATCACATTTACAAGCAGGACCCCCTGTGTTTATAATGCGAGAAATACTTTATATATCTTTTCCTAATAAAAATGTATATTGCCAAAACTGCATCAAATGAATGACAATAGGAGAAATATCATCATAGATACACAGATCTTTATTAGTATTTTTGACACTTTTTGGTAGACTTTCAGCATTGTTTCAGGTTGATTAAATTTATTTATGATTTGAGTGATATTAGGAAAATACAATACATTTTCCAAATATCATATACTCAAAATCACACGGACGAATGTCCTATCTGTGGCTTATGGCAAGATGATGTGTATGATCTTGTTGAAATCTGCAATTCCTGTACTGGTATGAAGAAGGGAGCCACACAATCTTCTTAGCTGATCCCTCTGATCCTAAGAGGGATCAATGGAACTTCCTGATTCAAGGAGGTCGCCAGCACCAGAGGGATCAGTGGCACTTTGCAGTTCAAGACAGTGGCCACACCTGAGAGTGAGTCCTGCTTTTCTGGCATAAAGAAAGTACAGTCATCTTCAACTCAGTCTGGTAGACCTACATCTAAGCCAGGGGGGTCTGGATCACTGATGAGTTTAGTTCCCTGAATAGGGACTACATAGCAGGTCTCTGTTGCCAGATTCACCGGTCACTGGGTACTATGCGTCAATTACTGATCTAGACACTGGTTACATGGGTGTCTATCACAGGCTAATGGACAGGCTAATGGCCATTTATAACTGGTAACCAGTGATCTAGTACCAGTCAACCAGCAGAGTGCCAGTGCAGAGACACTGGGGAAGGAAAAGGGACCTTGTCAACACTCCACCCCCTTTCCTATGTTCTTGTTCAATCCATATGTGGCTTGGGGACTATATGGAATATCTTCTTTTTCCCTTTGGCACCATGTATGAGTTTCCCATGGCCCCATCATTGGGTGCACTGAGCAGGCTCTAGACCATCTCTTTACCTCTGGCATCATTATTGAAATAAAAGGAAGGGGCCACTACCCCTCTCCACATGTATTGAGAAAGGATCAACAATCACCTTCTCCAAGGATATAGAAGGATAGGAATAGCCTTGTCTTGCCCAGTCAGTAGAGATAGGGTGATGAACTTTTGATACTAGTGGACACGAATGAGTTTAAGGTGGATCATATTTCGTTGGTTCGTTCTCATCATCTAGTGTTTCTTTCTCTGGCTTTCCCTACTGGTCAGGTGACAGAAGATGAAGAAGTATGGACATTTTATAAGGCAGTAAACTTCACCTTGTTCTTCCAGATCTGGGTCTTTATACATCTAGATTCTCTCCAGTTTGGAGCAGCTTTCAGGGCTGAGGATGAATTCGATCTTCCGCTGCCTCACCACTTTGCGATGACTGAAGTTATCACAAGGCCAGTCAGACAGTAAAGGGATTGATTGATACCCTCTTTAATGCTGTGGTCACTATTTTCAGCATCCAGCTACAAGGTGCATTTGACTCGAGCCTCCAGCCCAAGATTCAAGAGTATCCCAGGTAGAGATATTGATGGGAACCTGGACTTAAATCCGCATCGAGTTGCTTGAAGTTATGGCTGTTGTCAAGACATGGAGGTATTTGCTTTTGATGTAAATGGTTCTTATGGTGGAACTTCTCCATTTCCGTAGAGATGCCACTTTAGACACCTTGAAGGTTCTGCAGGAACACGGGAAGAATATGTTGACATAGAGTTCTTATTCAGAAGTTAAATCTCTACAGTGGCCTTCCAATATCTCAGGGTTCAACAACATTGGTTATGGATCTCATTTCCAGACCTGGCTAAACTGGCTAAGAAGCATCTTCAATCTGAGAGAACTCTGGGTTCCCTGCCTAAATGTCTATCAAGGACCAAATTGGCATCCCTAATGGGAGAAGTATACATTTGTCTAAAGAAGGGGGCAGTAGAAAGGGTCATAAGCAGTCAAACTCAGGATTAAATTCCCAGATCTTACTGGTTTCAAAGAAAGGGATAAATATTTAAACTTTTTTAATTTTACTGTGGACTTCATCATAGGGTTAGACAATCATCTTTCAGAACTGATGATATATTTTGAGCTTGAAAAGTCAGTTTCTCACTCTTTATTGCCTATGTGGAACCTTATTTAGTCGTGATCTAATCAATCGTATAAACCCCAGAATGAGACTTCTTTTGAGAAACTTATCTTAAAGACAGCCTTCCTGCTCTTACTAGTGTTAGTGAAGAGAATAAGTGAAAATCATGCCTTATCTACATAAAAGGGTTGTCTATGCAACCGTGATTCCCTCCTGTCTGCCCAAGAACCAGATACCTTTAGTAGCCCATGTACCATTTGAAATCCTTAGTCTCAATCACAATAGTGCATGGGGTAATCAAGACAGACACATTTGCAACAACATAATAGTGACAGTAAGTGTTACATAATTAAAGTTAGCTTTATACCCCAAAACTACATTTTTACTTGAAAAGGATGTAATCAGTACACTTATTTAGTAGTGGCTGGTTGGTTTGTTATATAATGATGTCTCTTAAAACAGTAGATTGAGCCATAGTCAAGGGAGGTAATGTAGTTGGTAAATTTGGACAGTCTAATTCTTCATTAATTTATTGTCAAATTTTGTGAGTTTGGTTAGAGTAAGTTTTACTGGAGAAACATGTTTAATCTTATAATAATGTTCAACAAAAAAGCAAGAAATATGTACATTTTGAAGATATTCTGTATAATATACTTTTAAGTTTAATAATATTATCTAGGTTATTTTAAACATTATAATGCAAACTTTTGATATATGAATGACAGACTTTACAACAGTAATAAGAGGGAAAACTTGTCTGATAATTGAGACAAAGACATTTTCAATACAGGGCACTAGGACATTATTTTCCACTTGATGTAGGAGAATAACTAGAAAATAACATCTTTTAACAAGTATTCAAACTCATCCATCATCATCAAATGAAAATGATGAATAAATAATATTCTCTTAGAAAGAGGTTATCATAATATTTTTCCTTTAGGCAATAAAGATCATGGAGTGTGTTGGAAACTACTCTAGGTGCAAAATAAATCATACTAGTGTTGATAGTTGCATTATATATTGATTTGGAAGTTAATAATTCTTGTGGCACAATTTTTCTTCTCCTTGTGTATTATTCAGGATCATCAGATTCATAGTTCGACCTCTGTAGCAGTTGTAATCTTTCATGCTGTTGCTGGGTTCTTTCTTTCATGTTTACAAAAGAACTTATATATGAGAAATGACAGTTCTTCAGCTGTCTAGTTTTGTAATGTATATAGAATAGAATAAATTACATACATGGGTACAGTGTACATATATATAATCTACATCAAACATACATGGTCCCTGTATGTGTGTGTATATATATATATATATATATATATATATATATATATATATATATATATCTATATATATATATATATATATATATATATATATATATATTAGTGCAAATTATGTACACAACTGCCATGCATACATATAACCACTACATTAAAATTATATCATGTAATGTAGATTTTCTATGTATTGTACAAAGTTTCTGCCTAAAATGCAGCTATTGTGAGACTTGAGTCTTCAGAGTAAAATAATTGTTGGTACTGGGTTCAGATCTAGTACCCACATTTTGGTCTTCGTGTCACAAGATCTGAACAGTTCAGTCAAAGTAGCACATAGTAAGGCTAAACTATGCATGATTAATGTAAGCTTCACATTTGTAGTAAGCTTTCAGCATGGTTGCAATTAAGTAATGACTCCTTGCCATCAACAGCATTGATCATTAGTAGGCCACTGCTGCAATGTGTTAATGTTTGAATGACAGGAATGTGGATTCAGAAATCTTTAAATGAATTGCATTCATGCATGCCTAGTAATGACATCACACAGGAGTAGTGATGTAAATGTAACTTTTATGTTATGTCTTGGTTAAAGGTTTCATAGTGTTGACAATACTCATTCTCATTTTGAAGCTGATGCAACATATAGATTTCTCTGTAAGTACTGATGTGTTCCCATAGCTTGAACATGGTTCTTTGTGTTTAAGTAGCAGATCTGCTGCCAGTCCTTGATGCTCTAGATTATAAAATGTGTCTCGCTGTAGTTTCAAGCAGCAGTTACATCAAGTGTCTAAGCATCCCAGTGACTTCACGATTTACATGTGTGCCATCTAGGGACAGTATTGGGAAGGGCAAAAGCTATTGGTTTACCAGATGGCAAAGACATATAAAATGATTGACAGTGTTATTGTTAGTCATGGTCATACCCCCAAGAATGTTTGCAAATGACATCTGTCTTAGAACAGAAACAGTTTTTGGACCATCCACACCCATCACATCAAAGGGGTAATTATTTCATGTCAGTCAGTAGGTTTTGTTGTCATTTTATCATTTTGTGGCAGAATGAGGTAATAGATTACACCAAATAGTGTAGGTAAATTAGTCATTCAAGGCATATTTCAGTGCTATAGAATGGTCATCAGCAACTTGTCTTCAAACTTGTATGGTAAAATACACATAATGAAATTCAGCTTAACTCTGTTGAAGATAGTTGAAGGTCCTTGTAAATGTTAAACTCTGATGTTGATATAAAACTAAAGGTGCAGCAATTTTGGAAACTCTATTTTATTTACAAATACAACATTTCATCTTTAGAGATCTGGAAAACCGTCATTAAATAGAAGATTACTGCCATTTCTGTATTAAAGTTGGATGTTCTCAGAATGTATAAACAGGTGGTTACAATACCTCATTAGTTGGAAGTAAGTTCTAGCTAATGATAGTGTGGAGGAAGTAAGAATATTAACAGAGTCTCTCAAAGATTCTGCCACCCAAAAGTCATAGTGACCATGACATTATCTACATAGAGGTAAGAGACAAGTTACATAATAGTATCAAATTCATTATCCATATGAACAAATATTAAAAATGTTGCATTTCATGCATATCATAGTTTGATCTATATCTAAAAAATCAGTTTTCCTTCTAAAAATTTCAGATAAAATGAGTGATGTTGAAAAATTGAATTTCTTTCGGCTTTCCTGGTTGATATTCGATGCCGGTAACCCAACATTAAGGCGGCTTTTAGAAAAACAGTACCCTGCCAATGGTGACCTTGAAACGTTCGTGAGGTTGAACAGTACTGCACTCTGTGGTCTGTGTTCGAGAAAGATCATCAATCAAAAGCAGATGGACCTTCTCCAACCCAGCACAGGAATCAAGCCATCTGTTGAAAATCTTGACACATCTCTGCTGACGACACTTTTGACTAATGTATGTCCAATCCAGCAGCCACTTTGTGGCTGGAAAGTATCACCAGTAGCCAGTGATATGTCTGCAGGAGCTGACATTCTTCGACTCAGGGATGCCAGAAATGAGCTCTTTCATCATGCCAAATGTGGCATCAGTGATGCTGTATTCCAACCAGAATGGTCCAATGTTTCTGCAGCTATCTCAAGACTATCAAATCAACTCCATCAACAACAGCGAGAGGACATCCAGAAGAAAATCAATGATATCAGACAAGCAGACATAGATTCTGCGAGGGATAAAGAAATTCGTACTCTTATCTTCTCGGAAACGATGTGCGAGATGTATCAAATGCTTAAGAGAATAGATGGCAGAGATACAGCAATTGCTGACAGAGGTACTTACAGGCTTATGTTAAAACTGAAGCCCATATGCTTATAAATGCACAGTTACTCCAATATTATGTACACATATATATATATATATACATACACATACATACATACATATATATATATATATATATATATATATATATATATATATATATCTATATATATATACCTACACATACATACATACATATATATATATATATATATATATATATATATATATATATATATATATATATATGTATATTTCTCTCTTTTTGTACTTTAACTCACATTCACAAATAGGAAAAACCTATGACAAAAACATGGTGCAGTAAGTAGTGCCTTTGTAATCTATGTATCCTTGTTTGAAAGACAAAATTTACACAGAACATGAACAAATACAGTATATACACAGGTTGAGTGAGCTAGATCAATTTAAGTTTACATAGTGGAATATTGTAAAGAAATAGGTAATACTTTACTGACTACTAACAATACCAAGTAAAATGAAGAAAACTTGACATTGTATTGATTCACATAATCGAAACAAATCAACTAGAAGATGGATCTGAGAATAACTGTCTGGCTGATGAACCAATTTTTAAATGACTCGAACAAAGAAAGATTATATGTTTTCAGCACTATCTAGAGTTCTGGGCTGAAGAAACAACCCCAAATTTTATCCTGAATTATTCATCTTGCAATGTTAATGTGTTTAATATTATACAGTTATCTGCCATATGATAAGAATAAGAGGCTTCAAAATTTAGGCGACGAGTTAAGAAACAGGAGAGCCCTTTGTGTTGGCTTCTGTTTGTCCTCATTCAACATGCCTACTCTGATAGTTCTGATAAATCAATTAATGAATCAATCTATATATGTAAATATTAAAAGGCCACAAAGTAGATTAGTTTCTCAAACTAACGTCACCCTCTATGAATAAAGTTATTATTCTTCTTCTTCTTATTATTATTACTATTTTAATTACTACTATTATCTGTTTATCTGTCTGTGAAGAGGCATCAATAATATTCATAAGCAAAGAGAACCATGGATAACTTCATTCAATTTAAATCATTCACATATAAAGTTGTTTGTATAACTGTTTCGTCCTTGGTAATAATGCCTATGTAAAAATTCAGCTTGGATTGTAGCACTTGCAATGTATCGAAATATCCATTACAAGTCTCATGTTCAAAGATGAATTTACTGAGGGAAACAGAAGTAGTTTCTGATTGACATCAGCACTATTTTGAATCATGACAAACTAAAACAAATGCACAAACCTTTAAGAATATTGACTGCTTATTTTCTGCATCTTTATGTTGGAAATTATTATCATATAAACAGACTGTGTGCATTGCATATTGATGACTTCATTAATTAATGAAATGTACCCGTTTAATACACCTTTTTACAGCTATGTAATATTGAACTTTAATTTTAAGGATTGACTGTATCAGTACCAAATCAGTCTTTGAGGAATGATGAACAATGTGATGAGGGCAAAGACCAGTCTGATACAAATATGCGTGAGTAGCTTTCATTAAAAGTCCTTTTTTACATGGCATATTTTGTTGTTCAGAACTAATGGTAGTACTTGATGTGTTTGAGGACTGATGTAGTATCCCGTGCTTTGGCAAGAAAGTTTGTCATGGAGGATGCATGAGATGGGCATATTTTACCAAAGGGAATTTTATGGAAGCAAAGGATGGTTTTAGTGGTCAATGAATGTGCAGCTGATGTGAAAGTTTGTTGTATTTTCCCTTTGATACTATACAGAGACAGAATAAAAGGAAGAATTACATTTGTATTTTACAGTACAAAAAATTAAAAATATAGTTTAATAGAATGCAATG
Organism: Margaritifera margaritifera; assembly: GCA_029931535.1. Taxonomy (NCBI): domain Eukaryota; kingdom Metazoa; phylum Mollusca; class Bivalvia; order Unionida; family Margaritiferidae; genus Margaritifera; species Margaritifera margaritifera. Next base: position 1,337,299 of record JAQPZY010001656.1, on the reverse strand, counting down.
TATACAGTAACATGAACCCATATTTGTATGTGTGCTATTTTTATATACCCATCCCAAGTCTGGTGTATTTATGTTATGCCATTGTTTGTCCATCAGTGTTTCCTTCATCCGTCCATTTATACATCTACCTGTCCATTAACGTTTGCTTGATCAGCCAATAATTTTGTGACTGTTGAGAGATTTTCATTAAACTTTGCCGAAGCATATATCATGACTAGATGGTGTGTTGTGTGCCATAATCATAACCCCTGTCTCAAGGTGAAAGTCATGGCAAAGGAACATGTAATTCTGTGACTTTTATCCTTGTCCAAAATATAACTTTTGAACCACTAAAGATATTTTAATGAAACTTTAGCCAGTTATTTAACATGTATGGATTGTGTCACTTATTATAGACACACTCCCTGCCTAACGAAGAAGGTCACAGCAAGGGAAAATGTAACTCTGAATTGTATCCTATCCTGAGTATAACTTTTTGAAACTTTGACCAGTTATATATCATTGTTAAACAATGTATCACATACCATAGCCATGCCCCATGTCTCAAAGTCAAGGTCATGGGAGGAAAAATATAAATTGGTGACCTCTCTCCATGCACTTGTGTAACTTTTGAACCAATAAAGATATTTTAATTGAACTTTAGCCTTTTATATGTCTTGATTTGACAGTGTCTCACATATTTAGTCATAGCCACTGCCTCAAGGTCAAGTTCACAACAAAGGATAAAGTATGCTAGTCAGTGGCCTGTGCTTTTATCTAGGCCTGTCACTTTGAACTCTTGCAGATGTTTTGATGCAACTTCAGCCAGGTCCACACCTTTTCCTGCAGTACCTAAGTCCCTAGTTCAGAGGTCAAGGTTGTTAGTAGGAAAAGGGCATGAGATGGGTGCATCATACATATGATTCTACCGGCGGTAGGCCAAAAATACCGTTTTAAAGGTCGTCTACCGCACATACCGTTTAGTAGTTCAAATCTAACCCTTTTGAAAATTAAAAGAATATATAAAAAAATTATTTAAAAAAAAACAAAACATGGTATTTTTACACGTTCCATCAACATATTAGAGAAACCAGCCAGAACCAGTCTACTGGGGACCGGAAATGTTCCACCAGTACAATGACCGGTACAATGATGCGTGACAGTACAATAGGATTAGAATTGTTAAAGAACAGCTGACATATGTACACAGCAACCTGCTAATTGATTACCTAATTTTTGGAATTTGAGGAGTTTAAGGCCAAATGCAGGATGATTTTTTATAGGTGTTATAAGTAATAAAGGGATAAAAGGTGGTCCATGATGTCTTCTGAGCCTTTAATGAAAATCGGCCGACCCTTAGCCGAGGGGAGATAAAATGAAGAGACCGACAATAAAAAATGATTTCGGCAGAGACACTAGAGTAAGTATTTGATTTTTGTCTTGTTTAATTGTTATTGCATTGTTTAAGATGATTTAAGAGGACAACTCTTAAATTTTTTGTTCAATTTAAGTCAAAATGCCAAAGTGTGTGCTTTCTCCCAATGCTAAGAAACCACCAGCTAAGAAATATTAAAAGTTCAACAATGCCTGGATATCAGAGTTTAAATGTGTGTAGGCAAGTAGCAAAGGGCCTGAGTTTGCATTGTGTGTTTCAAAGGTATGCATCTTTTGTATTTTATAAACTATTTGAAGTTTTCATGCACATAAATTAAGTTCAAGCCCTAGATAAAATATATCAGTTAAAAATATATTGTAAGATAATTCATTTAAAGTTTGGATGAATTATTCATAAAAGCATAAATACATCATGTATTTTTTAATTTTTTTTATTTCAAGTCTATATCAATCTTTATTTATTTTTATTTATTGAAACTTGCCAACAGATTTTTGGATCTGAGCCATGAAGAGGAAGAAGCCTTTGAGAATAAGGCTCAGGAATACATCCCAAGTCCAAGTCAAGAACTTCCTCCTCTGGGTGAACATAGCTTGGAGGAGTATTGGAGAGTAGTTAGCAACCTTACAAAATCAGCAGCAGGAAAACTGAAGTTAGAACTTCTTTGCAGGCTGAATGTGGTTGTCCCGTCATTACAAAATTCAAATGCTGATACAGAGAGGATGTCTAAATTCTTCGCAAAATACAAAGTGATTCAAGGGGAAATCTGGACCAGAGAACTATTGAGAGCCTGTTAGGTGTGAAGTTTAATAATCACAATGAATGTCATGGTCACTTGACAGTGATCTTGTGAATGAAACTAAAAATGCTATTGGATTTTATAAAAGAAAATTCTTAGCAGTGAAATATCAGATATACAACTTTTATGTTTTTCATTATTTGAATGTATACTGACCCGTATTAATTATTATTGTAACATTTTTGATCAAAATCTAAATCTGATTCATGTTCAGACTTGATATTTTATTATACAGTCCTACCTGTTTATGTCGACATCCTCGGGCCCCGAGGAAATATTGTCGACATAAGCGGATGTCGAGATAAGTGTTGGGGGGGGGTGACCTGTTGTCATTAAGCCTAATTTACACTTTGAGAAAACAAAGAATGGAAATTTTTAGTACATGAAGACAAAACCAGCGTGAAATACACGTCTATATTGACAAATTACATTTTGGTTACCTTTGTGTAATAAAATCCACAATGCATTAAGTGCATGTATATGAAAAATCCATGAATTCGTGTACGGGTCTCATGTTAGAAAATGTATGCATCGGTCACATCCTGATAGGAAATACATGTATAAAAAATGGTTGCCCTCATTTGATCTAACATGTCTTCACAATTCACTATGATAATCATTGTTGCCAGTAGCTCATGGTTGCATAGTTGTTATTTACATGCTACAAAGTACATGTACATGTACTTAAATTGGCCTAGATTTTGGTCAGCCTGAAACAATGTTCCCATCTTACTGAGGCTACCAAGGGGATGGGGGCTATTCACAGGGAAATGATAACATGTATTTATTTACAGAAGTCATCGTGAAAAGTACATAAAATTGAACAAGAGATATGCGGCTGATATGATTAATTTACCTTCATCGTAGCCTTTCTTTATAGACTCGGCAGCTTTCATCCATCTAGACCAACAAGTTGTTCTCCTCCTTTTTTTTTTTTTTTTTTTTTTACTGGTCCACCACCAGTAAAAAAAAAAAAAAAAAATGAGGCGGAGAACAACTTGTTGGTTTATCATCCATCCTGACAGGGTGTTATATTTAAGTGAAAAGTTTTCACAGACATATTTGCGAGATGCCCCACCTTCAACTTCCTTAACAGCCAGATATTTAGTTTCCAGAGACTGTAAATTTAATCAGCATTTTACGCTGCCGTTGGTAGCCATTGTAAACATAAATAAAGTTAAAAAGGAAACTTTCACAGCACAATAAACTTGTTTTAATCACCGATCACTTTGGAAAATGCAACAATCGATCAGATTTCATTGCTTTTATTCAAGTTTGGTGATGATTTTTTTTTTAATGAAGGGTGGATTGTTTTATTGAACATTGTTACCGGCTTGCTTTGATGAAGGGTACATGTGTTATTTAAGTCGCCGCGAGAGGCCAACTTTATAGGACCAAACAAAAGCCAGTTTTTTAATCCACCGAGACATAAAATCCTGGCGGCAAGATCAACTAATTGTTGAACAAAGTACAGGTCGGAACTGGCTGCTTGTCGACATAAATGACCTGGCGGCAAAATCAACTAATTGTTGAATAAAGTATGGGTCGGAAGTGGCAGCTTGTCGACATAAATGATTAGAAAACAAAGGATTTGTTCAAGCTGGGACCAAGGGCTTCTGTCGACATGTACGTTTATTTTTTTATCTCGACGTCAACATAAGCATGACAAATTTGGTAGTAATAGTAGACCAAGGGACCGGGACTTTGCTTTTTTGTCGACATAGGCGGCTTGTCGACATAAGTGATGTCGATATAAGTGGGTAAGACTGTAGTATGAAGAGAATACATATTATGGCACAAAAAAATCCCACTTGTTTTGTTTTCCATCCCCATGAAATGTAAACTGTATGCTGATAAAAAATCTACTGGTTTAGAGGCCAATCTACTGATCAAAATTTGTAAATCTACTGGTTTGAAATCCTGGTTCTGTCACATGTATGGTGTATAATGTACTGTTTGCGGTACTGTTGTTCCCAAAAGACATGCATAATATTTGCCCAGAAGTTGTTTGGTGCTTATATACAAAAGGGCTGGTATCACAGCACTGTCAACATATTTTGTTAATGGCTGTTGTTTAATTAGTGATCATAACATGAGTATTAATCCATAATAATAATAATAATATAAACAGTCCTGGGTTTAATTTCCACCATCACTGCTGTATTAGAGAAAATAAAAATACTCATACCATCAGACCTTTTTGTTCCAAGGGATATGGTGTTGACTCGGAAGCTAAATTAGGTGTGTCTGAAAAAAAAAAAATCAAATCACCTTTGTCCACATGAATAGGGTATTGACACATGGGGTATGGGGTGGTATGCATATAGAAAATCCACACCCATGCTAAAATGATGAATATCATAATGCCAAAACAGAAGGATACCATGTATGGTGTGAAGACAGTTGAACCTGAAGAGGAAATCTCTTGCTTTGCACAGCTGGTGTTGTGAAGCAAGCTTCCTCATGTGTAATCCTAAAAGTGCTAGGAGGTAAAAAAGGAGGTGGAGTATAGAAGAGTTTGCCGGGTCTATAGATGCTGTATACACCACAGTTGGCTAGAAACAAGCATGTCATTAGCACAAGGACAGAGGTTGGCTGACCGGGTTGGTTACATCAGATAATGATCAGCTTGAAACATCAATTCCCTATACTGAAGAAGTGTCTTGAATGATGGAAATTAAGGATTAAATTATTGCAGTACCAACAATAACAGATGATATATGCTCCCTGCCTTGAGAGAAGTAAAACTTGGAGTATTCATGGTGGAAGTGCATAAGGTAAACCAAGTACTACTTACCACACAAGGATATAAATCATGCATCCAAACAATTAACAAGAGGCAAGCAGTTCCACTATGGAAACACGAATTGCAGAGGAAACTAGATGAGAAAAGACAAGACATAAGCAGGCTGGAACTACATGAGAAAAGACAAGACATAAGCAGGCTGGAACTACATGAGAAAGAAGAGAAACATGCATACCTAAATAAGGAGTGTAATTTACACTGTAGGACTAGGAACTGTGGTGAAGCCAATCACTCTAGCCACCAATGTCACCTTGAGAGGAACTTTAGATGCTGGGTTTGTCATGGGTTGGGTCAGAAGGGAAAAAATCCATTATAATCATAGATCGGGATTCAGCAATGATGCTGATGACAAGAACAATAATGTCCGTACTATTGATCGTGATATCTTCCTAGGTTCATATGAAGTAATGAATCTAAATGGACAAGAGAAACAATTATATCAATTATTGAAACAGATATATTGCTCTATCATACATTTGTTCTTACTGTAATAATATTACTTGCAACTGCAGTATTTCAGCATCATTTCATTGGAATGATAGTATATTACCTATACCAGAATCACTTTTTCTGCAAATATTGTACTCACTAACATGGACATGATTGCAAACCAAAGAGAAGGTCCCACTGATGACAAGATATTAAATATGAATGCTATCCCTCAGCATGTAAAAATGAATGACAAAAATGATTGTACTGTTGAAAATGATACATGTTTATGAATATGACAACAACAATGTGGACATATCTTGCAATGTTCAAACTTATGAACACAATATGAACATTGATAAAAAATAATACAGATGCAGCTAATGTTCATATGGTTTCAAGTAATAATATCTCCCCTTGAGTGCTCAATCAAGAACTGATAGTTTTAACTTAGAGATTGATACAAAAGGTATTAATATAGGACATATAAATATACAAGGAATTAAAAGTAAAACAGATCAAGTAAGAGTTAAGCTTACATCACCAGAAAATAATGTACATGTGTTAGGAATTTCTCAAACATTGTTAAAGGAAAATCGTTGACAAAAAAATTTCTGAGTAAATAATAATGATATATCTTGCCATAAAGACAAGAAAACAGGAGGTGATGGGCTCATAATTTGTCAGAAATGGTATTATAGCAAAACAACATGAAGATCTAGAACTGAATGAAACCGAGTCTGTTTGGATACAGATTTCTCCACAAAATTCCAAGCCCTTTCTTATTGGCTTCAAATACAGGCCACCTACATGCCATGTAATTTGGAAATACGTATTCTGAATAAGGAATTGAAAAAGTTCTAAATGGCGACAAAGAATATTACGTTCTTGGTGATATAAACTTGGATTTACTAAATTAACATAATCATATAAAAACTGGACTGATTTTATTGAACCTTTTGGAATGACTCAGTGAATTAAGGAACGCTGTAGAATAACGGCAAATTCAAAACCCTTATTAATCTTACCTATACTGACGCTCTAGAAAATGTTTCTAAAGTGTATGTTCCTAAGATTGGATTGAGTGACCACTATGCCATTCTTCTTACACGAAAAATAAGGAATAAAAGTAATGAAAAGCATGTCCACAATTCAACCTCTTATAGGTCTATTAAAAATTTTAAGAACACCAACTTCATGAACTTCATCCCTAGGATACTATAGCAATACTTGAAGACATAGTTGATACTGGATACATGGATAGACATGTTTTTCAATGCACCACTTAAAATGCATAGAATAAAACATGACCATCCACCAGGCTAGATTTGAAGACAGAGATGATATCTTAGGTATATCGATAGACATATTTTTGAACGTAGTCAATCAACATGCACCATTATAAATGCATAGAATAAAATATGATCATCATCCATGCTTGATTATTCAATGCTATGAAAACAAGAGACTACTAGATGCTTCAGGTAGTTAAAAGTATAAAATTTGGAGAAATAATCCAACAAAAATAAAAACTGCAAAAAAGACACATTATCAAAAAGTAATGGATGATAATAAGAACAATCCTACAAGTATTTGGAGACTGTTTAATGAATTAGGAGCTGGAAAATCCAAGAACAAGACTGGTATTTCATCTCTAAACATTAACAGTGTATGCACCGATGAACCTTTACAAATTGCAAATATGTTTGATGACTTTTTTGTAAATATGGTCTCAGAGCTTAAAGAATTGTATCAGATCACTCCCATCTTAGAGGATTTTGTGCTGAAAGGTTATCAGAAGATGACATTTGAAATTCCTGAAATAAGTTTAACTTTTGTTTTAAAATATTTGCAAAACATTGACATTACTAAATCAACAGGACTTGATATGATAGGCCCAGGACTTTTGAAAGTATGAGCACCTGCTATTACAGAGACAATTGTATTCAAATGTAATCATAGTCTGAAGACTGGTAAATTTCCCCATTTATGGAAAACTGCAAAGTTAACTTCAGTCCACAAAGCAGGAATGAGAAATGACTTAAACAATTTTTGGCCAATTTATGACTTATATCAGTAACCACTGCTCCATGGTAACCAATCTGGTATTAGGCAAAATCATTCCTGTGAAACGGCACTAATATTATTGGTTGATACATGGCTGTGGGCTTTATAGATGAAGGAAAGTAAGTTGGGAGCATTATGGTCCAGTTTTGAAAAGCATTTGATCTTATAGATCATGAACTTCTAGAAAAAATTAAAATGTAGTGAAATAAGTGACTTTAAATGGACTTGTATCTGAAAATAAAAGAATAAGCTGTGGTGTACCACAAGGATCTATACTTGGACCACTTTTGTTTATTTTCATATTTAATAATCTTCTCCTACAGATTGGAAATACAGTATCATCAACTGTTCAATATACTGATGATACTACTTTCTCTGATGAACTCAGCTGCAAAACTGAATTAGAAAATAATCTTCATGTGGCATTAAACAGGCTATAAATGTGGTGTAAGGAGAGAGCTACATTCAGCCTCATTTTAACTATTATAATATAATATGTGGAAATACCTCTTAAGTTAACATTAAGAAAATATTTCAGTTGTAAATCAGCCTGTAAAATAATAGATGTGCAAGCTAGAAACATTATAGATGCAATGGATACATTAAACATCCTACCTTTTTGAGAACAACTTCACCTTGGGAAAGCCAGAATTATTTATTTAAGTTTATGTTTACTTGAGAAATCATTTTAAATGCAGAGAAACCAGCAGCACCCCAAACCTTAGATCAGTGACAGCCAAAAACTTTCTAATTCCAAAACCAAAGAAAGAATTATTTGAAAACAGTTGTTAGTATTCTGGGTGCATTATATGGAATAATAGCCCAAAAGAAATCAAAGAATCTTTGATCATATAATCTTTTCACCATATGTGTATTTTATATTTGAAATCTATGTCTTAATTAATACCACAAAGGCTCCAGCTACTTTTTTGTATATAGATATATGTTGAGAACAGCAACATGAAAATCCTGTTGGATTTCAGTATCAAGAATGAGCACAGGATATAGCAGATGGGGCCACACTGGTTGACAAGAAGAGGAACCTGACCTACATTACAGACATGGCAGTACCAAGTGACTATCATGTTCCATGCAAGGAACAAAATAAACGTTACAAAGTATATATTGACCTGGCAAGAGACCTTAAAAATGTCGGGAAAACTTGCCTTTTGTGATGGGAATACTAAAAGCAATACCCTACAACTGGAAATGCAAGGAAAAGAACTATATCCAGACTTACTGCAGAAAGTGGCACTTCTTGAAATAGCAAGAATACTGTGGAAGATACTTGAGATCTGAGGCCATAGAATTGGTGTGATCCCAGGAGAAATGACAAACCAGAAATACCATGAAAAGGATTGTTAATGAGAGAAATAATAATAATAATAATAATAATAATAATAATAATAATAAGTTTCTTCTTTTTATTCTGCATAATGGGTACATGTTCTTTCTTATTATCCAAAGAGCACTATATACAAGTCATAGTCTCTGTCAGTATTTAATTCACAATAGTATCATTGAAAAGAAGATGCTCTTTTAACAAATAATATCTCATTGCTTATGTATGTAACTTGTGGCATTATAAAGTAAACTGATGTCCCAAGAAATGAGTGTTTGGTCACATACTTACACAATTGCAACCAGAAATTGTCTTCAAATCTGGCTATTTAAAAATAAATGCGATGTGGTGGAGCGTCTGGTGTGTCCAATGCACATTTTATGTCGTCTGGAGAGACTTTATTTTATTTTGAAAGGTTCTCTATAACCTCTGGACAAAACAGTGATTCTTTTGGTGAGATATTGATGAGATACATCATTCTGTATCCAAATCCAGCTACAATAAAACCTGTCTTGAGACACCACCCCTTCTGCCAACAACAAACAGCCTCTCAAGACAGGTGGTCTCTCATAAAAGGTTTATGGAAGATAATCAGTTTTCAAGGTCAAAATTCAACAGGGCTTAAGAAGGGGAAATACCCACAATTACTGGACATGCATTTTCTTTCTTTATTCATAGTTCTTGTTAAAATATTGCATTCATTTTATCTCGAAATAATTGTATATAGCAATAAATATTTACAGCTATCATAAAACATTCACTTTTATATATGAAGATTAGTTGTACATGTATTAGCATGTGAATTGCAAAATTAACTAAGGTAATATTTATTGATCCTGTCCATAAGTTAACTTCACATGTCCATACATTTCAGAGTTACTTCAAATGTAGTATAAGAATTGCACAGTTAGCTATGATAACACTTACTCATTCTGTATATGAATTAGTGGTTTTGATCAGGTCAGGCTTTGGGTAAATATGGAATATATACATTCCAATGAATGAAATAAAAAAAAAAAACAGTAGTGACCTATCCAGAAACAATATAAATTTATTGAGAGATAAAATACAAAGGCTTAATTCACTGACAACATAAAGAGATGAACTCAATGAACAGAGGTTGTAACAGGCTGCACTACGGTGAACAGATGACGGTTTGGTGTGTGGGTTTTAAAAACTGTAACATCAAAAAAGCAACAAACAACACAAATCTTTTATGACAGCAATCAAATCTGGAAAATAATAATCACTTATTAAAGACAAAGACAAAGACCCCATTCACCTTAGGCATTACAGATTGACTCCAATGACAAACAACATTCTCTACTACAGTGAAGCCCTCTAAAAAAGTATCTAATTATGACATTGTTGGGGTTAACTGGTTTTTGCCAAAGATAAAGAAAAAATATAAACCATTGAATTTACTATGTACATCTTTGACTGCTCCCTTTGAAAAAGGAATGGTTAATTGTAATGGGGATTTACTTGACTTTGGCACTACAAAAGCTGGTAGTGCCATGTACTTTAGTCTGGTTTATGTTGTGTAACATATGATGCTTCTTGCATGACCTATAGGCTTTAAGAAACCTGTAACCAGACTCAGCTTTTGTTTTGTTTAGAACAAATGCTTCAAAGCAGTCTTGTTTACAAATGATTAAATAAAAAGGTCAGAGTGTTTTTCTCCATTCTTGCAATGCAGGTCGTTCATAGCAATGTTGATTAGACCAATCTGCACTTTGCCTGCAGACCTTCATAAGCGGTTGTCATTACAAAGGATTAAATAAAGGTCGGTGATGTTTATTGCTGTTTTTTTTTGTGATGTGGTCATTTAAAACAGTGTTGAAAATCACTTTCTTTGCCTAAAAGCGTGGTCGCTGGTCACATTCTGCAGGGAGTTGCTCACAACAGTGCATTTATATAATAACATCGATCTGTGCATGATGATTGTGGTTGTAAATGACAGGTGGTTGCTCATAGCAGAGGTCACTCAATACATGGCCATCAGTTGTGTATGGGGAAAACAGAAGATGCAAAGAATAAAAAGGAACTCAAATATTTTGTTGAAAAAAAATGTCACTCAAAAATAACAGAAACTAGTATCAAATTTTGCATAAAAGAATATCAAGAGCTCATAAAAATACTTGTACTCGATAAAATTATCATAATCTTTCTTTAATATCTTAATCCTCATGAAAACTTTATTCAAAATGAAATATTTTTATTTTGGTGCTTGAGGAAACACTTCCAAAACATTGAATCAATCTTGACCTTCCAATAACTGTATCTTATTCATGCATAGCAAAATATATACCAACTCTAGAAGAAATAATAATTAGCTTCTCCTAGAAAAGCATACAGAGAATTCATCCTTTTTCATGGCATACCAATTTTCATGGATTTTATGGTTGCTTCAAATAATGAATTTAAGGACCAAATGAACATTGATCTTTCTGTGAAAATAATGAGACCCCTTCCACAAATTGAAGTCCTGACAAATATGATGTCATTTTTCACTTTTGAAAATTGAGTCGCAGAAAAATGAATGAATTAACTATCTTAATTTATTTGTTCTTTTCGTGGTTATTTTGATAACAAAAGTAAAAATCTGTGGTTTCTCAATAAATACATCTGAAAAATATTTACCAGTATCTACTTAGAAGAAATGTGAATATAATTTAAATTTTCAGGGATGGTCCAAGACAAAGATGGTACAATTTTTGTCATAAAGCATTATGCTGCTTTGAAGTCAGAATTAGCAAGAGAAATGGGAATGGCTATTGCTGGGGTCCTTTTCAAAGGGGAAAACAGTGGCGATGTGCTTGATCAAATGCAAAATGCGAGTTCGAGAAGACTTTGTATCGACATCCTTCTGAAGAGGGTTATCCTTGGAAAAGCAGCAATAGTTCAGTCTTTTCTCAAAGAGCTAAAATCTAGATGCCCGAAGAAGACAGATGAGCTGTTACAAACTGGAGTTACAGAGGAGGACAGAAAAAGTGAGTCACATTCTTCATATCTGTTTGTCTAGATTATTCATACATACATTTCATTACAGTTTTAATATTGGTCTTGAAGTGGTCTAGATTATTCATACATACATTTCATTACAGTTTTAATATTGGTCTTGAAGTGGTCTAGAATTGTTCATGTAAGATTTAAAACATCACTTTCAGTAATATATAATTTTTGAAGTAGAAACCATCTTACATTTTTCAGTTAGAATCACCCTAATGGTGTTTGGATCTGTGGTTAGTAATTTTTAGCTCACCTGGCCATAAGGTCAAGTGAGCTTATGGTATGGCCCTGCATTCATCATGCATCGTGCATTGTGGGTCTGTGAACAGTTGCCGTTTTAAACTTTCTAAAAAAAACGCCAGACCAATGTTAACCAAATTTGGCCTGGAACATTCTAGGATGAGGGACTCTCAATTTATACAAATAATGCTGATCCACCCTCAAATAGGGCCACCATTACTAATAATAGGAAAACCTATAAATGACCTCTTCAGGACTGTTGAATAGAATCTGACCAAACTTGAAAGAAAGCATCCTGGCATGAAGACCTTTCAAGTCTTTACAAATGATGCAGATCCACCATCAAATATAACTGCTATTACTAAAAATAGAAAAACAAACTTCTTCTCCAAGAGGCTGAATAGAATTTGATCAATCTTGATAGAAAACATCCAGGCATGAAGACCTTTCAGATTTGTGCAAAAGATGCAGATTCACTATCAAATATGGCCAGCATTACCCAAGATAGAAAAACATTTAAATTACTTCTCAAAAACTGCTCAGCTGAATTTTACCAAATTTGACAGAAAGCATCCTGACATACATGCCTTCAAATTTATACAAATGATGCCAATCTACTGTCAAATATGGTCATCATTACTGCAAATAAAAAAAAAACAACAACTTTAAATGAAGACTTCATAGAATTTGACAAAAACAAAACATTTTGGCACAGAGGTCTTTCAAATTTGCGTAACTGATGCTGATTTGTCATCAAATATGGGTCACCTATACTAAAATAGAAAAACCTTTAAATGACTTGCCCAAAAACTGCTGAACAGAATTTGACCAAATTGGACTGAAAAGATGTTGGCATAGAGAACTTTCAATTTTTTACAAATGATGCCAATCTACCATCAAATATGGCCACTGTTGCTGAAAATAGAAAAACATTTAAACTACTACTGACAAACTGCTCAACAGAATGTGATCAAAATTTATAGAGAGCAGCCTGGCATAAAGGACTTTCAGATTTTTTACAAAGGATGCAAATCCACCATTAAATGTAGAAAAACATTTGCATGACTTCATCACAGACAACTGCAGAACAGAATTTTATCAACTTTGAAACAAAGCATCCTGGACAAATTATGCTGATGTACCATCAAATTTGGTTGAAAATACAAACACAGGAAAAGTTGTTTTCATAATTTATGCACTTAACATCATTGCAAGAAATTTCAACAGAAACCATCCTACTAAACCAGATTTCTTGTCCAGCTGTTCCAACATTTAGTTTTTAGGCAGATGTCAGTCAGTTGAGCAATCTCAGACCCACTTGGGCCTCTAGTTTATGTTTTTCAATCTTCCCTTTGACCATTTTATTGTGCAAACTATACCTTTTAGGCCACCCATGGATTTGCAACTCCATACAGTATGTGCGTCGTAGATTATGGAAAATCCACATTCCCATGGTGGAAGTTATTCCTTTCACGCTGTTTCTGTCATGGACCAGATATAGTGGTCATCGTGGATTGTCCACAACATGACTTATAGTGGATGCATTAAGTTTTATTGCCCCAGTTACAAAGTTGCAGTAATATAATTATGTAATAGTGGATGTCCACTACATTGCATAGAACTTAACTGTCAGCTCAGCTACAGTACACAGTGCAGAATGCTCTTTTTAAGTTGTACATAATGCTGTTTAATATTCAAAGCCCATTAAAACTCATTCACATATGTGTCTTGCGAGAGATGAAAAAGAAATTTTCCGAGCAAAGAATCTTGAGACAGAGAGTGAAAGAGAGAGAGAGAGAGAGAGAGAGAGAGAGAGAGAGAGAGAGAGAAATTCTGCCTTTAAACAAAAGGAAATAGAAATCACATGTAAGTATTAGTGGGTTTCATTCTGTTATTAAAATAAAAAATGCAAGAAATGCTGTGATTTATTTTTTCATTCCCCAGTCACATCACTTTTAAATTGTTTGCTTAACATGTTCCCACACAATGAAATATACACAGCAACTATCCAAAATACAACCTCTACTAGTCCAGCGTCTGTTGAGTACTTGCGACCCAAATATACATGTCCATGCAGCAGATTTACTCAGGAACTAGACACATTTACTTTTACTGTAGACCTACTGTTTTTACACACACTCTGCGAAGCATGTGTTGCTGCATTATATAAACAACAGCTTTACAAAATATTCTTAGGATTGCTGGTTTGGTCATCTGACGAGTTTAATATTGCCAATTGGACAGGTGCAAGTGATGAAGATGCATAATCACTTAAATATTTTCAGCAGGAGATAAACTTGTATGTATTATTTTCAGTTGATGTAGCTAGATACAACTTTATTTGGTTCAGTGCATTCTTTCAGTGCACATGACAAATACTGCAAAATTGTTCAGAATATCAAGTGAATATTGTTTATCAGGTTAGTTATTAATTTGTTCCATTTTGACCCAATTATTCTTTTAAGAAGTTGACATAAATACAAATAAAAAATTATTATGTTGCCAAAGAACATGGACTAAATGCATATTTATACAGGGTTTAGCAATTAGGCGATCAACGTGCAATTACTGAAATTATTATGTACCTAATCACCTAAATGGCACTGAATCTTTGCCCAAATGGCACTGAATCATTGCCCAAATGGTACTGAATCTTCACCCAAATGGCACTGAATCTTTGGAAACCAAAACTAAGCTTAAAGTCACATGAACAAACTTTGGACTCCGAAGTTGAATTAAAAGCAATCAGAATCCAAGGTTAACTGCCAGAATATGGTCAGGCCTGTTAGCATGGGGGGTGGGTGGGGGGGGGGGGGAGAGAGGGATGTTGTTTGCTTTTTATGGTCCATATTGCAGTAGCAGTTAATTTCTCCTGGACATCCATCATATCATCATCGTCTTTTGCAATTCAACTGAAATGCCTACTATTATGCAAACTTAGTTGTGCAATGGGTGTCTGCGGTAGATGCGGTTGTATTTACTGTACAATAAATAGCCTCCAGTTTTGTATGTCGGTTTGCTTTTAGCTTTAAGTGGAATTCCTTCTTATTCATACTTTGTTTTCCCCTTGTTTAACTTGTTCTGTATCACACATAAGCTGAACGCATCATATCTATCAATAATACCTTGTATATGCCTGAAAAGTGCTAAGCCACGTGTTTGCCAAGGCTATAAAATCTATCTCTAATTATATTGATTGCTATTAATATATGGCTTCATATTTTTAATGGTTTTAAACAGGTGTTCCGGGTAGAACCTTTTATTTTACACCGAACTGGAGGTGCAAAGAAGTTTTGGCTTCCAAGGTTGTAAATTCCAATTATTTCCTGTTTATTTTTAACCATTTCATATAATTCTAAAGTTGTCGCGAATATTGTCACTGTGTTCAATTTGATTATTGCAGTAATGCTGGCTCGTTTGACTTTGTCTATGAAATTTGTGAAGCTTTAAGTTTGTATATGTTAATTATGACCAGATTGCAGTAATGCTGGCTCGTTTGACTTTGTCTATGAAATTTCTGAAGCTTTAAGTTCGTATATGTTAATTATGACCAGATTGCAGTAATGCTGGCTCGTTTGACTTTGTCTATGAAATTTGTGAAGCTTTAAGTTTGTATATGTTAATTATGACCAGATTGCAGTAATGCTGGCTCGTTTGACTTTGTCTATGAAATTTCTGAAGCTTTAAGTTTGTATATGTTAATTATGACCAGATTGCAGTAATGCTGGCTCGTTTGACTTTGTCTATGAAATTTCTGAAGCTTTAAGTTCGTATATGTTAATTATGACCAGATTGCAGTAATGCTGGCTCGTTTGACTTTGTCTATGAAATTTCTGAAGCTTTAAGTTCGTATATGTTAATTATGACCAGATTGCAGTAATGCTGGCTCGTTTGACTTTGTCTATGAAATTTCTGAAGCTTTAAGTTCGTATATGTTAATTATGACAGATTCAACTACAGATAATAAGAAAATAAGAAAAGCACACTTAAAGCAGGTTAATAACTCAATTAATTATATAAATTCTTTTTAAATACAGAATTAATTCCTAAGCAGCAATTTACTTATTTACTTATTCTGAAAAAAGAGCAGTATCAAAATGTTATTTCTAAATTTTTTCAGTAAACGAATTTCAAAATGCAGATAAATGCAGCACATTTAAAAAATGCATACTCTCTAATGATCAATACCCGTTTCTGAGTTAGCGATAAAAGCTATGGGTAACATTGCTCAAAAGCTAATATGCATAATTTCTCTCTTTCTCTGATTCTTGCATATAATAAACATATTTTATTACAAAGAAAGATGCAGTTAAAAATAAAAGAAAGCCTGTTAAGTGTGTTAGAGCTTTTGTAAACATGTCATAGCTATGTGCTGCTGTTATAGACTTTTATCATATGCACTGCATTGAAAGATTAATCAGAAGAATACAAATTTTATATGGTTTGTTGTATGTACCGCAAGAAACCAGATTTACCTGAAAATATCACAACTCAGCCTCATTGTGTTTCTCAGTCAATAATACAAGTCCAAAATTCATTTTTCCACAAACAACGAAAACATTTTCATTGGAAGTTAATGTTTGTTTTGCAACATTGATGCTAAAAAATAACAGAAACTAGACACCTTCATGACTGACCATTGTTAACAAACGTAGCGGCTGACTTCGTTTTCACATACAAATATCTTCTTAGTTTTAGTGTTTGGTTTTGTGAAAACAAGAAACATTTTCATTCAACAGTACGTGTTTATTTTGACATTCAACAGTAGCTGCTAGGAACTGCCCTAAGTTAAGCCATTGACACTTCTACTCTATTCGCTTATTATGCTGCAGGGAGGGAGTGGGTGTGGGGCAGAGGGTAGGCTGGGGGAAAAAGAGAGAGAGAGAGAGGGGGGATTGGATATAGCTTGAAACAAATACACTTGTTCTGAGTTTTAGCAAAAAGGAACTAAGTTTAAATGTGAATCAAGGCCATTACACTTTTTTCTAAATTTAATTTACACAGTCGATCTCTAATTGGGAAAATAAAAAATTATTATATTTAGTCACATATAACGCTAGAAACCAGTTTTATGTGATAATATGAGAACTTAACATAAATGCTTTTCTCAGTCCAAATTTGTTTTTCACAAACTAATATATTTTTAGTTTCAAGGTGTGTGGTTTTGTGACAACATTTTCATTCGACAGTTAATGTGCATTTTGAAATGGTGAAGTGTGACATTGAACAGCAGCTGGTGGGAACTGTCCTGACTGACCATTGTTGACTCAAGGCAGGAAATTACAATAACAGGCATAGCGGCTGACTTAAAAGTATGAATGCCATTTCTCTGCCAGTGCCTGGTGATGCGTGTAGATTCGCAAAAAAAAATGATGACAGAAAGTAACTTTTTTTCATTGAAATCACTTTGTTTATGACATGAATGGCCACTGATAGAGCGCAAATGCCAATACAGTGTACACAATTCTGCGCATTTAAAAAATGTTCATACTCTCTGATAGACAATGTTATTTTCAAAGTTTAAGGGTAAAGCTACAGAATAACCTTTTTGTAGCATAGCTTGTGTATCTTTTTTATTTTAATATATAATGACACATTATTCTTGTAGAATAAACTTTGGAAAGGATTATGACGTACATGGCATAATGTTCCAGTGTTCTTTATCATATATGTACAGTATAGATAGTACAGTATTCATTTGTAAACTCTTTAATTTGTTTTACTGCTTTCAAAAATTTCTTTAAAGTGGAACTTGGAAATAGTGTTGTCATTAGGTCCACCTAACTGTTTAGTTTGCTGTTGGCAGGTGGAGCCAATCCAACAATACATGGGGAATTAGCGGGTAGAATCAACAAACAAAACTTCCTGGCTACATCTTTAATTGCTTCCTCTCACTACACCAGACTCAATGCTCTAACTTCAAATTAAAATTCAAAAACTGTTCCCTGATGACCATGCCCTCACCTAATATAACATTCTAGCCCTGCACAGAAAACATTAAATCAAATTTCATCTCACAGACTTGAGAGCTGCTACACAAATCTGTGTTTCCTATGTTGAATTAAACCTTTAATTTCTCAGTTCTATTTATCTAGAAATAGATGTATTAACATGTACATGATTACTAAATTTCTAATTACACACTCACTCATTTTTCAACCTCTGCATTAAAAACACAAATATGAAATAAATGCATTTTAGGTGTAGAGGCCTTCAAAGATTATCAAAATTTAAGTATAAAATTTATATTTCCTTTAAGACTTTATACAAGTTATTATTGCTAATTAGAGCCACTTAATATACTACCTTGTCTCTAATATCATCAACATTTTCAACATCAAAAGTTTATGCTAAGAACTGTAAATAGCCATTTAATTAATTTACACAAACACAAATTCCTGCTGCTGTCTCTGCTGTATAGGTCCGACCCTGTGAAACAATGGAGTTATCTCCCTAAGCAGATTGGGGTCAGTGTGCTAAAGATTCTGCTTGTATGTTTTAGACTAACTGAAGCAGCAAATTTCTTGAGATGTGGATTCCAATCAAGGTGACTATGTAAAAGACTAGAAAAACTGGAAACAGTTAAATCACATAAATTGTCCCGACAACATTAGTATGGAATTAAAAGGGAAACTGTGACAAAAAATAACCAGTACACAAAGCACTTTTATGAAATATCATTTATAGACAAAGAACATCGAAGTTACCACGTGATGCAGAACATTATGTAAATTTCCACATATGTATATGCTAACAGGTACATGTACATGTAATCAATCAACAGGGATGTAAGTTGTAGCTAGGCAATTTTTCTGATGTACTTTGTCATGGACAGGATTGGGAAGATATCCAAGAAATTCAAAACCTTGTATTTTTTTCCACGTTATGCGCTTTCATCTATATGTATCCCTAGCTAGGCCACTGTTAAATACCACAAGAAATGTTACCACTGCATAGTTTATACAGGTATAGGTATGAAAGTGACACATGCCATGGTTGGATTTACGGTGTCAGGGTTTTTCCTGTCTGTTTGTTTAGTGTATTGACACATGGTGCAAATACAATAAAAATCAGCGAGGGGTGCCATAAAACCCACTACAGCTGAAAAAAAATCTGTGACGGACTTCCACGAGATTGAGTGGATTTTCATTAGATTTGGGGGAAATCCACCAGATGGAGTGGACATCCACTACTCTTAATGGACACTTAATCCCTTGCCCCTGTGTCCACGTCTACTGGATTGAGTGGGCAATCCGTAATCCATGATGGGTGTACTGTATTTTATAGTATACTACTGTCTTAAATTTTCGATTTTTTACCATATTTTGAAGACTTGATGCATTATTTGGTTTAGCTTTTGATGGGGAACTTTCAGTACTCCAGGAATCTGGTCTCAAGCCTTGTGTATGTGATCAGACCTGGGGTCAATTACTTCAAATGTAATCAGTTACATTACAATTTTATTTGAAAATTTTGATTACAGTTACATTTAATTACTGTTAGGTACAGTAACTGATTAAATTTCATTACTGTTTAGCTCACCTGGCTGTAAGGCAACATGATCTTACTGTATGGTCCTTTGTGTTTCGTCCATCATCTGTTGTGCATCTTCAATTCGTAATTGCTGTTTAGAACTTCTTCTCAAAACTGATGAACAGAAATTGACCAAGTTTGAATGAAAGCACCCTGGCATGAACGTGTTCCAAATTTAATTTGTTCAGATGATGCCAAACCACCATCAGATATGGCCACTGTATTTGAAAATAGAAAAATAAAAACTTTAAACATTTTCTTCTCAAAAACTGCTTAACAGAATTTGACAAATTTGATGGAAAGCATCCTAGCATGAAGGGCTTTCATATTTCTTCAAATGATGCTGATCCACCATCAAGATGGTTGCCATTATAAAGATAAAATAAGAAGATAAAAAGAAGATAAGAATTCTGTATATCAGACTCCATGCTCCAACCATCTAAATTAAAATGTCAATGTATTTTAAACATAAAAAACAGGTTTTTTTTACGTACAATATAGAGACATGTTATTTAGTACCAAGGCAATTGGAGTAAAGTGCATAAACATTGTGATTTGTGCTGCTTGGATGGAAAACAAAATTATGAATTAAAGCTATTGTGGATGGTATGGCATTCCAGCCATGGCCATACTAAATTTTGCAGCTAATTGTATACATTTAAATGTGTATAATGCAGTTTTAAATCAGTGTGCCTTGAATCATTTGAAAACAAAACATGTAATTCTGCATGGAGGTAAAAAAATGTATTTTCTTTTTCTTTTACCCTTGGAAAATCCCCCCTCCCACAGTTCCACTGTAGATTATAAATGGCCATAAGAAATTTGGCAGTCACTGACATTCCTATAAATTTGACAACATATTTATGTGGATAACCTTAATGATGTGGATACAATGACCATGTGCGGAATACGCTTATTTGCTGAATACACTAAAAACTTGGCTAAATACTTGTTATAGGTAAGTTGTGCCTATTTTCTCCATTAAGTTTCATAGTTTTAAAATAAATTGTAGCCCACAGACCACTACAGCATATCGGGCCTCAGAAAAGTAAATTCCATTTGTTAAATACACAGGAGGCAACAATTCCTAGCCTGGACAACTAAAAGTCATTGTTGGGCTAGTGAAATTTCAAGCAAGCAGCAGATTTGTATGCAGTAAAAAGAAACAAAATTGATCTTTGCCAGTGGGCTATCCTACAGCAGTGCTCAACACAAAATCAACCTAGCAATTGTCAATCACATAAGTAATATGTGCAATAGTGGTTGTTTATCTTTGACTGCCTTATGTTTTAATCACCTCTATGACAATCAGCTGTATAAACTGCTCCCAGGTGGTAGCTTTCCATGAGCATGACTGTCTACTGTCTATATAGGTTTGGGAGTCAAAAATGATGTGTTTACACACGATGTCATTTTCTGGCAGATATACAAATGATGTCAGATGTTTTGAAGTATGCTGGGCAATATGTTCCATTGCTTATGCTGGGAATATGCTCAACTAACAATTCCTGGGTTGTATAGTATTTCAGACAGTTTTTGACAACGTCCCCAAATTCTTAACAACTGCAGTTGACTTGATTGATTGGCAAATCATTGCTTTGAGTGGCATTGTTTTTACCTATTTGTGGAAATTATGAGAACATCAAGTTGCATAATTTAAAAACAACCTCTCCGCAGTTTGGTTTACAAATTTGAATAGCCTTGGAGAAATATACATTGACATATATACACAATCAATTGACTGTCAACTGTCATTTACTTACCAGGTATCATGTGTATGCCATATATAGTAAAATAAACAGAAATACCCTAGAGCAGGGTTGGGGGTATTCGGACTGTCGGATAGAACTAGACACTTTATACCTAATCATAATATGTGTTGGTTGGTAGGTGAATGTCTCCTATCATGAGCTTTTATGACTTGTGTTGACTCCCTGTTTCCACCCACACAATGTCTGCTTGAAACTGGGAAAATCCATCCTGCTATCTCCATTCTTGTTAGGTATCTATCTAGGTGTTTATGCCATTACGCATGAGCTTATGATGACTGTATCAACACTGAAGTGAATCAAACACCAGCATTTGGGTCTACATTCATTGTTTACATTATACACATAGGTCACAAGTGGAAGGATGTGTATTATGAAAATTATGTCCTGTCATGGCACTTTTTTCAAGAACCATGTGAGTGTCTGAACTTGCACAACAAGAATTTCACATATTCATCTCTGCACGAACACCATTGTTCAAAACAAGAAAAATGTCAGGTTTAAAACACAACAGCAGCAACATTAGTAGATACAAGAACAACAATACCAAGATACAACACAACAGAGAACACATCAACAATAAAAAAACACCACCACAGCAGCTGCAGCAACAAGAATATTGTTATTTAAATATATTGAAAGAAAATACTTTTAATTTGCTCAAATATTTTTCATTCATAGAAAAATATTCATGATGCCTGTGGTACTGATGATAAAAATGATGGCTACTGTATTTACGGCATGTTTTTGAACACCATATTTTTTTTTTGCAAAAATAATATTTAAATGCCTTGTAATTTTCAGACATGAACTTGCATGAACTAAATTTTTTAAAATCCTTCAATTGTATGTATGTCTATGTATGTATGTATGTATGTATGTATGTATATATGTATGTATGTATGTATGTATGTATGTATGTATGTATGTATGTATGTATGTATGTATGTATGTATGTATGTATGTATGTATGTATGTATGTATGTATGCAGATAGATAGACTGATAGATAGATAGATAAATATTTTTATATTAAGTCATACACGGTAAATGACAATATCAAAGAATGAAAAGGAATATGATTTAATGCTGCAATATATTTAAATATATTATTCAGTTTAAAGTAGCTTGTCCATTGCCTCTTATAGGTCCTCAGGCGAAAAGCCCTCAGATTCTGTGTATCACTGTCATCATCATTATCCATATCGTTTAATTGTTCCTAATTTCTGACCAGTGTGTTTTCACTTCTGCTCAGATTGACACTGATGCCGCACACCTTGAAAGATTTCATAATCATTGTGTGCCTTTTCTTCGGTGTGTCCATAGCATTTACAATCTAATCCAATACAGTCTGTTTTCTGGCTGTCTTGATCCGTCCATTGCCGCTTTCATCAGATGAATTTAATGCATTCATAGCATCTCGTATGTATTCAGTCCAGCTGTGGTGGAGGTAGCTCATCACAGGTTTTTTGATGCTCACATCAAGAGGTTGCAACTTGGATGTGCAGCCTCCAGGTATTATTGCTGACACAACATTTCCATGTTGCAACTGTTTCTTTAGATCATCAGTGATGTGAGCCCAGAATGAGTCCATAACAGTATTGCTCTCTCTTTGTGAATGGGAAATCAATTTCTTTATTCCATCGCAGCATTAGCATTTCCTCCATCCACGCTTTCTCTTGAACTTTGATTATCCACCCTTTTGGTGTCTTGAGATCAAGATTTCTCTTTCCCTTGAAAATAATCATTGGGGTAATATGTCGCCAGAACTTGCAACAGTTAAAACGACAGTAATGTGTCTCTTCTCCGAGCCAGTTGTAAGAATCATAACTCTTTTAATTCCTACTTTGTCCAGTGTTTTCCCTGGAACAAGATCAAAGTACATTGGTGTCTCATCCATGTTAATAATAACATAATCGTCAAACTCGTCCACCTCGCATTCACAAACTTGTGGAATGAACTTATCTTTTCTTCCAAATTCCTTGGGTAAATGCTGGGGAAGAGGGGTCCTGCTTCTGAGCACAACCCATATCTTTTCATGAAACCCTCTTCCCAAGACCGACAGGCACTGAATTTGCTGTCTGGAAATTCTTTTGAGACAAGCTCGTTGGCATATATACATAATTCTCTCAACACTGACCAGAACTTGTAAGTCATGCTGGGTGAGCACCCATTGAGCTATCATCATCTATATCTCATCCATATGAAATGGGGCATCCACTCTTAGGCAAATATACGTTCAAGTTCCGATCTGCAGAAAAGTCAATTTTCATCCATGCATTCAAATAGGATTTTGGAATTTTGAATTTTTCTGCTGTAGGTCTAATTCCCAGAAGTTTTGTGTGGTTAACAATATCCTGCTTTTGCTTTAATGTATAATGTTTATAGTGACCATGCACAGAACCGGGTGGAGCATTCAGGTTCAAGATAATCAGACTGGTCATCGAGAGCAGGTTTCTTTTGGTTCTTTTTGTGATATATCCTCCGAGTCATTACTTCGAGGTCACGTCTGTGGATGGCCTACAACCTCTTTGGAGACGATATTGGCAAGGGACAGTCCCTCCATGAACTAGGGAGTGCCTTCTCGCTTGTTGCATAATGCATGATAAACTTATCCGTCAAAATTATTACTGGTACTAACAATATTATGTTTCACAATGACAGCTATCCAGTATATAAACTTAAATAACTTTTTATAGTGGTGGGTATCCTATTTATACTTTATCATGTAATTTTTCCATGGGTGGTTGGTTATCATAATGTATTGGATAATTATTTATCATTGTTTCCTTTTTTACTAGCTTGATTCAGCTAAGAAAAATATGATTAGTTGTCAGTGTAGACATTGTTACGCATGAAACCACTTCAAGCAGGTGTGATAATTATGGCTTAGATTAGAATCCATGACCCCTGCTTTATCTCATTAAACAATACCACAGATTAAACATAGTTATTGTTCTACAGCTAATAAATCTCTTTATAGATGATAAACATTGATTGTGGGTGCTAACTTTTTGGTATGTCTAGTGCACTTTTAACGAAATCCAGATGGCTGCCTTTTATTTCCAAACACACCTGTGAAAGATATCCCACAAGTTATATTATTAACAATTGTCATCTAGAGACACCTTGAAATCTCTGACATGCATCAGAACAATCTTTGACAAGCCGATTGTTTTGAGTCTGCAAGTTCTGCTCATTTTGAAGCTACCGCGGCTAGATTAAGAAAGAGAAGAAAAAAAAAAAAAAAAAAGAAGAGACAGCCACAACAAATAGATCACATTTATTTAAGAATATCAACATATTAATCATGCTGACTCATCTTGCAACTTGCTTGTTTTTTACCATTCCTAGGTGTGCATACAACACAAACCCCTATAGAGCCTCTCACTCTTGTTGCTTTAGGACTAACCATCATACATGTATTTCTACTCTCGATACCAAAATGTTTCTGTCATAAATACCTTCAGAATCATAATTCCAAAATCTTTTTATTTAGTTTGTTTTCATATCTTATTTACACAGAAATAAAGCATGCGTTTGTAAGGTAGAATTTAATGATAACTGATTAGCAGAGGGATAAACAGTGGATTGAGAGATTACTATTATGGCAGTTATTCAGAAAATACACATGGTATCACGGTACCAATTGTTTTTCCATAGACCTTAATGTTAACGTTTGGTGAAATAAATATACCTTCTCTCCTACTTTAGCATGCGTGTCACACACTGTCATAGAGAGGAATATTAGATTGTCAATTTGACAAGGACAGAACCAGGTGCTCCATTGCATTTAAGAGAGATAACTCTGCTGGAACTAGACAGGGGCAAGAGTTATCCAGTCACAACAGACACATTTTCAGTGATGTGTATCACATTTTTAAAAAATCTTAAAAAATGCAAAACATGATCTTCATATGAATTAACATAATCTCACATGTTGCTAAGAGACTCAACTTTTTTTTAAGCCAGACAGAAACTACAACTCTTACATAATACACCAATCACAGCTAGTTTTGTTGTTTATTTCTGAAAACAATGTTCCCTTCACCTTAAGCTGCGCCCCCCTGGGCTTGCACAATTGGTACCGTAATACAACATACAAACGTGGCTCTAATACATGTATGGCTATGTTTCTGGTTGATGGAATTGTATCAAATAGACCAAAATAAGCAAGTAATGCCTATTTTTCATTCATTATCCTTCCTGTAGTGTTAGAAAAATTACTTCTTTTACTTTATGGTAGCACATCATGAAATTAAGGAATTTAATATGTCTTCGGATGACAAAACAGTAATTATTTGTTGCCATTTCAAAACATGCCGTAAATACGGTATTATGATAAATTTTGATAATGATAATAATGAGGGGGGTAATTAATAATTTTACCATAATGGATAGAAATTGTTTATTAAGATTAATGAATGGAAAACTAACTATGGCGTGAACAATATTGAAACATAAAAATAACAAAATGTGTACAGATTACAAATAATAAAAAATGAATACAAATGAAAAATAAATAATACAAATGTAAAAAAAAAAAAAATATTAAATAAAAGGAATATAGTATTAAGAGTTCAGCCTTCCCTTTCTTTGCTTTCATAGAAACATACACTGTAAACACATGCACTAATTTATGTCATAAAAAATTGCTAAAAGGGGAGCAGGTGTTATTAATAGTTTTCCCTTTCTTTACTGGTAGAAACAAAAGCATGTGACTGCTCAGTATGCTTTAAAACTCAGGGCTCTCAACAGAGTTTCAGGATGAAGAGTCCTGAACTCTTCACAAATGGACCTCAGGCATCCCCAGCCTATTTCTGAGAGTCCCTGGCATACACTCGCAAGTCCCTCACTTTCTAAAGGATAGAAAGGATTAAATTCGCAGCTTCATAAGATCACATTAGAGAGAAACTATTTTTCAGTAATTGCCCCACAAAATTTATATCATACTGCACTCTACCATCAGCAAACTAGTTTTTCAAATGAGTTAATTTAAAAAAAAATACTTTTTCCTGTTCTTTGACTTAACAAATGTATGTATATCATGGTCCTCCATTATTCTAATTTATTCACTTTTCATTGTATGGAACTGTGATGCTTTGTAGTCATCATTTTTCACACTAATTTCCCCGAATTTTCTCAACAGTGTATGGTATTGTCTGTCTTTTGTGTAGCATGGCAATGCGCAGCAACAATTTAATGATCCAGGTTAAATTCAGAAGAGCTAAAGGCTGATAGCTGCAAGTTTGTATTTCCATTTTTAGCGAAAAGATTTTGCTTTCCAGCAGTTGTACAAAGTGCTTTTAATATACCATCTGATTTAACTTTTTTTTCAACAACGAGAACTGCTTCTTTCACTCATGTCTTTAGTTATCATGTTCGTGGTTCTGCCATCATTTTTATCAGCGTTCTTCACCGTATCTGAGACAGAGTCAGCATTAAATATACATTCCAAGTTCGAGTTCTCTTTGTTGTCTTCATTTGTGCTCCCACTTTTGTCTATTTTTTACTTTTATTAGCATTAGTGTCATTTTCAGTGCAAGTCAGTTTCCCGAAAAATGAAAACAGATTTTACTGACTCGTTTTTATGAGCTAAAGTACTTTTCTGCACTCATTTAAAAATGTCTACTGATGCTGTGGTGCCCTAGTCTAAATTGCACATACTGAAGTAGCAGTTAGTATTATTATTATTATTATTATTTCGTATTAATGATTTGGCAGTATTGTCCAACTCAAACTTTGAGAAAGCTTTGATTAGTTTCATGATTTATATGCACGTCATCACCAATTTAAACAACAAAAGCCATTGTTTATTTGCCAAAGAATCACAGGTGGTTACGTATACATTGAATAGAACATCAGTTTGTTTATGTCATCACATCAGAGAAGGAATATCTGTTGATAAGTCACACAGGCTTCATTCCTTATTTACCTAAGTCTAGCGAATGATCAAAAATATAAGGGGAGCATCATTGGGGAAAATAAGGTGATTCATGGGGCAGCATTACACAGGGAAGAGGTGCATCCTCTGAGAATTTCATGTGTATTTGACCCAGAAGCACTAAAGCGGCAAGTACTGGCGCAACATGTTGTTTGAATTTGCTTACATAGGTATGCAGTGGAATAGGTAAGTTTGAGAGTGAATAAATATGACACAGACATACGTATTCCATCACATGTTTTTATTATTACCGGTACACCTCATGATTGAAATAAAAAATGCTCTGATACGAAAAAGAGAGAGAGAGAGATTTCAGCCCCTCTTCATGCCATTTGTTTAATGTGCCTTACTGCCGCTGTTTAGCTGAAGCGTTTGTTTAAGAAAAAACAGTAATAACATAGTAAATGAAAATTAGTCAAAATACAAACCATACTCCTTCAGTTTGGTAAATGAAAATTATACAAAATACAAACCTTCAGTTTCGAAGGTATTTAATTTCTATTTTAAATAGTCACAATATTTATATCCATATAAACTCCATTTAGTTTAAATCCCAAGAATGATCATTTAGAATGCTGTGCTGTTTTCTCTGCAAGTAAATAACTACCCCATTCCCACAAAAGAAGATTACCCTTTACCAGTAAGTGCATGTACACTTCCTTTAGGTAGGCAGCATTTGGTCTGATCTTTGCGTAAATTCTACCATCTGACACTTCTGTCTGCGAGTACAAAGGTGTCGCTGGTTAAGAAACTTGTACAAGTAAGCAACTAGTATTACACAGTACTGTTTGCATGGAGCTTGGACCTCCTAATCACCAATACAGTCTTCTGCCTGCCAAATTGCAACAAGAAATCTTGGTTGCACCCACGTTCCAAGCACTGGGATCTCGTGGACTACATCATCGTCAGGAAAAAAGACAGGCAGCATGTCCAAGTGACGAAAGCGATGAGAAGTGCAGAATACAGGACGGATCATGGGCTCACAGTCTTGAAGCTCAATCCAGATTCAGTCTGGCAGATGGCCACAAGGCAAAAAAGTGTCCTAGAAGCTTAATGTCTACAAATTGAAACAGGGGAATGTAAAACAGGCATTTGTTGAAGAACTGTGCAGCCAACTAGATACAATCGATATGAACTCCAAAAATGTAGAGGAAAACTGGGCATTCTTCAGAGACTGTATTCAGCTGCATCCAAAACTCTCAGTCCCACTACATTTAAACATCAAAGTTAGTTTGATGAGAACTATGCTGTCATACAGAGACTTTTGAATGAGAAACATTGGCTCCATAAGGCCTGTTTAGAAGACAGCACTTCATCATCTAAGAAGGCAGCCTCAACAAAATCAAGAGGACTGTCCAGTGCAAACTTAGAGAGTTGCAAGACTCGTGGCTGAGCAATATGGCAGATGAGATTCAGTCCTATGCAGACAGGAATGACATGAAGAACTTCTGTGATGCTTTGAAGACAATCTACGGGCCCAAGTCATCAGGAAGATCTCCAATGCTGAGTGCTGACAAAGAAAAGATACTTCAAAGATGGGCAGAACACTTCAACAATATCCTCCATCAACAGTCATCTATCAGTGAGGAGGCAGTTGATTGACTGCCCCAAGTGGATATCAACATATCACTTGCTGATCCTCCAATGCTGACTGAAACTGAGAAAGAAGTTGACCTATTGTCAAATGGCAAAGCACTGGGAGCAGATGCTGTACCAGCAGAAGCCTGCAAACCCGGAGGCTCACACATGGCACAGAAATTCACTGAACTTTTCAAGTCAATGTGGACTCAAGGAACTATACCCCAGTAGCACAAGGATGCATATATGATCCACTTGTACAAGCAGAAAGGCAACAGACAATCTTGCAACAACCATTGGGGCATCTCCTTGCTGTCAACAGCTGGCAGAATCCTCGCCAGAGTTCTGCTGAATCACCTTGTGCATCACATCAATCAAGGACACCTACCTGAGAGTCAGTATGGCTTCAGGAAAGGATGAAGGACAACAGACATGGTGTTTGCAGCTCTTCAACTCCAGGAGAAATGCCAGGAACAGAACTCCAACCTGTACACGACATGCATTGACCTGACAATGCCTTCGACACAGTCAGCTGTGGAGGCCTTTGGAAGATCATTGCGAAATTTGGTTGTCCAGAGAAATCCTTTGTGATGGTTTGGCAATTCCATGATGGCATGCTTGCTCATGTTGTGGATGATGGATAGTCATCTGAACCATTCCCAGTCACCAATGGAGTCAAGCAAGACTGTTGGCCCCAACCCTCTTCAGTATGATGTTCTCTGCCATGCTTACAGATGCCTTCCATGACTATGAAACTGGGATTGACATCAGATACCGGACTGACAGCAAGCTTTTCAATTTGAGAAGACTATGGGCAAAGTTACAGGAAGTGACTGTTTGTGAGCTTCTATTTGCTGACGACTCTTCCCTGAATGCCAGACCTCAATCTCACACGCAACATATTATGGACCATTTCTCTTAAACTTGTGACAGTTTTGGTCTCACAATCACTATCAAGAAGACAGAGGTGATGCATCTATCTGCACCAGTAAATAACCAAACTCTCCAGACAGTGGACAAGTCAACCTATATTGGCAGCACACTGTCATGTGTAGTTGACATTGATGATGAAACCAATGCCAGAATTGCTAAAGCAAGTGTAGACTTCGGCAGACAATGTGCAAATGTGTGGGAGTGCAGAGGCATCAGTCTGCAAACAGCCTTGAAGGTCTACAAAACCACTGTATTGCTGACCCTGCTGCTCTGTGCATGTGAAACCTGGATGGTGCAGATGCCATGCCAAGAAACTGAACCATTTTCACATGGGCTGCCTGAGGATACTGATGAGGATAAGATGGCAGAACAGGGTCCCAGAGACTGAGGTTCTCACATGGGCAGGTATTTCAAGCATCCACTTTCTGCTGATAAAATCACAGATGAGATGGGAAGGCCACGTCACTAGGATGTCAGAAGAGCAACTACCAAAGGAGATCTTTTATGGCGAGCTGAAGCAGGGTCAGCAATCTTAGGGTGGTCAGAAGAAATGCTTCAGAGATTCCCTCAAGTCATCATTGAAACACTTCAGCATTGACCCTGAGTCTTTGGAAGATCTTGCACAGGATCGCTCCACCTGGTGCAGTCTCATCCATACTCCAGCTACAGACTTTGAACTGAGGAGAATTGCAGAGTCAGTGCAGAAGCGCGAGCAGTATAAATCTCAGAACTGCAGCATGACGTCTGTTGATCAAGCAAACCCAAGCGGCATCACCTGTCAAGTGTGCCACAGACAGTTCAGAGCACAAATTGGCCTGATCAGCCACTTGTGTACTCACAGAAACCAAACCAGTTAGTGATGTCATGGTAAACTTGGTACTTGAAGGATGAACAATATATATTAATATAACATCGTTAAATGAAACAAGACAGATTGAAAATGTATATCAAGCAGCATATATCCAAAAAACTTAAAGATAAATATGTTAATCAGTTAATTGCCTTAAGATTTGGACATAAGGAATAAAGTTGATTTTTTCTTTTAATCTCAAGATAATTAATTTTTTTTCAACTATTATGATGGATATATTATTTTTGCTTTGCTTGAATCAGAACAAGAATATTTTTTTCAAGTTATTTGAGAGCCATATTTTTTTCACAAATAAATCTCAGGTCCCCACCCCCTACAATTAAATGGCCGGTCCCTTATGTCCTGATTGTTTCTCTCCTTGTTTTCACTTACTAGGTTCTTTGACTTCCGTAGCACAAAGCTTATGTGTACAGAATGATCATGTCATTGTGGAAAGAGGTACTTACTTGCTTATAATAAAGGAGACTATTTCTTTGTGATTTATAAAAAGATTTGCAAACGGAAAGACATGAAGTAGTGTAAATATTTGTCAGCACTTCATCGAAATTTAGATCTCTAAAAAGAACGATGGTATGTATTATTTTAATTTGATACCTGATGATTTAGATGTACAAAATGGCTGAAGTTATTACAGTAATTTCAGTTGAATTTACATTTTATAGAGATTGTTCATGGGGATATTTCAGTATTGAATATTTATGCATGTTTTTAAATGATTGGACATTTGAAAAAATTTTAAGTTGAAACTATGTGATGTTTCATGTGGAAAATGAAATTAAAGAACATGAATACATTTTGAATTTGTTTCAAACCAATCGTTTTCTAAATAAATATCAAAATAGTAAGAAATAAATAAATGAATAAAATGCAGTTTGATAGAAATTGAAGATATGGTAAAGACTTATAAAATGATTCTTGATATTACAGTAACTTTTTATACACCCACCATCTGCAGTCACCAAACTTTGTGGATGGCTTGCACTTGGGATAAGGAAGAACCATATCTTGGAGTGGAAAGTTCAAAGGTCATTGTCACTGTGACTGAAAGAAGAAAAATAGTTTCTGTACAATAACTCGTGTTTTCCACCATCTACAGTTATCAAAGTTTGTGGATGGCTGTTCCTGGGATTAAGGAAGAACTGTGTGAGCTTTTTGGTCAAAGATCAAGCCCACTAGGATTGAAAGAAGAACTGGTTTTTGCACGATGACTTGAGTTCTCCACCATCCACAGTTACTGGCTTGCACTTGGGGTAAGGAAGCATCCAATTGATTTCGGGGACAATGGATCAAAAGTCAAGGTCACTATGACTGGAATAAGGAAAATGGTCTGCAAACAATAACATTAAAGTTCTACTTCAGATACTTAGGAAAAACTTGGTGGTTGGCTTGCACTTAGGATAAAGACCACTGGGCACCAGGCAGCGGACTCCATTCTCTGGGCACCAATCACCAAGTAATGTTTTATTGTGCTGATTTTCCATTTTCGATCTTAGGTCATTGATCACAAAGCACTTTGTGTTGGTTGCCGAATATAGAGTGCTGGGTGCTGAGCACTGAATGACATATGCCAGGCATCAGAAATGGGTCTTTGGACTGGGTACTGAGTTGTGACCACTGGTGTAGAGGAGTGATCTGTTTGATTACAGATAAACACTTCTTTCTCCATGTTTCCATTCATTTCCTATTGGGAACAGAATTTGAGTTTTGAGAACTGGTCTGAGGGAAGGGGTCTGGTCAATACCCCTACCTTTTTGATCTTCGCTGATCATTGCTGATCTTCGCTTTCAATTCGTACAGAGTTTGTGGAATCCCACCACTAAGTGGTCAGTCAGCCAAGTCTCCTTTTCCGACCATGCCAACATGGATATCTTTTCCATAGCTCCATGAATTGGCAGATCCGGCATGCACTAGATCTTCCCAGCCTGTGCCAGCTCAAGCCGTATTACTGAAGGAAGGGGAGGGAGACAGCCACTTGCCACTTCCGGCGCTGAGAGGAATTGCTAATCCCTTTCTTCAGCGAGAGAGGGTCAAAGGGTTATCCGTATCTTCTCCCATGAGTGGAGAGAGGACATTGAAACACTGGTCAGGAAGTCCCTTCTACCAGAAGGGAGATAAGTTGAAATAGTCCTGCCTCTCCCTGAGAGCAAAAACAGCATGAGGAACTGTCGATTTTTGTGGACGCAGATGAGTTCCCAGAAGAACCTGTCACACCTGGTCCTTCTCATCAGCTGAGTTTGCCTTCGTCTGATGGGTCAGGTGATGGAAGAGAAAGAGATGTGGACTTTTGATAAGGTGGTAAATGAGGTTTACCACCTACATCACCCAGATCTGTGTCCCAAACCTTCTGGATCTTCGGATGTTAGGATCCACTCCAATTTGGAGAGGCTTTACAGGACACAGCCCAAATTGGACCTGCTATTGCTCCCTCACTGACATCAACAGTGAGGGAGCTGACTTAGAAATTGTCCATAAAAGGATCAGACAGCTAAAGGCGTGGTCTGTCACCTTCTATTCTTCGTCCCCTGGTCTCAACCAATAGCTACAGAGTCATTTGCCTGCTTTGCCCCTTAAGCCCACCACTTTGGATTCAGGTGTCTCCCAAGTGGTGATTTTTACAGGGACGTGAGCCCATCTCCACATCAAGACTGTCAAGGTTTTGGGCCAGAAGTCATGGATGCTAGTTACAAGATCCTTGCATGTTGACCTCTTTTAGGCTGCCTCCATCAATCTGTTCAAGGAGGATTCTTTCTCTCCAGTGGTCTTTCAGAGAATATTACATGCTATGGTCAAGACATCATGACAGGTGCTCTCGGTGTCTATGTTGCTCTCTGCAGAGCTTTTCACTTCAGTTGGGATGCGACCTTGGGGACATCCAAGGTTGTGCTGGATCACAGAAAAAGCCTTTACAAGCTACCCCTCTTAATGCAAAGATGATATTAGGAGGGCCAATCTCTTCAGTGGCCTTTCCAGATTTAAGGGATGAACAACACTGATCCCTGGCCATGGTACTGGGTCTTGCTAAACCGATAAAGAAATGCCATTTTTCTGGAAAGTCCATGGCTCCCCTCCAAAAATATTTTAAACAGGGAAATAAAATCAAAATCAGTTCCAGTTTAAAATCCCATTCCACCCATCATTCTGTTGATGAGGCTGTCAGAGGGGCCAGACGAGGAAGTTTGTGGACCCTTCCCACTTCCCGAAGGTGTGAGACAGTTGCCACTAGGGAGTTGCACCCTCTCCTGCAAAGTCGCCCTCTTCCCAGTAATCCTGTAAGTGCCTGATTTTAGGTTTCAGAGGCTTTGTTGGATCTCTCAGGACCTTCCACCTCTTTCAAGGATCCCTATTGTCTTCCACCAGTCTCAACTGGTATCTCTGGGGAAAGAGGTCTATTCCTTTCTGAGGAATGGCACAGTAAAGACGGTGAAGAACATAAGAAGTCAGATTTGATTCCCGGATTTTCTCAGTTTGAAAGAGAGGGGGAAAGTTTTAACTTCTCTTCAATCTTACCACTTTAAAAAAATGTCTTCTGTAAGAGCAGTTAGGGATGGAGATAACTGCCTCAGTCGGGAATGCCATCGGGTCAAATAACTGGGCAGCCTCCAAAGATCTCAAGGATGTTTATCTTGACATCTCCATTTACCCAGCCCACAGGAAATTTCTGCAGTTTTGTCTGGGACAGATGTATCAGTTATGGGCAAGCTTGTATTCCCAGAGCCTTCACAAGGGTGATGGGTGTAATAGTGGAACATTTAAGTTCACTTCAACAATTGGTTGATCCTCAGACATGCCCTTCTAAGCGATCTGTCTCTTTGTTGGGGGATGATGACTCATCTAGGCCTAATCCTCAATCAAGATAAGTTAGATTTTGTCTCTTCTCAGAATTTTCATTTATGTGTGGTTGAATTTTCTCACCTGTCCTCCTCCTCTCAACAGAATTACACAAATACTTCCTGTCTTGGCAAGACTGGACAAGAAGATATTGTTGTCTGCTCGCCTCTGCCTCATACTCCTGGGGACTCTGAACATGTCAGCAGACATAATTCCCCTAGGAAGGCTTCATAGGCAACCCCACCAGTTCTTCTAGAGAACTGGAGATCTCACAAGCATCCCCATCTGCTTGGATCCAATTAGGATCCAAGTTTCTTCACCATCTGAGTGGTTTCGAAATCAGGACAGGTTTCTGACCAGAATTCTGATTCACACCATGGAACATCACTCCTTCCTTTACAGTGACACCTCAGATTTAGGCTGCAGGCTCACTTAAACTGTGAGGGAGTAGTTCTGCAGTGCCAGTGCAGGAGGAATATTCTTGCAGAATTTGTCCAGACATGGGGTGAGCAGTCCTCACATAATGGTCTCTACACCAGTCAATAGCAGAGACACTGGTAGACTATTTCACAATGAAGCTGAACAACAAGCTCCCTCTTTGTGACTCTTTAGTGCCAGACCAGAGGGACAGTAGACACCTTTGGTATGAAGTGGGATCAACTGTACACCTGTACCTTCCCACCTTACAGAATAATTCCACAGGTTCTTTACAGAATGAGGAATTATATGTCATAGCTCATCCTTATAACCTCTCTGTGGCTCCAGAGATCATGGATCACTGATCTCCTTGACCTGTTGGTCGATGATCACAGGGAATTACTAGTGAGGAGGGATCTAATATCACAACACAGAAGGTCCCTCCTGCCTGGTTCCCCTCAGATCCTACACCTTAATGCCTGGCTCATATCAAAGTATCTGTCTGCCAAGACCAGTTTTTGAGCAAGGTTGCCAAATTATTCACTCTGGCTAGAAGGCAACTGACCTTCAAGGTTTATGATGTCAAGTGGAGAATTTTATGTAACTGGTACGTTAGGAAATGTGTTGATCCTATCTGTCCTTCTTTAACTGCAGTTGCAGATTTTATTCTTCTCTTTGAAGGAAAAGATAGGTAAGTGTGCAGCATTGAGGGTTGCCCTATCAAACACTATTAAGTTCACTGTGGGCTCCACTATAAGGTTGGACCCACATCTTTCAGAGCTTATCAGGTACTTTGAGCTCCAGAGACCAGTCTTGCTCATTAATGCCAAAGTGGAACCTTTCGTGTTCTTTGGTCACTACATAAACGTCCTTATGAACCTTACCCTTAAAACAGTCTTCCTTCTATCCCTAGCATCAGCAAGGAGAAAGAATGAAATTTGTCAGCAGAAAAGGGTTGTGTGTGCTTCACTGGTAACTGCGATTTGGTCTCTTTTCTTTGTCAACCAGGATTTCTGGCCCAGAATCAACTTCATTCAGTAGCTTTGTTCCTATTGAAATCCCCTGTCTCAGTCATATCTGTGTTAGGGATGATCAAGATAGATTCCTTTGCCTAGTTAGAGCTTTATGGTTCCATCTATCTAAATCAAGAAAAAAAGGGTTGTAACCATCTTTTTTCCCATTGAATGGTAATTCTGATATTTCAGCAGCCACTATCTCAAGGTGGCTTGTTCAGACTATTAAAAGAACTTATCGATCTCTCACTGAGAGAGATCTCTCCTTCATGACAATCAAAGCCCATGAGGTCAGGGGTATTGCTGCATCTTGGGCCTTTTTTAAACTATTCCTATTTCAATGATGTCATGAAAGCTGTCTTCTGGTGTTCTTACTCCACTTTTTCATTGTTTAACCTTTGTTCAGTGGCACATTGGAGTGAGGGTATTGATTCTCTGAGTATAATTGTGTCAGCCCAACAAGTTGTCAACCAGTCCTCAGGTCTGTAGTGGAGTGCCCTACTGAGCCTGGACAATAGTAAGTTCACTTGACAGCTTATCTCAGGCTACCAGCCTCCCACTTAGCTTGCAAATTCAGCAATGCAGTAATAGGTATTGTATTACTGCTGTTAAACCTTTTTTGAAGGGGTACAATAATTTTAATTATGTAATACTTTCCTGCTATTATTGCACAGTTTCCTCGTCCCTCCCCACCTTGATGTCCTTCAGTCTCGGTCCAAGTCAAAGAAGGACAATGTTCTGAAATTGGGAAGTGGTCTAAGGTATCAGACTGGGATCATATTTCTTATTCTAGACTTTCAGTTAATAATCTGAGGAGAGAATATTATTCTTGGTCTGGGGACTAGCTCCAAGGAAAGCTATAGCAATGCGTTAATAGCAGGCAAGTAATACATAATTTGGATTTGTTTCCCACTCCCCACCCACCCCAAAAAAACAGAAAAAAACCCCCAAAACAAAGAAAGAAACAAACAAACTATATGTTAACACCATAATGTATTTAGCAGAGTAATTTACTTTTTGGAGACCAGATAGACTACTATGTAGTATATCATGGGCTACAACTTTTCTTGAAAGTGGAAAATTTAATGGAGTGAATGGACAAAATTTACCCTTATTGAGCATTTAAGCCTGTATTTTGAGCTTACTCAGTGCACAATTTGAGTGTATTCCATGCATAGTCATTATATGTAGAATGTTAGGGTTTTCCCAGGTGTGTTTGTGAATTCATTGAATTTCACTTAAAATCAATCATCACATTTCCACACATTATCAGGGACAATAATTGTTTTATCCAGTTTATTTTCAAGATAACACCTTTATCATTTTATAGTGATGGCCTGATTTATTCCAAGAAGATTCATGGAACTCCATCACCATGATTGCTTTGAATGTATAACCAGTAATGGAAAATTAAAGCCAAGATTTCCGTCAGATTCTAATCTGACCTAGTTTCTGTTTAAACTCTGTGATTTTGTCCATCCCTTCTTTTTGTCAGTCTGATCGTCACACTTCATTTCTGCTCTATAACTTTAAAGCCGTTTGAAGTTAGGGAATGACACATGGTATACTTACACATTATCACTAGAAGGTATGTTGCATACCACATTGGGCTTGCCATCTTCAACGTCAAAGTTATAGCTCAGTATTTTATGTTTACCATCACACTTTTACTTCCGCCCTATAACTTTAAAGTCATTTGAGATTAAGGAATAAAACTTGGTATACTTGCACATCATCAGTAGAAGGTGTATCCTGTAAAATATTTGGGGTTCTGTGTTCAAGGAAAAGGTCATGGCTCAGCGTTTTACAGTTTCAATCATACTTTCTTTTCCAACTATAACCTTAAAGCCATTTAAGAGTAGAGAATGAAACATGGTATACTTGTACATCATTTAGAAGATGTGTCATGTACCACATTGGGTGTCATATCTTCATTGTTAAGGTCACATCTCAATATTTTTTTTTCATCACACTTTTCCTTCTGTTCTAAACTTTTAAAACTTTTTAAGGAATGAAACTTGTTACACTTATTCATCATCAATAGAGGGTGCATTGCATACCACATTGGGGTGGTCCATGTAATTTCAAGGTTAAGAACATAGCTCAATATTTTTTTTCCATCACACTTTGTTTATGCTCTATAACTTTAAAGTGGTTTTAGATTAAGGGATGAAACTTTATATACTTATATATAGATCATCACTACAATGTTTCTCATATACCACATTCAGGATCCTACCTTCAAGGTCAAGGTTACAGCTCACTATTTTATGTTTATATATATTTTACATTTTCATTACACTTTCCATTCAGCTCTATAACTTTTTAAGCTGTTTGAGATTAAGGGATGAAACTTGGTATATTTATACATCATGTTTAGATGGTGTGTTGTATATCACTTTGGGGAATCTATTTTCAAGGTCAAGGTCATGGCTCAATATTTTACTTTTTCATAACACTTTCCCTTTCACTCAATAATTTTAAGTCAGTTGAGATTAAGGGATGAAACTTGGTATACTTACACATCATCACTCAAAGGTATATTGTATACCACATTGGGGGTGTTATCTTCAAGGTCAAGGTCACAGCTCAGTATTGCATGTTTTCCATCACACTTTTGTTTTTGCTGTATAACTTTAGAGCTGTTTGAGATTGATCAGATACCACATTGGGGGCACTATCAAGGTGTTTCCCTTTACCCACATTTGTGCATCAGAGACTCCCAAATTTTTAATTTGAACCCCAGTTCCGACACCAGGTTTTTTTTTATATTCAATATGACCCCCAGTTCTGACACCAAGGGAATTTTTACTCTCAATCTTGCACCCCAAGGGGTAATACTATATCATCTAGGCCAAGTTCAAAGCTCAATGTTTAATGTTTTCATCACACTTTCATATTTACTCTATAACTTTAAAGCCATTCTACACACTGTAGGTTGAGGGATAAAACTTTGTATAATTACACATCATCACCAGAAGGTGTTTCAGATGCCACATTGGGGGTCCTATCACCAAGGTCAAGGTAATGGTTCAATGTTTGACATTTTCCATTGCACTTTCCCTTGTACTTAAGGACTTTAAAGGTGTTAGAGATTATGGGATGGAACTTGGTATATATGTACATCATCATTAGAAGGTGTGTCACTTACCTTATTGGGGGTCCTTTCTTTAGGGTCAAGGTTGTGGCTCAATATTTTGTTTTAGATCACACTTTCTTTTCCACTCTATAACTTCAGAGCTGTTTGAGATAAAGGGATGCAACTTGATATACATATATGTCATCATTGACAGGTGTGTTGTGTACTGCATTGTGGGTCATATCTTCATGGTCAAGGTCATTGATCAGTTTTATTACCCCTCTTCTGTACTTTTCTGCTATGTCTTTTGAGATAGGGCAATTAAATTTGGGTGCCTTCCACTAAATTTGCTTGTTTACCCCTGTAACAAACTAAATTATGGTTGAATGACTGATTTATGTCAGATCGACAGCATTTGTTCATAAAGTTGCACTTATAAATTTGAAAGCACACACTAATTTGAACAGGTCAGATTGTCAGTTTTTAATAGAAGTACTGAGGATCTTATGGCAGCTCAGACTCTCCCTTTATGTCACAAAACCAGTGTTTATCTTGGGTGTAGATATTTGATGGGTATGATGGACATACCTACCGATCATCCCCCAATTTTATGGTTTGTGTTCCGAGATTTATCCTAACAGCACTTGTTGTGTACATACTAAGACTAGGTACATGTATTATGACAAGTCAGCACTGTAATTCATGAAACAGATACAATCTAGAGTAACTTTTGAAAGAAATGACATAGGTCATAATCGCAAGGACTCGGTTGTTTCTTTAAGTATGATAATAGAGAGTTCTTTAATCACTTTGTAATCAGTCATTGGTGTGTTAAATATTATATCTTTCATTTAAATGCCACTTTCTGCCTTTTTCTTTTTCGATAAGAGTTCCAACAGACCAATGACAGGGTCCAAGGAAAAGGAGGGGTCAGTTGCAGAGTACAGACTGGCTATGAAATTGATGACTCTGATGTAGAGTTCTTCCAGGAGCATCTATGTGATTTGCCTGAAGATGTGGATCAAATAAACAATGTCCTTCTATCCAAATTTCACATTCGTGCCTTTGACCATTCAAAAGTCACTCTGTGCTCAAATCAGCTTAAAAAGATACATGTTCTGTTTGAAATAATACGGTCATGCCATTTGGATTCACAAACGGAGCTTGAAAGTGTGCTGGGATCCAGTTTATATGTGGAGTGGATGCAGTTTAGAAACAGAAATTCTGAACCATGCAAGTATTTGAAAATTAGTTGAAAAGAATTAGTCAATAAATGGAACAGCATTCTGTCTTAAAGTAAATACACAGCTGGTCTACTTGTATTCAAATTAATAGCTACAAAACAAAAAAGATAATGCAAATTTGTATCATTCTCATCCTTTTCACTTTAAACTTTTTAATAATAATAATAA
The DNA here is from genome assembly GCA_029931535.1 of Margaritifera margaritifera. Taxonomy (NCBI): domain Eukaryota; kingdom Metazoa; phylum Mollusca; class Bivalvia; order Unionida; family Margaritiferidae; genus Margaritifera; species Margaritifera margaritifera. The sequence continues at coordinate 1,296,856 of JAQPZY010001656.1, read as the reverse complement.
TAATAATAACGACTTTATTTAAAAAGGGTGGCACAATTAGTTGTATGGAACTAATCCTCCTTGTGGACCTCTGTTATATGCATATTTACATACAGAGTACATGTACATACTTACACACACAATAATAATAATAATAATAATAATATTAAAAAGCATTGATAATATGCTACATGTATATATGGACATAATAAACAGAACATTTTGTAAGAACATGCTCCAACAAGGTACAGTGTGTATATACAGTACAAAAATAGTGAGACAACAAAGTGAAGGTTTGAGAATTTATACTTTAAGTTGTAATTTGTCAAATTGAACAGGTTCCAATTTTCATTGACTTAATTAGATTATAATTAAATGCATTTATATTTGTACTTTCTCTAATTTCCTTTGGGATTCTGTGCCAAATTAGTGACCCTGAATATTTAAAACTTTTCTTAACGAGTTCTTTATTTGTTTTTTTCAGAAGTGTTCTGAACTGGCTTCCTATTCTCAAGCTATATTGAAGTTAATATAAGAAGAAATATTAGTTTAGATAACATCAAGCAAATAATGTAATTTCAAGAGACATTTGTTATGAAAATGATATGCATTTTTAATCACAGCTTTCTATGTTACTTTCTTCCATCAGATAAAGAAGATCCAGGAATATGGCAGTCATTTCTTACATGGATACAAGGTGCTACGGTGTTCTTGACAGAATCTATTAGCCAGACATTTCAGATTGTTTTTCTTAGAGCAGATAGGGGGTCAGTAGTTTTGAAATTTTTGGCTGGCAATGACTTTAGAGTTGAGCTATTGAAGCCAGAGTCTGTGCAGAGCAAACTGAGGGAGCTGCTGGAAAAAATGTGTCCTGAACCTTATGTTGTATTTAAGGATCCAGTACAAGTAACTGTCTTCATCAAGTCACCAGAAGACGCAGGTATTGATACTCATAGGAGGTAGTGGTATGATATTTTTATATCTTATATTTCAAGGCTTGAAAATAAGAGTTCACAGAGAGCAAAAATAATATTAAGATTAGCTGTTCATTACATTGTATTCATGACCGTCACCTTTTAAATTTTTTAAAAATGATATACAGTTGGTAGCATTGCTTGCTGTGGTTTCATTAAGATATAATATGTAGTGAAAAAATGGAAAACGAATATGCTGTCACTTCAAAACTTTAAAACCAGATGTTCTGTGTGAATGCTGACCAACTCATGACTGTTAAGCAATACTGGACAAAACCAAGCAAAGCAATTTGTTAACTTTAGAGGTTGTATTGAACTTGTATTTAATATATGGCTTAAGGTATTACATTTTGCAGCTGGGTTTTATATATAAATTTAAGTTAATCTGGTTATGGTGTTTGCTAATGATTTTTGTGAACTATGAAAGTCAAGTCAAGTAGGGCATTTAGAATTTTGTGAAGTCTTTATCAAATGTCAGCACAAATGTAGAGAGAAAATACTATTTCTCATTCTAATTTTTATGTCACAAAGTGTACCCATAGTAGCAGTTTTGAAATATTTACAACAATAGACATTTGAATTTAAAGTATTTCCTTTATTTTTGTTTGTTTCTTTGTTTGCTAATCAGATATTGTAACTGGAGTTATTATTGTCTCATGTACTTCTTGTGGTAACCTCCCTGATGATTTTGACTGCCATAGTTAATTCTAAATGAGGCTTGTCAACAAAGCAATAATTGTTTTTTTTTAGCTCTACTGGTCATACACCAGAAGAACTTATGGGATGGTCTGTTGTCTGTTGTCTGTCATATGTCTTCTGTCCATTGTCCATCATCCATTCATCCATTAGCACAAGCATGTTATTGCTAATCCTCATAAACTGCTTGGAGTATTCCCATGAAACTTCACACGCATTCATCCCATGGTCTAGTTGTTCCTAAATAAAAATGGTGCTTATCTATTATCCAATATGGCCATCACAGTTGACATCTTGAAAGTCTTGTCATTGCTACTCCGGCTGAAAGGATGGTCATGTCAACATTGGGTTTTGACAAAAAGACCTTTTATGATGTCTACTTGGTCTCAGATGAAAATGGTGCTGTCCAGTATGGCTGTCACAGTGGCTATTTTGAAAATTTTGCTATCACTAATCTTCCTGAATGGAAAGTCATTTTGACATGGGGTTTTCAGCAGACGACTTCTTATGATGTATAGTTAGTCCTTAATAAAAATGGTGCCACTCTACTAAATGGAAATGGTGCCAATCTGATATGTCCACCACAGTAGATAATTTGAAAAGCTTGTTATTGATGAAGAATATCAGAGATGGTTTCAACACTCAGCAATTAAAAGGAAGAAATTGCCTTATCTTGAATTCCTTAAAAAAAATTTCAGCCAGTAAAGCATCAGTCCCTTGAGGAACTCTTATTTAAGTAAATTTATAATTCAAAAATCAAATCAAAATTGAAAAAGAAGTGATAATCATAATAGAGTAAATAATAATTATTAATCTTGCAGGCCAGGATGAGATACATTTCCACCTGAAGACCACTAAGGATATGAAAGACATAAAAGGTATGCAGTAAAAATCCATCCCATACAAATTGGGAAATAAGTAACAATACACACTAATACAAATCATTCTTCTTGATCTAAGTTTTCAGATGTGATACCATTTTACGTGGCAGTGTATACTGTTTCCTATTGTACAAATAGACATATCACTGAAGCATTACAAACCCCATGAAATGATTAAAATTGTATTTGTTATGCAGTGTTTAAATGTCTGAAACATTGATTTATACTAGGTGAAACAGCTGGCTTTTTGAACAATTAAATGTAAAATTGTCAATATTTAGAATTTGCTGTATTTTGAACAGTTGCAAGTAAATTGTATTTCATTTAATTTTATGTTTTCACAACAATTGAACGTAAAAAAAAATTCCATTTTTATTTGGGCACTCAAGGAGATATCATTACTGGAAAGTGCGTGAATATTAGCAGCATCTGTATTATTTGTGTTATCATTCATACTGTGCTTATAAGTTTACACATTGCAAGATATGTCCACATTGTTGTTGTCATATTCATAAACATGTATCAGTTTCAACAGTATGATCATTTTTGTCATTCATTTTTACATGCTGAGGGATGGCATTCATATTTAATATCTTGTCATCAGTGGGACCTTCTCTTTGGTTTGCAATCATGTCCATGTTAGTGAGTACAATATTTGCAGAAAAAGTGACACTGGTATAGGTACTATACTATCATTCCAATGAAATGATGTTGAAATACAGCAGTTGCAAGTAATATTATTACAGTAAGAACAAATGTATGATAGAGCAATTTATCTATTTCAATAATTGATATAATTGTTTCTCTCTTGTCCATTTAGACTCATTACTTTATATGAGTCTAGGAAGATATCACCTTCAGTAGTAGAGACATTAGTGTCATCGGTATCATTATTAAACCCATATTGTCTATTATTAAATGGCTTTTTGACTTGTGACCCAAACCATGACAAGCCAGTGTGGTTAGTTTCACCACAGATTCTGCATCTTATATTGTTCTATGTATGTCTGTTCAAATGCACACTTTGCCCGTTATTTCTGCTGTGAACAGTTGGACCCTTTCTTCTAAATCTTATGTCGCTGTACCTTCTGACAATGTTGAAAACTGGTTGAATGTTCCTCACAAGTTTTCAGTGCTCTCACATGATAGATGGATTGTATTATTTCAGCCATAAAGTTTCATGTTGAAATAACCACCCCCTGTGAAGTAGTTATTGTAGTTGTACATTACCTTACAATTCTACTGTCTTGTCACTTGGCAGATACATTGATTTATCTCCCATACATCCAAAATTTTCTCTTGGAATCATTTCATATGATATAATTGCACACTGGGGATTTGTGAAGTGAATGTAATATAACATCTGATCATATACTTCTTCCACTAACTCAAGATCACTTTTGTTAGCAGCCTCTCCCCCCGCCCCCCCCTCCCCCCATGTAGATCACAACAGGGGAGAATTTTCTGATAGCTTGGTTTCTTCATACATTTCTTCTAGTTTTTTTGTGTGTATTAGTGGCATGTAGAATTGAGCTCCCTGTCAGTAGAATCTTGTTTTCCTTTGAATTTCCACTCCCAAGTTCGCTGCAAATGATATTGTTCCTGGGACTATTAGACTATTTTGTCTTCTTTCATTACTAACCGGAGCCTGATTTTTGTCTACTATTCCATGAGGTGGGTCATTTGTATCCCTCTTTATAGGTTGGGCATGTTAATTGACTTCTGACATAGCTGGTGTCTGTGTACTCCGTGTGCCAGATAATTAAATGGTTTGTTTGTCTGCTCTTGGATGAATTCGTGTCTGTATGAACTGTTGATTAAATGATTTCGTAAATGAATTTATTCAGTTGTTTTTGCACTTAACTTTGAAGTCCACTAATTATCTTCATCAAATGACCTCAGTCATGGGGTACCATTTGGATGGCATGATTTATTGGCTTACTGCACATACATGGGGCACATTGCCATCAGGGAATTCTCCAGCATAGGTTACTGAGGTCATCTGGTAATGATCATCATGGTTACTATAATAATAATAATCATAATAATAATAATAATAACATATTTATTTAAAGAGGGTGACACAATTAGTTGCATGGAACTAATCATCCTTGTGGCCCTCAGTTGTATGCATATTTATATACATAGTACATAGTTGTACACATTAAAAAAAGCATTTATAACAAGCTACATTTATATATGGACAAAATAAACAGAAATTTTGTTAAGAACATGCTCCAACTAGGTACATTGTGTACCTACAGTACAAAAAAGCGAGACAGCAAAGTGGAAGGTTTGAGACTTTATACTTTAAGTTCTAATGTAATTGTCAAATCAGATAGGTTCTACCTTTCATCCATTGAATTAGATTATAATTAAATGCATTTATATATGTAATTTAATATCAGTAATAGCTTACTCTGTTGCCATTGCTTAGCTAATCTATTTCCATGACAGAAAATACCCGACCGTATGATGAGAATTCATCCTCCCACAGTACCCACACGTGTCACCCACAATTCATCATTCTTTTTCCGGTTGTCATCTTGATGATGACGGTGAAATTATCACTTGAGAAATTGCCGTCGTTAGATGAGTTCACATAGCGATTTATGCTCTTGAATTACATTTTTTGTAAACTACAGGTGGTATTTACCCTTGACCATTATTTTCCTTGTCTGGAAATATTCAGCTCTCCTGTGAGTTTTGGCAATTTGATACCAAGCAACGTCCTGTTCTTAATTTTGGTTAGTAAGTTATTTCCCTTTCATGTATTGTTTTGTTGGGGGATTCATTATTGCCTTTTGAGAATTCCATATTGTTTTCTTAAGCTTCGGTAGGTAAATTATCTTTTGTTTACCTATCCCAGTTGCTGGCCAGTTGATTTTCTTTTGTTTGTTTTTGAAAAACTCACTAAAGCAGTGGAATTTAATTTCCCTTCAATCTGATTGGTTGGCTATTTTTAAAGCTCAGGAAAGCAGGTTGCACACCAGTCTTCTCTTCTTATGTGTGTGTTATATTGAACTTCAGTTCAATTTTAATATTTTATTCCTTTTTGTTATAATATTAATAATCATTTTTACCAAGCTGGTTTTTTGCTTATTAATCGTATCCAGTACTCGATAAATCTGGATTACATCGCCTTGTGTTATTCTTACTACTTATGTGTAGTTATATATATACATATAAATATATATATATTAAAAAAAAAAAATTCATCAGTAGTATTTCTGTCTTTTGGTATAAGAAAGAGATAAAACTAGAGTAGTTTAGTCACCTATAAAACTAGAGTAGTTTAGTCACCTGCAAGGTGAGTTCCTGCTAAGGTTCGTTTCCAACACAGTTATAACCATTATCTTGTTTTCACTGTCTCTTTTTTTACAGCTATGTCAGTGCAGGAGGTTGGGAGGTGTGGCCACAGGAAAGCCCCCTGGGACACCCACCCCAGCTGTCTTTCTTGCACTAACTTCCTCTCCGATCCCGTAAGACAGAGAGCGAGTCACACCCTTCCAGAAGGGAGGAGCAGCACCCTTTCCATTCTACTAGGACAGAGAGCGAGTCACGCCATCCTGTGAGGGAGAGAAGCACCCTCTTTCGTCTCAAAAGACAAAGTGAGTCGCACCCTCCTCGAGAGAGGAGCAGCACCCTTTACTACCTCACAATTCGGTCTCGTCTGAAAGTGAGTTGCACACCCTTGTAGCCCCTGTGGCCTGTTGTCAGTGACAGGATCGTGCCACCTTGATAGGGCTGAGCATCGATCTAAGCCTGTCAGATCTGGGAGAGGATCTTCATACAGATCAGAGTCGCCTGACTGGTTATTGATCAGTGACCGGGCACCGGGCTAGAGTCACCGGTCATAGGGCTACAAGTACCGGTCATTCGAGGCCCATCGGTATGGAGAAAGGGACCAGTCAAGATCCCCCTCCCTCAAGACTACCTGGGATTTGGATTCGTCATAGGACTATGGAAGGGGATCGGATTGGAATCCCCCACTTCCCTATGATTCCTTTAAGCCCTTTTGGGATGTGGAGCCTTCCATCACATGGCAGTGATGGGACAGTCCCCTGCATACAGTCATGGTCTTCAGGGCCTTGGCCCCATGGCATTGAGATTGATGACACAGTCCAATTGCACCAGGAGGGTTGAGGGTCACTCTCACACTTCTGCCATGCTTGCCACTAAGGACAGTCCCCTGGTTCTGTGTGAGGAGTTACAATTCGAGGTCACTCTTACTCCCAAGTCTCTCCAGCCTAAAAAACAGAGAAACTGGGTCACATAGTCCTGCTTCCCAGGTTCGAGTGCAGGATGAGGATGTTCTTTACGTCCTCGTGGATTCTCAGGAGTTTGATACAGAACCGACAGAGGTGGCACCCCATTCCTTCAGATCTCCCGAACCGTTGGTTAAGGCGGCAGAGGAAGAAGAGGTCTGGTAATGTAACAAAGCGGTTAATGAGGCTTACCGTCTTTTGCCCAATGATTTGTGTCCCAAGCCCTCAGGCTCGGAGGATACTACGATTCTCTCCAGCTTAGAGAAACTCGCTGGATCTGTCTCTCGTCCAGATCTCATGTTGCTTCCTCACTCAGCTATGGTAAAAGAACTGTCCAAAAGGTTTTGTAAGGGCCAGGAGTTTCCTAGACAAGGTAGAGGGTGGTCCGTCCCCTCTTTTACGTTGAGACCCTTGGTCTCTTCTGCTAGTTATTGGGTTCACACCCCTTACTGGCCCCTTAAACCTGCCGCTTTAGATGCCACAGCGACGCAAGTGGGTATTTCCACAGGGACTTGGGCTCGCCTTCCAGTTAAAACACTGGAGGCCTTAGAGCAAAAAGCCAGGTCACTCGTAACCGTAGCTTCACATGCTGATCTCTTTTTGGCAGCCTCGTACAACCTCCTTCGGGAGGAAGCTCTATCACCATATGCTCTTCATTGTTTGTTGGAAGCAGTGGCAAAAACATCAAGGCATGCGTTATCCTTGTCCATGACTTTATCGGCGGAGCTTCTCCATGTACACAGGGATGTTGCTTTGGACACATCCAAGGTTTTATTGGAGCACAGTAAGAACCTTTTGAGGGCTGCTCCTCTAGAGGCAGAGACTTTTTTTGGATGGCTCATTCCCTCAAGGCTTGAGAGACTAGCAACATCGCTCTCAAATCCACACCTGGCCGGTCAAAACCTGTCAGGAAGCGAAGTCATCCTTTACAGCCACAGGGCCCTTCACCCACATTTTTTAAAGCCACACAGCCCCAGTCTAAGCAACAACCCCAGCTCAGACCTCCCCTTTTTCATTTGGGGCCTAAAAGGACATGCCGCAGAGGCCAAGGGAAGAGGTTTATGGGCCCGTCCCCCTTTCCTTAGGAAAAGGGGGGTCGGCCCTAGGAACTCGATCCCTCTCATGCAGTGCGTCCCTCTTCCATGGATTCCCGTTGGTGCCAGTCTAAACCTTTTTTCAGAGGCTTGGTCCTGCATCACAGTCGATGGCTGGGTGCTCTCTATCATAAAAGGCGGATACCATCTTCGATTTCAAGATCTTCCTCCTCTAGTAAGGACCCCCATGTTCTTCCATCAGTCAAATCTGGTGCGGTTAAAGAAAGAGGTACACACTCTTCTCCAGAAGGGTGCAGTGGAGAGGGTGTTAACGACCATTCTCCTACTTTCTACTCCCGCATTTTCGGGGTACCCAAGAAAGGGGGAAAGTTTCGTCTAATTATCGATCTTTCCTCCCTAAACACATTTCTGCAGAAGAAATCCTTCAAGATGGAAACTGCAGCTTCAGTCAGGAATGCCATAAGGCCACTGGGCGGTCTCCATCGATCTTCAGGATCTTCACGTCCCTATCTTTCCTCCTCAGGAAGTACCTCCGGTTTTGCTTGGATGGAGAGGTCTTCCAATTTCGCACTCTGCCATTTGGTCTAGCCTCCGCACCCAGAGCATTTACCAGGGTCATATGAGTAGTGGCAGCCCTCTTAAGGTCACTGGGTATTCCAATCCTCCAGTATTTCGACGATTGGTTGATTCACAATGGCAGGCTTGAGTCCCTCAGAATCGACCTGTCTTACTGTTGGTCTAAAGTAACCAGACAGGGCCTCTTACCCAACCTAGAGAAGTTGGAGCTTTCTCCATCTCAAGATTTCATCTACGTGGGGATGAATTTCCTTGCGAACAGGGGATTAATCCGTATCCATTTTGACAGAGTAGACAAGATCCTGTCCCTCTTGGAGACGCTGAGAGCCAAGACCACGTTGTAGGCTCATCTTTTTCTTTCTCTGCTGGGGACCTTGAACTCCGTAGTGGACCTGGTCTCCCTAGGCAGACTACACTTGCATCATCTCCAGTTTCTCCTTCTGGCAAACTGGAAGCCGCACAGGGACCCTCTGAATGTTCAGATTTCTCTAGGTCAGGTCTTCCACCATAATTAGTCTTGGTGGATCAATCAGGACCTGTTTTTTGCTGGAGTCCCTATACACGCCCCCTATCCCCACTCCTATCTGTTCACAGATGCATCAGATTCAGGGTGGGGTGCTCATCTGGAGCTGGAAGGTCTTGTTCTTGAAGGTTCATGGTCCTGGGGAGAATCTACCCTCCACATAAACAATTTGGAAATATGGTTAGTGTTCCTAGCCCCTCAGGTTTGGTTTGGTTTGGTGCTTTACGGCACAGCAACACAAGTAGGTTATTTAGTGCCGAGGCAATTGGAATAAAGTGCCTTGCCCAAAGACACACCATGGTAGCTGACCCAGGCTGGTCCGATGGTAGGATTCAAACCCGCACCCTTTCAGTCGTAAGTCTGGCATGCTAACCACTGAGCCACTGCGGCTTCCCATAGCCCCTCAGGAGTTCGTCAACAACATAAGGGGTTGCTGCATGATGGTCTCATCTGACAAGATGTTGGTGGTGGCTTATTTCAGAAAACAAAGAGGCACACATGCCCCTTTTCTCTGCATGGAAGTTTGGAACCTCCTTCGTTGGGCAACCTTGGAAGGGATTACTCTTCGAGTTCGTCACATTCCTGGCAAAACAAATATTTTGGTGGACAGTCTCTCCAGGAAAGGACGGATGGTCATCACGGAATGGTCTCTGCACCAATCCATAACAGATTCCCTGTTCAGGCTTTGGCAGACACCCTTGTTGGACTTGGTCGCCATGATGCTAAACAACAAGCTCTTCTTTTATGTCTTCCCAGTGCCCGATCCGAGAGCCTGGGCAGTGGATGCTTTCAACCTGAATTGGGATCGTCTGTTTGCCTACGCCTTCCCACTCGTCAGGATGATTCCACAAGTACTTCACAAAGTAAGGAACTCCACAGCTCAGTTCATGTTGATAGCGCCTCTGTGGCCGCAACGATTGTGGTTCAATGATCTTCTTGACCTGCTGGTAGACCAGCCCAGGATGTTACCCCAGAGGGGGAACCATCTATCGCAGCACATGGGTTCTCTTCTGCACAACAACCAACAGATTCTCCACCTTCATGCTTGGCTCATCTCAAATAATCTCTCTACCAGGAGAAGTTTTCAAGCAAAGTCGTCAAGTGCATCGTTCAATCCAAGAGGAGATCTATGTCAAAGGTCTACGAGGCCAAGTGAAGAATCTTTTGTGATTGGTGCAGTAGGAAACGTATCAATCCTAGCTGTCCCTCTTTGAGAGCAGTGGCTATTTTTCTTCTCTTCCTGTTTGAAGAGAGACAATACTCAGTTTCTACTATCAAGGGCTATAGGGCAGCCCTTTCTAACACTCTCAAATTTTCGAAGGGTCCGGCTATTGGTGCATACTCTCACTTAGCAGACATGATCAGGTATTTCAAACTGCAAAGACCAGTGTCTTGCTCTCTGATGCCTGGGTGGAATCTCTCATGTGTCTTGTGGTCCCTTAATAAATCCCCCTATGAAACTTTAAGTGAGACTTCTTTTGAGAACCTTATCCTCAAGACTGAACTTCATGTTGTATCCATTGAGCAAGGCTGTTTGAGATTCAATGGGAATTATGAGACAGTTTCTCATTTGCCAACCAGGTTTTTATTTAGCAAAATACCAGCTTCCATGAGTCGCTTCACTTCCAATTGAAATCCCCAGTCTCAGTCGTATCTGTGTTGGGGGTGATCAGGATAGACTCTTATGTCCAGTTAGAGCTTTACGTTTTTATTTAGCAGCTTCTAACGAGAGAAGGAAGGGTAGGAAGTGTCTTTTCATCCCCCTTAATGGTTCAGCTGATATTTCAGCTTCCACTGTTTTGAGGTGGATTACCAAAATTATCAAGAGAGCTTACCAGTCTCTTACCGAGAGGGATCTTTCTTTCATGAAAATTAAAGCTCATGAGGTTGGAGCCATTGCTACCTCATGGGCCTATTTAACTAATTCGTCTCTAGAGGATGTGATGAAAGCTGCATTTTGGCAATCTGACACAACCTTCTCCTCCTTTTACCTTTCATTGGCTCACCAAAGCAAAGGTATATTTTCTTTGGGTCCACTAGTCGTAGCTCAAAAAGTGACCCATGCGGATACCATCCAGCAGTAGTCAACGCCTCTACAGTGGGGTGAGTATTCCTTGTTATTTTCCTTAACCAGTTGTGAGATCATCAGCCGCACACCAAACTGGCATATTCAGCTAAGCAATAGCAACAGAGTAAGCTATTACTGATATTAAAATGTAGTTTTTTGTGGGGTACAACTAATTTTAATTATGTAAAACTTACCTGTTGCTATTGCCCGATTCCCTCCTCCCTCCCCGCACTGATGTCCCACTAGTAAGGCTGTGTCCTGAAAAAGAATGACGAATTGTGGGTGACACATGTGGAATACTGTGGGGTTTACACAGGGAGTTCTATTCACTAGAACTTTCTAGTCAACCCTATGGGAGAATGAATTCTCATCATACGGTTGGGTATTTCCTGTCACTGAAATAGATTATCTGGCAATAGCAACAGGTAAAGTATTACATAATTAAAATTAGTTTTACCCCCAAAAAACTTCATTTTCTATCTATGATATCAGGTTCAAGATCATGGACCAGAAGAGCTTATGGTATGGCCTCTTTTGTCATCTGTTCTCCTTTGACCATCTGTCTGTTAGCACAAATTTGTTATTGCTACTCCTACTAAACTACAATGGAGGATTGCCATGAAACTTTACACACACTCATTCATTCCAAGGCTTGGTTCTAAATGAAATTGTTCTAAATGAAAATGGTGCTGCTCAGACATCCAATATAGCCGCCACAGTATCTATCTTGAAAGTCTTGTTATCGATACTTCTTCTGAATTGGATAGACATAGTGACATGGGGTTTTCACTAAAAGACTTCTTATGATGTCTAATTAGTTGGAAATGAAAATGGTGCCGATGTGACATCTAATATGGCCACCATTGCAGCCATCTCGAAAATCTTATGGTGACTCATCCTGAATGGAAAGTCATATTGCCGAGGGATTTTCAACAGAAGACTTCTCATAGCGTCTAGTTGGTCCTAAATGAAAATGGTTCCACTCGGACTTCAAATGTAGTGTCAGCGTGAAAAACTTTGTAATTACTACTCAGTATATTGTCATATCAACATACGGAGACTCAGAAAAAGACTTTATGATGTCTGGTTGTCCCAAATGAAAATGGTGCTGATCTTACATCTAATATGGCTGCCAGAGGGGCTAATTTGAAAATCTTATCAGTCAGGAATATCAGAGAAGGTTTCAGCACCCAGCAGTTGAAAAGAAGAAATGGTTTGATCATGAATGCCTTGAAATTCTTTTTGAACATTAAAGCATCAGTGCCTTTGAGGGACTATTATTGTTACCAAAATTGGTTTGTGAGTGTTTCTCAAGAATATCAGAGATGTTTTCCATACTCAGCAGTTAAAAAGTTTTTTTTATGAATACCTGGAAATTCTTTTTAGCCAGCAATGTGTCAGTCCCTTTGAAGGACTCTTGCTATCCTTTTGATTTCACAATGTTTTCAGTGACTTAATAATAAGACATGAGACTCAGCAGTCTTGTATCAGTGTAAACATTTATATGCTAATACATTCATATATTTCTCTTTTAATCCCCATTAATATAAAAAAATAATTGGACATTTTAACCTTTATACTGTGTGAATATTGAATGCTTAGTATTTTTGGCTTATTACAAAACAGTGTCTTACTTTAAGGTCCATTTTCTTTATTTTTGTTAGCAGCTTTAAAAGACAGGGATCCATAGAGAATATCACATCATAAGTAGGTTTCCAAGTTATCCAGTTGCAGATTAGCGAGGAGTTTGTGTACTTGGAAGTTACAGATAATATTTTAATCTCTACTGTTGATGAGTGTATAGAATTCTGTTTTTTTTTATACTATTTTTGATATAAACTAATTTCTCTGAATGCACCATAAAAATATTCATTGTATCTTATACAAGGAACAATCTAGATTTTTAGAGGAATCAAGTTAAGTTTTATATCTTGGAGAGAAATTAATGATACTTTTAATATTTTTTTTCTATTTCTCTTGTACAAGGTTGCCATAGTCAAATTGGAAGGCATGAAAGAGATTATATGGTAGAAGAAATGGATCCAGCACTGCTAAAGCAATGGATGTTTGAAAAACTTCAAATAGATAAAAGCACAGAAACCCACCTTGAGGACATAGTTTCATGGGATGACATTTCTAGAGTGGAGAAGATGAAAATCCTAATAGATACTTTGGAGAGACTTGAGAATGGGTAAATTTTACTTGTAATCATCAACAAATCTAGTCCACTCGTGAACGAGTCCAAATGTCCTAGGTAAAGGGAAACAAAAACATAAACGTTACCTTGGTGAGTACAGGTAAAGCAGTGGAGCTTCCATTGACATTAAAATAATAAAGATAAGGTACAGTTTCTGTTCACACTTCTTCTCCAGGACATCCAGAACTATACCCTTGGATGGCCTGGCAACTTTCCTTCCTTCTACTTTTATATATAAACAATAAACCCCTGTAATCCCATCCATTATGAGATGCAGCCTATCTCTGCTACCAGAGCCAATAAATTGTGCCTATTTGATATACAATACCAAACAAAGGAAACAACTCCAACTTGTATGTCATTTTCTGCCAGTCACCATCACCATGTCAGCCTGGTATGGACATTTATATGGGGATCACTGAGTCTAAGATGTTAGCCATTAACTTAAGCAAATCTTAGTAAATTGTAAATAAAAATTATATTTATTTCCAGCTAACCTTTCTACTGCCATTAGCATGCAAAATAATCACTGTCAGCATGTTGTTAAAAGAACATATTGTGACCAAAATCCGAGTACACCTCTCCCTCAATAACTCGAACACAACGGGGTCCAAAAAACACAAACCGTAGTATAAGCGAGGGCACAAGTTACAGAGGGACCTCTGAACAATTAAGAAGGTGATGTCATCCCAACTGGACATTGACAGTTAGAAGAGTTGGCAGGTGGGGGGTTGTGTAATGGTTTAATACTCGTCTTATAATGGTGTTGGCATTAATTGTCAATAAAATGCTTTTTCTATTGAAGTTCTTCACTTTTTTGTGCAAATTACCTTTATTTTTAATATAATTAACCTCTGAAAGATCATTAAAATCATTACTCCAAGACGTTTAAACATATCTCGTGTACCTGCAGAAACATTGTGTATAATGTAACTACTTTTTGCATGTGAATATGAATATATTCAAGTATTATTGTTGATTCATAACAAAACAAGATTTCATTTTTTTCAAAACTCGGGATTTTTAATTCGCGAAACAACAACCATAAATGTCGAAGCTTGATGTTTTCCTTATTGTTCTGTTAGTAAAATCATGATGCCATGATTTCATTGCAATAATAGGGAAATTTCTGCTCATCCTTGAACAAACCTCTGATTACCAGTTGGGGAGTTTTTAGTAGTTTTTAGTTCACCACAAACTTTGGAGCTTGCTTGTTCAAAATGAACTGTATCTGTGAAACAAGTCAATTCATGCACCGAATACTCTTTTTGCTTGCTTACCTTGCTATCGTTGATCACATTTGTGAATTAGTAGGATAAACCACTGATTAATGTTAGATGCTTCAATTATGTTGCCAACATAATAATATTTATAACAGTGTTCCATTGTTCAATTGAAAATGAATTGACATGACACACTACTGTGACTGCTAGCTCTTACGCTGGTAAAATTTGCATCCCTTCTAACTTTTTTTAATTCCACCCCCTTTATTTCATTTGATAGAAAAGAAGTAATTACCATGATAATACAATGCAGGTCTAATTTTAATTGATTGTAACAATGCAACAAACACTTCTACAAATAGGTGATCAAAACACAGTCAGTGCTTATAATTAGGTTCTCACAGAAATGCTTGCAGACATAGCTGTGACAGTAGATTGACACTTGTCATATTTGAATACAAGAGGGCATATTGCATTTATGACAATTACACTGAAACTGAATTAAAAGACAGAACTAAAACATGAATTTCACTTGACAAAACTTATTTAATTGGTATTTATTTCTTAAAGTGCTGCCATCAGTAGGCATTACTGAAATTTTCATGGATTACATTTTTGTCGAATATTGTTGTTTATAGTCTACTGAGAATTTTTTGGTAAAGACAATTTAACAAATATATGACTTCTTATTAAAAGCTGTGAATTTCATGATGTTGATTAAAATTTCTGGGCACTAATCACCATTGTCAATGATATAATGTGCAATATATCATAGTTTCATATACCGATTTTCTTCATGTTCAACAAATAAGGGCCAATTCATTGGTATTTTTTAGAAACCCACTCCTGACCCCACCTTATAAGCATGTTTATAAATTATCTGGGTATGAGTTATCGACGCAAAGGTGTACAAGGTAGCATTGTTATTAACACTAAGTGTTGACAACTAAAGAATCATGTATATTTCACTACTTTATGGGGACAGCAGATTTCAAAGACTGCTTTAGTCACTTTCAACTTTGATATATCTGTTGAGACTCATGCTGCTCAGTCAGGCTGAATACCATTCATACCCATATAAGACAACCTCACCAATATTAACAAGAAGCAGGTCTCAGATGTATGAGATTGTGTTGGTAATTGTGAGAAACTTACAAAATTGTTGAGACTGGTCATCAATAGATAAAATACAACTTGGAAAGTTGTCCTGAAAGTATTTATATTCACCACAATGGAGAATATATTTGGTAACATAACTGATGGCCTGATTAATAATGAACTTTATTAGGTATCATGTGCATAGTCTTGAATTAGTAGATTTTCAATTGTATGATTCTTTAAGTAATAAAAGTGTGCATTATCTCCTTTTATATTCAAAACATGTACATCAGTTAAGTGCTGTTCTAAATCGACTTTAGTTACAGGATAAAGTGCAGTTTATAAATGCGGTACAATTACATTCTTGTTTTCGGTG
This sequence comes from Margaritifera margaritifera, assembly GCA_029931535.1. NCBI lineage: Eukaryota > Metazoa > Mollusca > Bivalvia > Unionida > Margaritiferidae > Margaritifera > Margaritifera margaritifera. The sequence continues at coordinate 1,280,942 of JAQPZY010001656.1, read as the reverse complement.
TTCTGTTGAGGATGTTTTTTTCCAAAAACTTCCTCTATATCTGTCATAATGCTGACTGAAATTTTAATTAATTTATACAAGTTTTCGGGTGAGTGCAAAGGAGGGACTTTGAGGCTTGAGGTATGCGACTTCCATATTTCCAACCATGAATGTTGAGAAGTTATAAATTAAAAAATTAAGTGAACTCCTGAGATATAAGCTGTATATTTTATATGAAAATCTATGTTGATATTAGGGAAATATTGATTATTACCATAAAATAGATTGATAATATTAGAGATGGGGAAATATGAAGTTTACATGTTTTTTTTAAAGATATATAAAGCCACTTTTTTAAGCAGACTGCATTATTACAGAATGCTTGGCATATAGAAAAGAAAAGGATGAAAACAAGATACACTCTACATCATACAGGACATTTTTATGATTTGTCGAATTTTGTCATTGTGGTTTTATTTTCCTTTATTTTAACTGTAGCCATTATAGCAGTAAATATCTTGCATGGTGTTTACAGTATAAATGTACTGACCTTTTCTCTTACCTGTTTGAGAGTCTGCACCGGACCTTGCAGCTCACCATGTACATTGGGCTGCTTCTTCTAAAAATAGCATGGCACTTCCCAATGTTGACTATAATTTTCAAATTACAAATGTTTGCACAGATGGAACAATTTTGGTTTGAAATTTGTAAATTATAAAGGGATTAAATAATTCTCAGCTAGATTGTAATTGTGTCAGGTAAATACCTTTGGAGATAAAAACGCTGGGTATGATTCATAATGGATTAGAAACTGACAATAGAAGCATAAATAATGCAGACAGTTTAAGCTTGGACAATAGTTTACCTTTTTCAACATAGATAAGTTTGTCTTGATCTTGAAGTAAACCAAAAAAAAATAAAAATAAACATAATCTTTCAATTCATATTTATATTAACTGGGTTAAAAAGGTCTTAATAGTTTGTAAGTGTCAGTAAAAATGCATATTGTTGCCAAATTTTGAACACTCGGAACTTTTGTTAACAGGCACTACAGTCAAGAACCAAGATGATATTTCAATATGGTGAGGATTGTGCTGTATGCAAAACTACCATTTTAAAAGGAGTACCTGCTACTATTGCATTGTTATCTCATTTTCTGATGCTTGTCCAACAGTCTAAGGTGAATTCCCTCCAGTTAGTAATTGGAGGTCTTGGAACAAAAACAAGATCCCAGTCTGATGCCTGAAGTTAGTTACTTCAGTGATTCAGAATATCTTCCTTCTTTTTCTTGAACTTCATGTGGTTATCGCGTGTCTGTGAGCACTTGACAGTTTTCTTTGTTTAGATTGTCTTTTGATATCATTGCTATCTATCTTATACATTTTTGTGTGGTTATTGATTTTTAGCCTTACTGGTCATAGACCATAATAGCTTAAGGGATGGCCTGTTGTCGTCCATCATCTGTCTGTCATCTGTCCATTAGCACAAGTTTGTTATTGCTACTCCTCCTAATCTACTTGGATGATTGTCATGGAACTTTACATACACATTTATCTCATGGTCTAGTTGGTCCTAAATGAAAATGGTGGTGCTCAGACATTAAATATGGCTACCAGGGGCCATCTTGAAAATCTTGTTATTGCAACTCCTCCTTAATGGACGGTAATATCAGCATGGGGCTTTTACTAAAAGACTTTTTATGATGCCTAATTGGTCCCTAAATTAAAGTGGTGGATTTGATGCCTAGTATCACAAATGGTGCTGAACTTGTGAAGGAAACTAAAAATGCTTGTTGATTTTGTATTAAAAAAATCTTTGCAGTCAAATATGAGATATAGATCTCTTCCTTTTTCATTTAATTGACAATACTCTCACTCATATTAATTAATTATTATTTTAACATCTGCCATTGGAATCAGATTCATGTTCAAAACTTGCTCTTTTATTATAATATGAAGGAATACATATGGAAATGCCAGTTTTTTTTTTTTTTTCTACAGTCCTCTTAAAACATGTACAATTTATGTCAATAAAAGATCCTAATGATATAAAAGTCAATCTACAGATCAAACTTTTGAAATCTACTGATTTGGTGTCCTGGTTCTGTCATTTGTATGAGTCAGGAGGGAGCCACATCCTCCTCTTCTCATGAAGACCCCCTCCATTACCAATAGAGATTTGTGGCATTTCCCAGTGTAGGGAAGTTGCCAGCACCCAAAAGGGAGGGATCACTGACTCTTCCTGGTGTAAGGAAGGTGCGAACACTTTTGTATGAGCCCCACTATCCTAGTGCAAGGGAAGCAGTCTTCTTCTTGCATGGGTAGACCTGCATTCAGGTCATGTGTATCTCTTTCTTTGAAATCAAGTTTTGAGGAGAGACTCCTTGATCAGTCTTTGTTGCCTGATTGGTCACTGACTGGCATCGAGTCACTGGACTCTAGGTACTAGGTATTGGCTACCATGCCCAAGTCACTTTGTACTGGTCACTGGTCACTGGACACTGCTTAAGGCAGCAATCACTGGTCACTGGGTATCTGTCTCTGGTCCATGGGCAATGACAAGAACCATTCATCAGATGTCTGTCACTGGTTACCAATTACAGGTCATCTGATTGGATACCGGGTTTTGATTACCAGTTTAATAAAAGGGATCAGGTAGACAGCCCCCCCTCGATGTTCAATTCCTCAGGTATCAGGCTGTGATCACTCATCTCGAAAAGATATCAGGTCGATACTCTCTCTTTCTTTATATTGCCATTCAGTTCAGGCACTGGGCTGTGATCATCCATCTAGGGAAATGGATAGGGTCGATACCTCACTTTGTCCTCTTTTGTCTTTCAGCCCCTACATAACTTGGGGACTCACCCAGTGGTGAGTGGCAGTGTTTCCCTTTCCTCCCATGACACCATGGATGACTTTTCCATGATTCTGTCTTGGATACATCAAATTTCTTGCTGGAGCACAGCATGGGCAGGCCAGGGTGTGAAGTCTGTGGACTCCTGCCCATTCCATAAGGAGGGAGACAGGTGGACCTAGGTGGTCCTACCCTTTCCTGCCAAGTTGCCCTCTTACCAGTGTCCCATTAGGTGCCAGACTAGACCTTTCTTCAGAGTCATGGTCAGACCTAACAGATGATGAATGGGTCCTTTCCACAACAAAATAATATTACCAGCTTCACTTCTGTGATCCTCCACCTCTATCAATGAAGCCCATTTGGTTCCAACAGACCAAATTAGAATCCCATATTGAAGAGACATACACCCTTATAAGGAAGGGTGCAGTAAAGAGGGCAGCAAACATTCTAAGTCTGGAATTCTATTCCCAGATCTTGTTTTCAAAAAGGGGGAAACAGTTTGATTCGCTATTAATCTTTCCCCCTTAAACCAGTTTTCATTAGGAAGAATGCTTCAAGATGGAGATGTTTGCATGAGTCAGGATAGCCATTTGATCCAATGACGGGGCTGTCTCCATACATCTCCAGAATGCCTACCTTCACATCCCCATCCTCCTGTTGCACAGTAATTGCTGTGGTTTTGTCTGGGCCAGATATTCCAATTTTGGACTCTTCCCTTTGGTCTGGCTTCAACTCCCAGAGCCTTCATCTGGGTGATGGTTGTAAAAGTGGCTTATCTAAGGTCCTTATTAGGGGTTGCCATCATCCAGTTTTCGACAACTGGTTGACTCGCAACATTATCAGATGTTCACTTTTGAGGAATCTGTCCCCATCCAAGAGAAGTCAGATGTAATCCCTTCTTAGAATTTTGGTTACATGTGGATGATCTGTCTTTCAAAGTGAGACTGTCACAGAAAACTTCATTGTCTTGGTTGGGGCTCTGAACACAGCAGTGGACATAGTTCCCCTGGAATAACTTCATTTGTGGCCGGCCTCTCCAGTTCCTGCTTCTAGGAAACTGGAGACCACACAGGGACCCTCTATTTGCTTGAATCCCCTTAGTATCTAGTTTTTGTCACCATCTGAGTTGGTGGCAAAGTCAGGACAGGATTCTGACTGTAGTTTCGATACATGGCATGGAAACTTGCTCCTTTCTGTACATCAATGTTTCAGATTCAGGTTGCAGTGCCTGCCTGGAGTCCGACAGAGTAGTCATGCAGGGCTTATGGTTTCAGGAAGAAACTTTAATTTATGTGAACAACTAAGATTGCAGGCTGTTTTTATAGTGCTACAAGAATGCGTCAGCTGCATAAGACATTGCATCATGGTCAACACAGTGGCATACCTAACACATTAATGGGGAACTCATGTACCTTCTGTTTGATTGGAAATCTGAAACCTCCTTCATTGGGCAGCCTTCAAGGAGTTCTCTCTCAGAGTTCATCACATTCCAGGCAAGACAGCCCATCCAGAATGGGTCAGATTGTCCTCACAGATCCATTTTCAGCTGTGGGGGAAGGGGACCAATAGTAGACTTGTTTACTATGAGCCTTGACAGCAAGCTTCCTCTTTATGTCACTCTGATTCCAGACCAGAGGACATGGGTGGTTGATGCCTTCAGTCAGAAGTGGTATCATCTGAATTCCTATGCCTTCCCTCCTTTCAGAATAATCCCTCCAGTTCTTCAGAGAGTCGGGATCTCTGTGTCACAGCCCCCCTTGTAACTCCAATAGTAGTGGTTCAGGGAGTAGTTCTGCAGTGCTGGTGCAAGAGGAATATTCTGGCGGACAGTTCATCTAGACAGGGATGAGTAGTCCTCAGAATGGTCACTACACCAGTTGGTAGCAGAGACTTTTTTAATCTGTGAGAAGGCCAATGGTGGATTCATTCACAATGAAGCTGAACAATAAGCTCCCTCTTTATGTCTGTCTTGTGCCAAACCAGAGGGTGGATATCTTCAGTCTTAAGTGGGGTCAACTGCATACATTGCCCTCCCACTTTACACAATAACCCCCGAGGTTCTTCAGAGAGTGAGGGCTTCCAAGTCATGACTCATCCTGATAGCGCCCATGTGGCTGCAGAGATCATGGTTCAACGATATCCTTAACCTGTTGGTTGATGCCTCCAGGAAATTACCACTGAGTAGGGATCTGCTGTCACAACACAGAGGGTCCCAACTACACAACAATCCACAAATTCACACTCTTCGTGCCTGGAATATGTCAAACAATTTATCCTCCTAGATCGGTTTTCAAACAAGTTTGCCAACTGCATTGCACAGACTAGAAGGCAATAGACTTCCAAGGTTTATGACGCCAAGTGGAGAATATTTTGTAATTGGTGCAGTAGGCAATGCATTGATCCTATCAATCCCCTTTTAACTGCAATTACAGATTTTCTTCACTTCCTTTTAAAGGAAAAAGACTGCTCAGTATCCATCATTGGGGGGCTGTAGGACAACCCTCACAAATACTGTTTAAGTTCTGTATGGGCTTTGCCACTGGGTCAGACCCTAGTCTTTCAGAACTGAGTAAACACTTTAAGCTTCATAGACCAGTCTAGGTGGAACATTTTGTGTGGTCATTTTTTAAACCACCTTGTAAACCCTTGAATGACGTTTCCTTTGAGAATCTTATCCTCAAGACAGTCTTCCCTCCCTCTCTGGTGTTGGTAAAGAGAAACAGTGAAATTAATGCCTTATTAATGGAAAAGGGTTGTTTATGGTTCAGTGGTAACTTTGATTCCGTTTCTCTTCTTTGCCAACTGGGATTTTTGACCAAGAACCAACTACCTACCATAGCCCCAGATCCTGTTGAAATTCCTAGTCTCAGTCACATCTGTGCTGCTGATAATCAAGATAGGTTCCTTTGTCCTGTTAGGACCTTACATTTTTATTTGGCTGAATCTAAAGGAGAACAAATGGTAGAAACCAACCCTTTATCCCCCTTAAAGGTACTTCTGATATTTTGACAGCAACCATCTCAAGGTGGATTATTCTATGAAAAGAGTTTATAAGTCTTTCACTGACAGAAAGCTTTCTTTCATGAGAATCACAGTCCATGAGGTTAGGGCTATTGCTGCATCTTTTGCCTTTTTTAATAATTCTTCTCTAATCATTCTTTTCTGATGTAATGAAGCCACATGGTTGGTTCTCTCCACCTTTTTCATTCTACCTTTGATCAATGTCACACCAGAGCAAAGGCTTTTATGCATTAGGTCCATTTGTGTCAGCCCAACAAGCTGTCAGTTTGCAGAAGAGCACCCTACTGACAGCAAATGCAAATGGTGGTGGTGGGGGTGGGGGGGGGGGGGAAAACTAATTTTAGTCCTGTAATTCTTACCTGCTATTATTGCCTAATGCCCTCCTTCCTCCCTACTTTGATGTCCTTTCAGTTTTGGTCCAGGTCAAAGAATAACGATATTCCAAATGACGGAGTTGACACTAAGGCTTCAGACTCTGATCATGTTGTTTTTATTTGTTCTAGACCTCCACTTACTATTTGGACATGGAAATATTCATCTTGGACTGGTGACTAGCACTAGGAAAATCAATAGCAATTCAAGCAGGCAAGTATTACATAATTAAAATAAGTTTTATCCTCCCCAAACTACATTTTGTTTGTCTTGTGGAATTAATTTTGATATGTAATAATACCAGCTATATTGTCTTATTTCTTTCCTTCCTTCCCACTCTGATGTCATTTCGGTCTCAGTCCAAGTTGAAGAAGGATGATAATCTGAATAACAGAAGTAATTTAGGCATCAGACCTAGATCATGTTGTTTTGGTTCAAAGAGCTCCAATTCATAATTGGATGAGGGAATTCAACTTGGACTGGGAACTAATGCCAGGAAATGTGATAGCAATGCAATAATAGCATTTAAGTATTATGTAATTAAAGTAAAAAGGTTTTTCAATTGTGGCCAACATTCCGATCAAGAAACATGCAAATAAATCTTTGAACATGTTGGAAATCTAGACATGGCACACATCACCTTTGTTCTTGATTTAGATGTCTGTTAAGGAAAACTTTTAAATATGCCCAAAAACATTTTTTCCTGACCCTTACCTAGTTTTAAGATACTCTTTAGCTAAGTAAATAGAAACCATTCCAGAAGTAAAAAAAAAGTAAACTTGCTTCTACAAAACTTGTCTACTTTATACATATTTGACACTTGGGTCATTGACTACACATGATAACTCTGAAGCATGTGTGACAAGCAACTTTTACGTAACGAAAAACCGAAAAAGTATTTTTTTTTTGTGTGCCAAAAACACGATGTATTCTATTTTTTGCCGCTGCTGTAATTGGTAACCTAGAAGATCTTTGATTATGTTGAATATAGACATTATATTGGAATTGCCGTATAGATCATGTCTGTAAATTCTCGCTTCCAAACTAACATTACTGCAAAGTCTGAAGAAATATCTACCAACACATGCAAGGAAATTTATTCCATTCAACTTACATGTTACCTGTTATGGACTACTGTTGCACAGTATGGGGTTCATGCACACAAACTAATATTAATCATATTCTCAGACTTTAAAAGTGTGCAGTTAGTATTATCGATGTATTTGGTTTATAAAGCCCTCCATAATTTAATACCTTTTTACCTGAACTATATATTTGACCAAACCAGCAATACTACCTCTATGTACTCTTTAAGATCAACACCAAACCTATGCTTAAAACTACAAAAACCAAGAACTTGTACAGTGAAATGATCATTACATATACTGGAGCTAGTGGAATCAGCTACTTGAACTAAGCAAAATGACACATGCATGTACACTGCACAAGTTTTAACTGAGATATGTTTGTGATGTTAACCACAAGTTTTTAAACATTTTTTTTTTATTTACACATATTGTGCACATGTATACAATATGGTATACCCCTGAGGGCCTCATGAGAGATTAGCTAACAATCGAGCTAAATGAGTTGCACCTTCCAAAAATAAAGTATTATGTTATTATTATTATTATTATACGCATCAGATTGAAATATGGCCATGGCGCTCAGTTGAAGCCGATATGAACATGTGTGCTGAATGTTAAAAATTTAAACAAATTTGGCATGTTTTGCTAACCGTGATATAATGTGAAAGCCATTTTTAGCAATAGTAATATCCATTCAAATAATCAGTTTGGTAAAAGTTCAAAAACTTTCCACTATGAAATAATGTCAAAATTAACATGCATATGTTGAAAAACGATATACTTATTACCTGGGCCAATAATGGACCTTATAATACATCCCCATTTATGTAATATCATCCATACTCCTCTAAAAAAATTCCAAATGTGTCAGCATGAACTACATCCATAAGATTATCAGTGACCCAAATTTCATGTGTCTAACTTTACTGGTGCTGATGAAATTCAAGGACTTAGCATGCATATATAAATATGTATTTACTTATGTACATACGGACTTTATCACTATATCATGCACTTTAAAAACAGGGGCATAAAAGCCACTTGAAACATGTGCAAATGAAATTTTCTTATAGTATGTCATCCATTTTGGTGTACTTTAAAGAGGGTGTGACTCTGCTTTTGTATGAAAATAATTATAAAGCAAAGCCTTTTCCTTTTTGTTTGTATGTTGCCTAGAGTTTGTTTCTAATATCATACTTACAAGTTTTGTTTTCACCCATTATTAATATCTTTAATGTATTCAACCATAGATACGAGATGCTTGAACGATACTGTGAAGAGAATGACAAGTTTATATACAGGAAAGTGTTTGGAAAAGCTGAACAACTGTCTTCTGAGGAGCCTCCCCAAACTGATCAGCTGACTGAATTGGTATATGAAAAAGGAGGAGGACTGCAGAAGCTTTTCACTACATGGATAGATTTTAGTAAAAATCCGAAAGGTATGATTTTCACATGAATTAATTCTTTTGGTGTTAGTAAAAATGCCAAATAACATGATTGTTTCTCAATGTGATATGGATTCATTTTGATGTGATATGATGTCATTATTAAGAGTATTGAATATAATGCAATTTTGATTTTTTAGTAGCACTAGCTTTTGAACTAATGCAACAGCCGTTTGTAAGTCATTTACTGTCTAGTTGTGATTGTTTGTCTTTCATCAGCCCATATTTGTGCACCTATTAACTGGAAGAAATAATAATGTTTAGCTATAAAACTTGGCACATTGGTCCACCACAAAATTCATTTTAAGGTCAAAGATTACAGTTGATATTTTTGCCTGTAAGAATGATATTTCACTTAAATAAAGAAGAATCTGGACCAAACTTAATATGTGAGTACATTTTTGTATGTTTGTTATTTGTGCTTCCTCAACCTTCCATTGAAACTTGAGGGTTGCAAGTCAGGTTTTGAGCTTAAAATGGCTTGTTAGCATAGTAAATTAAAGAAATGGAAATGAATTTTGATAAATTTTGGCTTTTTGATATGTCTCAGCAATACCTTTTATAATTTTGATAACCAACCCTCTAAGTGCAGGGGCTAAACTTAAGGTTACAGCCACAATTTGAACTTTTGTACTACAAATAGCTTTGGAACACAAGTTTAACAAATATGAATAATTCTTTACCAGATTTGGTATCTCTCAACCACATATCAATTGAATTTTAATGTTAAGATTTACAACCTTTGATGCAAACAAAGATCATGATTTAGTTTTTATACACCCACCAAAAGACAATAAGGAAGAAGTCTGTGGATTTGGGGGTTGAAGGTTAAGATCACTGTGACTGAAAGTAGAAAAAATGGCTTCTGCAAAAAAATATTAGTTCTATATCACAAACCTGGACCAAACTTTGTGGATGGCTTGCACTTGGGATAAGGAAGTGTCTTATTCATTTTGGAATCAAACGTTCGAAGATCACTGGCTTAAAAATATTGTTTCTGCAAAAAATTTAGTTCTCGGCTATGTACCTTCACCAAAGTTTGTGGATAGCTGGCACTTTGATGGTTTTTGCACAATAGCTTTAGTTCTAGATGACTTACTTTGACCAAAGTTTGTGAAGGTTTGCACTGATGGTAAGGAAGAGTCCTGTTGATTTTGGGATAAAAAGGTCAAAAGTCAATTTCATTGCTGGTAAAAGAAAAATAGGTTTTGCACAATAAATATAAAAGGACAAGGTCATGGTAGTTAATAACAATATAATGGTTTCTGCACAGTATGGTTAGTTCATGACAGCAGACCTTGGCCAGAGGTCATGGTCATTGAGACCCATTGGTCTATGATCTTAAGAGTTGACCATGTTGTACTAGTGCCTAGGCAGAGAACTATGAAACACAATTCAACATGTTTATCATGTTACTCTTGTTTGAGCAAAATTGGCTTGTATACACAATAACTTGAAGAAATGCTAGTGACTTTTAGTCAAGCTTGGCATGTGGATATGTCAAAGCAATATCTCAAAGAATATAACAGAGCCTCTTTACATTTGGGTTCAAGGCTAAAGATCACAAGTAAGATTAGGTCATCTAGTTCATAAACAACAGTTAACTCATGGTCATGGAGAGCTGTTTTTTTTAACTCTTTTGAGGTTTTGCCAAGTTTAATAAAAGTTAATAATAACTTGAATAAATACAAAATTATCTTCATATAGCTTAATATGTAAGTACATCTCAGCCAGATATATGAGATGGGTTTTATCAATAACATAGTACAATCTGAAGTTCAAAGTTTGGTTCAGAAATATGACTCACAAAATAAATCACAATAACTTAAGCAGATTGAAACAGAGTTTAATAAACTTAACACACACACACACACACACATATATATATATATATATATATATATATATATATATATATATATATATATATATATATATATATATATATATATATATATATATACAATGTCTCAAACAAGCTTGGCAATCAGCTCTCCATTGACCTTGAGGACTTGCATTTTTGCAAAACATTTAGCATCTGAACACTATAACCGGACTACAAATGTATTTTGGACAAAGCATACTGAGTACATCCAAATCAAATGTGCATTCATTTTATCTATGGAGATCACTTTTAGTGCTTTAGCAAAATATTACACTTTGTATGTATGTCTATTCATGGGTATGACCTTAACAGAAATGGCATTTACGGTGGAAACATTCTATATTGGGTGTTTAAAATTGTGGTTTGTAGCAACCACGAATAACACAAAAATTCGTCACCCACAAATAAAAGTGAATTCATAGTAATAGATAAGAGATTAGTATCATGCAATTCTGGGCTTAAGGTCAGAATTTATGACTTTAGAATTTATTTTACCCGTATGTTTAATAATTATTTATTTAACAACTGAAATATATCAAACTATTAAAACCAGTAGTTTAGTAATGTTTGAAAATTCCCTTTGCCATAGCCCACACCCCTTCATAGTTCATAAATTAATGTATATCATACTCTTGAAGTGAATATATTGAAGGTTTAAAGATGATAGTATTGCACACCACCACCATCATCATTACTATCATCTTTATATTGATTTATAATAATAATAATGATGATAATATCATCATCATTGTCATTATTAGTAGGGATGGGGAAACCATATTTCAACTTCTGATGCCATATTTTAGTACAACATCTATGCTAAAATAGTTGCAGTAGTGCCAGACAATGATAGTCATTGTGAATGCCACTCGCCAAAAACCTTTCAAGGATTTTATAAGGACCCATAGGGGGAAATGATAAAAATAATTAATAAAATTTCATCATAGATTATTTTTACATGGAAATAAACCAATAAAGATCTCTTTCTCTTTCATTTTGTGGTTATGAATACTGATCTTTTCTTGTGATTGTTTTCATGTATTTTGTATATTTTCATTCTGCTTATTAAATTTCACATATATATTAGTTCATGCAGTTTGTCATGGAACAAGGTCAGTGTCATTTTGACATGATGGTTTCTTGCTAGTTCATCTGTAATTTATAGATTTTCTGTTTGATGAATAATTGCAATACTTATTTGTGATGGTTGCAGCTACTGTGGTGAAAATGGACATATTATAAATGTATGTAGATATGGAAAATCTATCAAGTATTATAAATGTAATTGATGTGGCCATGAGGGGAAGCTATGTGCACAATAATAGGAGCTTCACAAAGAAGTTGTAGCTGAATATTTACAATTTTACAATTATACAGCTTTCTTTGCTCAATATCAAGGTGTGAATCATGTCAAAATAACCATGCATGTAATTCACTCGTAAGAAAAAGTTACTTTTCAAAGTCTACAGACTTGCATGATTACTTTATGACCACCCCCACCCCAACCCCCCCAAAAAAAGATATCCAGATTCAGCCTAGCAGACAATCACAAGGCATAAAAGTGCCCAAAAAGCTTAATCTCGCCAAATTGAAACAGGAGAATGTGAAATAGGCATTTGTTGAAGAACTGTACAGCCAATTGGATACAATGGATACAGACTCGGAGAATGTCGAAGAAAACTGGGCATCTTTCAGAGACTCTGTGTACTCAACTGCATCCAAGACCTTGGTCCCATTACACATAAACACTAAAACTTTTGAATGAGAAACATCAGCTACAGTAGCCCTATTTAGAAGACAGCACTTCATCATTTAAGAAGGCAGCCTTAAACAACATTAAGAGGACTGTCCAATGCAAACTTAGAGTTACAAGACTCATGGCTGAGCAATAAGGCAAATGAGATTCAGTCCAGTGTGGCTTCTAGAAAGGTCCAGGGACCACAGATATGGTGTTTGCAGCTCGTCAACTCCAGGAGAAATGATAGGAACAGAACTCTACATTCATTGACCTGACAAAAGCCTTTAACACAGTCAGTCATGGAGGCCTTTGGTTAGATCATGACAAAATTTGGTTGCCCAGAGAAATTCATTGTGATGGTTCGGCAATTCCATGATGGCATGCTCACTCGTGTTGTGGATGACAGTGAGTCATCTGAACCATTCCCAGTCACCAATGGAGTCAAGCAAGTCTGTATTTTGGCCTTAACCCTCTTCAGCTTGATGTTCTCTGCCATGCTTACTGATGCCTTCCGTGACTATGACACTGGGATCAACATCAGATACCAGACTTGACGGCAAGCTGTTCAGTCTGAGAAAGCTACAGGTGAAGACAAAGTTATAGGAAGTGACTGTTTTTGATCTCCTATTTGCTTACAACTGCTGCCTGAATGCCAAATCTGAATATGACGTGCAGTATGGACCATTTCTCTTCAGCTTGTGACAATTTCGGTCAGTATCAAGAAGACAAAGATGATGCATCAACCTGCACCAATAAAGCCTTACGTAGAGCCTACCATCACAGTAAATGTCCAAAATCTCATGGCAGTGGATAAGTCGATTTATCTCGGCAGTACATTGTCATGTGCAGTCCACATCAATGATGAAACCAATGCCAGAATTGCTAAAGCAAGTGTGGCCTTTGGCAGACTATGTGCAAATGTGTGGCAGCATAGAGGCATCAGTCTGCAAACAAAACTTAAGGTCTACAAAGCCATTGTGTTGCCGACCCTGCTGTATGCTCGTGAAACCTGGATGGCATACAGATGCCACATGAAGAAGCTGAACCATTTTCACATGGGCTGCCTGAAGAAACTGATGAGGATAAGATGGTAGGACAGTATCCCAGACACTGAGGTTCTCACATGGGCAGGCATTCCAAGCATCCACTCTGCTGATGAAATCACAGTTGAGATGGGCAGGCCACTTCACCAGGATGTCAGAAGAGCGACTATCAAAGAAGATCTTCTACAGCGAGATGAAAGAGGGAAACGGATCTCAGGGTGGTCAGAAGAAACAATTCAAAGATTCCCTAAAGTCTTCTTTGAAACTCTTCAACATTGATCCTGAGTCTTGGGAAGATCTCACACAGGATCGCTCCACCTGGCAGAGTCTCATCCATACTGGAGCTACAGACTTTAAACAGAGGAGAACTGCATAGGCGGTGCAGAAGAGTGAGCAGTATAAATCTCAGAACTGCAGCACGTCCTCCATTGATCAAGCGAACCCAGTGGCATCACCTGTCAAGTGTGCCACAGACAGGACAAATTGGCCTGATCAGTCCCTCACGTACTCTCAGAAACCAAACCAGTTAGTGATAGCATGGTCATCTTTGAACTCGAAGGACGAACAACAACAACAACAATAAAGATTTCACTTAATCTGCTCGAACCCAAAATTCATCTAATCCCGATGAAATTACCACTCGATTGCTAAAATATATAATCTTCTACATTACAAAACCATTAAATATGTTGTTTAGTAACTCTTAATTATACTGTATATTTTGGAAGCATTCCACTGTAAGACCTTTATTCAAGGAAAAAGGAGATTCTCATGACTCGAGTAAATATAGGCATACAGTCCTACCTGTTTATGTCGACATCCTCGGGCCCGAGGAAATATTGTCGACATAAGCGGATGTCGAGATAAGTGTTGGGGGGGGGGGGACCTGTTGTCAGTGAGCAGGATTTACACATTGAGAAAACAAACAATGGAAATTTTGAGTACATGAAGACAAAACAAGTGTGAAATACACTTCTATATTGACAAATTACAGTTTGGTTACCTTTGTGTAATAAAATCCACAATGCGCTAAGTGCATGTATATGAAAAATCCATGAATTCATGTACGGGTCTCATCTTAGAAAATGTATGCATCGGTCACATCCAGATAGGAAACACATGTATAAAAAGTGGTTGTCCTCATTTGATCTAACACGTCTACACAATTCACTACGACAATCATTGTCGCCAGTAGCACATGGTTGCGTAGTTGTTATTTACATGCTACAAAGTACATGTACATGTACTTAAATTGGCCTAGATTTTGGTCAGCCTGAAACAATACATGTTCCCATCTTACTGAGGCTACCAAGGGGATGGAGCTATTCACAGGGAAATTAAAACATGTATTTATTTACGGTAGTCATCGTGAAAAGTATATAAAATTGAACAAGAGATATGCGGCTGATATGATTAATTTTACCTTCATCGTAGCTTTTCTTTATAGACTCAGCAGCTTTCATCCATCTAGACCAACAAGTTGTTCTCCTCCTTTTTTTTTTTTTTTTTTTACAGGTCCGCCACCAGTAAAAAAAAATTTTTAAAAAATGAGGCGGAGAACAACTTGTTGGTTTATCATCCATCCTGACAGGGTGTTATGTTTAAGTGAAAAGTTTTCACAGACTTCTTTGCTAGATGCCCCACCTTCAACTTCCTTAACAGACATATATTTAGTTTCCACAGACTGTAAATTTAATCTGCGTTTTATGCCATTGGTAGCCATCGTAAACATAAATAAAGTTAAAAAGGAAACTTTCACAGCACAATAAACTTGTTTTAATCACCGATCACTTTGGAAAATGCAAGAATGGATCAGATTTCATTGCTTTTATTCAAGTTTGGTGTTGATTTTTTTTAATGAAAGGTGGATTGTTTTTATTGAACATTGTAACCAGGCTTGCTTTGATGAAGGGTACATGTGTTATTTAAGTCGCCGCGAGAGGCCAACTTCATAGGACCAAACAAAAACCAGTTTTTTAATCCACCGAGACATTAAAGCCTGGCGGCAAGATCAACTAATTGTTGAAGAAAGTACAGGTTGGAACTGGCCGCTTGTCGACATAAATGATTCGGCGGCAAAATTAAAGCTTGGCAGCAAGATCAACTAATTGTTGAAGAAAGTATGGGTCAGAACATGGCAGCTTGTCGACATAAATGATTAGAAAACAAAGGATTTGTTCAAGCTGGGACCAAGGGCTTCTGTCGACATGTACGTTTATTTTTTATCTCGACGTTGACATAAGCATGACAAATTTGGTAGTAATAGTAGACCAAGGGACCGGGACTTTACTTTTTGTCGACATAGGCGGCTTGTCGACATAAGTGATGTTGATATAAGTGGGTAGGACTGTATTTCACTAACTAGTGCTGTCACAAAGTTGTTTGAAAAAATAGTTTTGAAGTATTTGCATAACTTCTTAAAGCAATCTGATCTCGTAAGTTAACACCAGTCTACTTTTTTTTGTCCAGGAGTCTAAACTGTTAATTAGCTACTTATGAGTTATAGTTCAGTTATTGAATCTCTTGATAAACAAAATGAGTTCCGATTTGTCTTTTGTGATATAAATAAAGCATTTGATAAAGTTTTACTTTGTGCATTATTCTGCAAATTGGAGGTATTGGAAAACAGTGGCAGATTGTACATTTTTTTGAAAACTGTCTGTTAAACCCACGAGTAACTTGTGGCTATCTTGAAAAAATTTTTATGGCTTCTCCTGAATGGATGGTCTTATTGACGTGGGGTTTCACTAAAAAAAATTCTTATAATGTCTACTGGTGCTGAATGACAAGATTTATCCAAACTTAGCAGGTGAATATATCTGGACATTGAGACAAGTTCAGTGATTTCCTATCCATGATATCAGGTTCAAGGTCAAAGGCCAAGACAAGAAAGTTTTTGACTGACAGGTTTACTTGTGAACATGTTTACTCTATGTTAGTTTTTGAAGAATATCAAAGATGGTTTCAATACTCGGCAGTTAAAAAGAATAAAAGGACCAAAGAAATTGACTCTTGGTTTTTTTGAAATTCTTTTCAGTCAGGAGAGCATCAGTCCTTTCGAGGTACTCCGGTGTTATTAGATCATCTTGTTACCGTGTCACAGCAACTAAATGATGATCTTAAAGTTGCATCAGCAAAGCTTAATTATGATCTTGATGATCTTTTACTGCATCAAAACAGCTTAATGATATCTTGTTACTGCATCACAATAGCTTAAGGATAATCTTGTTACTGCATCACAACAGCTTAATGATAATCTTGTTTTTGCATCACAATAGCTAAATGATGATCTTGTTGCTGCATCACAACAGCTCAATGATGAATTTATATTGCATTTGTTCTACATGTTCTTGAATATCCTGAAATGGTTTCAAGTACCTGTATTAAGGCTGAAAGTGAGTTATTAAAATGTGTTAAAATTGGAACAGTATAAATGATTACAGGACTTTGTTGAGGCACAAATAGGATTGTATTGTATAATAAACTCGGTTAGGAATCACTGGCAAAATGTTGAACTAGCGTTTATGTCTAAAATTATAAATATTGAATTACTTTAAGTAATTCCTGTAATACAAAAAACAATTACTTGAATTATCCAATATCAAGGACTCAGTCATATAAAGTTTTTTTTCCCATCTATTATTGAACCATATAATAATTTGGAAGATGAGGTTCTAAATGTTACTTCATTGAATAGCATCAAGAAATCTCTCTAAAAAGATTCATTTGAATCAAATAGAATATAATATTGAGACATGAGACTTTACATTTTCAATTGTCAATTTTGTAATTCTAAAAGCAACTTAATTTATCATTTATTAGATGATGATTTATTAAATTCCCCAGAATATTCTTGTGGTGTTCCAGCAGAAACTGTTTTCCGCTTCTTTTAATGCCCAATTATAGTAGAGCAAGGGTAACGCTGTTTCAAAATATTCAAGAAGATGCTATAGGGGTTTAACTCCTTGCAAAAACAAAAGATTTGATTACATGAAAAGCATTCACATATGCAGATCTGTGAACAAATTTATTTCTGATTCAGGTTGCTTCACATAAAATACATGTTTTTAGGTTTTTTAGTTAAATCAAAAACTCGTGTATGTAGACTGATATATTACTTGGACAACTGATCAGGGCCACGTCACATCAGGAGAGGGTATACTGTATGGCTTTTACTCTTCCACCCAATCCTTGTGGCCTTCAGGTGGCCGAGTGGTCTAAGGCGCTTGTCTTTACAGATCACTAACATCTCAACTCTGTCCGTGTGGGTTCAAGTCTTGGCTCGGCCAATGTGGGTATGTAGGAAAGCTTGCCAGTAGCTTCCCATGGGTCGGTGGTTCTTCCCGGGGTTTACTTGGGTTCTTCCTCTGATATAAAAAATAAATCTAACATATCTTGTTTTAAAGGGTTTGTTTTTCTCCAAGTATACCTGTGAGTGTCCATGTTTAATTTCCTCCAAATATCAATCAGATCAAATTTTTGGTATAGATGAACAACTTTTTCCCTTGCCTTGGGATGATTGATATTAAAATAATTATAAGTGTCTATAGTAGGGTTCATGGTAAGATTAAAGTCACCTCCTAAAACTATATTTGCATTATGTACATGAGATATATCCCTTGCTATCTCTTCATAGAAGACTGGTGTATCTTTGTTTGGGCCATTTACCGTATATACTCGCTTATAAGTAGTCACTTTTTACTTAAAATTCGATTCATGCAGAGTAGGGGTCGTCTTATAAGCGCGACATTAAAAAAAACTATAAATCTGTGGGTAATGTTGGAAACTCTAGATGTTTGCAGTACATAAAAATACTGTCAATTCATACATTGTTACGTTTTCATGCCACTATTCCTATGCAGTAATGCATATATGGTATGCACTGTGTTTATCCGTTTCATGACGGTATTCATTACACAATACATGTATCTACAGTTATTTGAATTTTAATAATTTGAAAATATTACCGTTAAATTAAATACTACCTACCGCAAAATGAAGTGTCCCTCAATGTTTACTGTGGGTGTTTACTAGTAAGTATATTGCTTCCATTTTTTGTGCCAGTCCGAACAACCTGTATTTAATATTTGTGTTTTGCTGCGTAAAGACTGTGCTTGATGCAATAAAAGTTTTGATTTAATTTGTATTTTCCTTTTCCACAAGTCAGATTTCCCAAGTTATCTGCCAGTGCACGTGGGCAGATAAGCCTTTGGCTTGTAAAGAGACTCACTTTGTTTTCAAGTTGACAATCCTTTTGATCGAGCCACCAATCTAATACTTGTTCAGTGCCAAGTAGAGGTCTACAACTTCCTGTGCATATACATTGACCTTAATCCCTTTCTTGTAAAGGCACCATACTCTTTGTTTTCCCCACATGACAACCCTTTGATCAAGCCGCGAGTTTGATACTTGTTCAGTGCCAAGTAACAGAGGGTGGTTATTTGAACTCCCTGTGTCTTGCCGCACAATTGACGTTGTCAGTTGCAACCTTTAATAGATTTCTGACTTTATGATCAAAGTGTTACTTACCGAGTCCAAGTTCAGTTTCTGCTTAAGCACCCGCATATGACAGTAAAGCCGATGAATCGGAGTCGGATGAGATTTACGATGACTAGACAATGATGATTTACAATGACTAGACGATGATGTAGGATTTCAGAACTTTATCAGACAATGAGGATTAATTCTTGGACTTTTTACCGTGAATCACAAAAAAGTTGACTTAACTTTCATTGTTTATTTGTACGACGTGTGGAATTAGCATATTACGGGATATTGTGAATCGGATCATTCTGAACTTCTATTTTTATACCGGTATGTGACCTATAATTGAATTCGTGGATTTATCATATAAATGGATTTAAAATGTCAAGCATTATGGATTTCAATGGACTTTATTACACAGAGATGGACAAATTGTAAGTTGTCAATTTATTTGTAACATATTTCACTCAATAATATAATTGTATTTTACACTGGTTTTGTCTTTATTTTTCTTAACTATTTTCCTTGTTTGTATTTCCAAAGTGCATTTCTTACTCACTAAGAAGTCACCCCTTCAGACGGATATGACTAACAAAATACACCCGGGCTTAAAGCAGGGTCAAACATAAATTGACTTTTTGCAGCCCTAAAAAAGAGGGGGGGTTGACTTATAATCGAGTATATACGGTACATTTATTAAAGTCATTTTGCGATCCTGATACTAATATCTAAAATAAGCTTATTTCCCTGATCATCACCTTTACTGCTATGTACTTTGAATTCAAAATTATTATTTAGTAAAATAGCAACACCCCTAGAATTTGATGTATTTGAACTAAAGAAACATTCATATTCCCATGTGGTCCTAATATATTTTTCCAAATTCTTAACAAAATGTGTATCTTGTAAAAAATATATTGAAATTTTTTGGCTTTAAAAAAGTTGAAAACATCTCTTCTCTTCTTAGGGTCCCCTAGTCCCTGTTGGTTTATTGTACAGATCTGAATACCTTCCATTTTACTACTTCCAGACAATTTTGATTATGGATGTACCTGCCCAATGCCAGCTCTAATTGTGCAGAGATTATGTTTATCAAGATAAAGGAAAGTTGTCGATCAGTACTAGATAACTGTGTAGTTTCAAAAATGACCATGTGCACAAATTTACATATAGATTTCAAATCAGTAAAGAAATCAGTAAAGAGATCAGCTCAAAGCAGAAATCCAGTATCAAAGAAGAAGAAGCTAAAATGCATACCCATTCTTCCAGTTTACATTTTACCCATGTCTTCTGCCTAAAATATGAAAATTAATTAAAGCATTTAAAGGTTAAATCATGTTGGCCTATTATTGATGTCCAGTAATTCTTAATGGCAAGCCAGTCATGGCACAGCATAGTAAAAAAAGAAAAATATATTTTAAAAAATAATGTATGTAGTACAGGATATAACTCCTTATATACAAGTATATTCTTGTGCATTATGTTTAACAGTATTAAGTCTTTTAAATGGTATTTTAATAGAGTATATTTTTTACATAGTACTTTCATGTATATCACTAATATGCAAACCTCATACAATACAAACAAAAACCTTTATGTGCCAAACAAGCATAAGCAAACTGTGCTTCAGACTATTGTAGTATGTTATGGTAAATGCCATAACTTTAAGCAGTTATTTGTTCAAGCAACCAATTTAATTAGTTTTGCAATGCTTAGGAAGACAACTCATTAATGTATTACAATTGATATTCACACAGAGACAACAATATTGAATCAGCATATATATATATATATATATATATATATATATATATATATATATATATATATATATATATATATATATATATATATATATATATACATATTACTGAATATTTTTCTGTGTACATTATTTGGTATTTAAAAAAAAAAAGTAAGTCTGCCAATGCTAAAATCCAAGCAGTGGCTGAGACAACACACAAATTAAATTTTAAAAAAAAATTACAAAAATATATAAATAAGTTGTGTGGAGGAAGGGATATAACTCCATATTGTACCTTTGTACAAGTATATTTGTGTGTATGCTGTTTGAAAGTATTAATGCTTCTAAATGCAACTTTAATAAAGTATATTCTTTGCATTCATACATCATATAAAAAAGAAACAAGAAATAAAATCCTTGCATGTGAAACAAGCATAAGCAAATCATTAAAAAATTAATTTATCTATTATAATTGATATTCCCGAAGCAGACAGAAATACTGAATCAGTATACATATTACTGTGAAGGCATACTGGATCATGCTCAAGCAACATATAAATTAAATTTTGAGAAGCAGCGCAGTGAGAGTAGACCCCCCCCCAACCCCGGAATTTTATGGAATAAGAGAGATAACTCCTTATAGTGTCTATGTACAAGAATATATTACATGTGATATTTGAAAGCAAATCTTCTAAGCAATATTTTAATAAAGTATAATTCTTTACAGAGTGCATTCATATATATTAATCATTTGCAAACTTCATACAATATACATAAAATCCTTGCATACCAAACAAGCATAGACAGATTATGCTTCAGACAATTGTAGTATGTTATGATAGATGCCACTATTCAGGTTGTTATTAAAGCAAAGATACTGGTGCTAAAATGTGTAAAGCCAAAGTAAAAACAATGCATCATGCTGAAGCAACACACAAATTAAATGTTGTGCACAAAAGTACATAATTATCAATAGCAAAACAAAACCCTGCAAATATATATATCATCAAGAAATTGTGCCTGCTACAAGCAGACATTAAACTAGGAAACAATAAAGGGAATGATGATAAAAGTAATAAGGTGATGAAATATTAACCACATTTTTAACATCGCAAACAAAAGTAAAAACCGGGGGTAGTTAAATAATGAGGTAATTCCTATTGGTGGTGCTCTACAGTTTCGTATTTTGCATAGAGTTAGATTTTTAAAGAAAAAGAATTACCCAGGTTTTCCTCACTGGTGTCCTGGTTATTTAAAAAAGAATTTGTATGTTTTGGGTATTGTTCAAAGAACTTTTAATTCCCTTTATTTTGGTGTATGATTGATGGGTGCAATTGGGGTTATAGAGTATACAGCTTGGTCTTACTTAAGATGTGCACCTCTCAAAAAACTGCTAGCTCCACTTAGTCATTTTCACTTTCTGGACTTAAAAGGTAAATAAAAAAAAGAAAAAGGAGCATAGAGGTATGCCAACATTCTCTTCAGTGTGCATGTTGCAAATGCAAACAACTTCACCTTACAACTATCACTCTCTCAGAAGTACGTAATATCTGTAGAACGCCCTCATAAAGACCACATGTATTATTATTATATGATTTAATTTTGATTGTATTGCTGAAATATTTAAGTCGCAAGCATCTAAACAGTCCTTTTGAATAATTCTCATATATTTTGTCCACAGAGCAGTATTCATTAGTAGCAAAGTCAAACACAAGCCCAGTCTCCCCCTCCCCCCCCCCCCCCCATGATGAAAAGTGAGCTATTTTAAAAATTCACCTTTTTTTCAACAATAGCAACCAATATTTTGCTAAAGGGCAGGAACATGACACTTGCCACAATTATTCCTGAGATGTCACTAATAAAATTTACAGTTTGAACAGGGATGGAAGAGTTCAGGTTCACAGAGGTCAAAGGTCAAAGGGTAAAAAGTTTGCTAATTTTTCTAACACTAGTATATGGAAGAAAGTGAATCTGCTTTATCATCAATTTTTTCCTTAATTTTATTACAAAAGAATGAAAAGAAACAGTTTTGCTATATTTTTCTTTCACTTAATACAACAGTTATAAATTTAAGTTGAGTTTACTCCTGTGTTCTAAGACTTCTAATTTCCCCATAATTGAGCTCATTGCACACAAAATACTGCCGCAAGACATATTGTGTAAGCAAGAGCAAAATATGCATAATTAACTTATTTTCATGCATAACATCAATGTTAATATACCATTTTGTTGAGAAAAGCATACATGATTATAAAAGAAAGAAAAGCAACTGCACAAATTTTCATATTTGTTTTAAGGTGGTGCTTTGCAGTTTCGAATTTGCATAGGGTTAGATTTTTAAAGAAAAAAGAATTACCCAGGTGTTCCTCACGGGTTGTCCTGGCTATTTAAAAAAGACCTTGTATATCTTAGGTATTGTTAAAAGAACTTCTAATTCCCTTTATTTTGGTGAATGATTGATGGGTGCAATTGGGGTTATAGAGTATACAGCTTGGTCTTACTTAAGATGTGCACCTCTCAAAAAACTGCTAGCTCCATTTGGTCATTTTCACTTCCTGGACTTCAAAGGTAAATAAAAAAAAAAAAGAGCTGATACTTTTTTTACTTTTTATATATTTTGTAATTCATTCATTCAGAGGCTGGTATTGCCTACTCTGGCAAAATTTGTTTCCCTTTTTTAATAACTGCTGAAAATAGTGTACTTTTGACTAATTCAGTCTGATTTTTCGAGTACTTTGGAGAAGCCATTTCTGTGTGTGCTTCGATCATGTCCAATTTCCACAAGTATAATATGTATAGAAATTTCAGCAACAGTACATGAAAGTAGCATAGAAGTATGCCAACATTCTCTTCATTGTGCATGTTGTAAACGCAAACAGGTTCACTTTACAACTATCATTTTCTCAGAAGTACGTAATATCTGTAGAGCACTCCCATTAGCATCTGTTTGTATTGGTGAAGATACACTAAGCCCTTAAATCAAGGGAAATAACTCCCCATAGAACCCATATAAAAGTACATCTCAATCTACAGTATTGAATAATGCCCCACCTGGCACTTACATAATGCAAGGGAAGTACCTCTGTTAAAGTATTTATGTATTTATTGTATTAGTATATGCGTGGCTTACTATTCATACTAATTCTGAATTCTTTGCAATGTTTTCCATGAGAATTGACAGTAAACACATATATTTTTATTTGCATTACTTGAAATCTACCATGTCTATAAGATTGCAAATTCTATATCTAACAGTTTGCACTATGTTGTGTAGAGCGATTGGATTCACTATCCTAAATGTTATCAAAGCACTGTGGCCATTGCTAAACCAAAGTAGAGCATTTTGACTGTCTTAAAAACCTTGCTGTCACTATTCCCCATGAATGGATGGTCATATTGACATGGGGTTTTCACCAAAAGGCTTCTAATGATATCTGCTATTTCCTAAATGAAAATTGTACCAATCAGACATCCAGTATGTTCACCACAGGAACTAATTTGAAAATCTTGTTATCACTGAAGAATATCAGAGATGGTTTCAACACTCGGCAGTTGAAAGGAAGAAATGGTCTTATCTTGAAAAAATTCCTGTAGATTATTTTTGTCCAGTAGAACATCATTCCCTTTAAGGGACTCTTGTTTCTTTATAAATGAGACTGATTTGTGATGGACACAAAAATGTACTATGTGATTTCAGCTTCAAAAATGCAATATAGTGACAAGAATAAAATCATAAAATTATTATGTCATATTATTTGGAAAGGGGCTTCTGTAGAAAATCTAAACTGAATAAAATATTTAGGGATCAGATGTTCTACCTATCTAAAATGGAACCTTCACATGCAAGAAAAATGCCAGAAGGCAAATGATACTGTAGGGCTTTTATGACTTACTGTAACTTATTATCTTGTCCATAAAAATGTTGAATATTTAGTTTTCAAAGGTTTAGTTAGACATATTTTAATATGTTTGTACAGCATTCTCAAGTATTAGATGATGGACTTGGAAAAATCAAAAAGTGTGCAGCCAGATTTGTTGCATCCTATTGGAAAACAGATTAATAACTGTCTAAAAGGATTTCAAAAGTACAGCAAAAATCCCATGTTACATTGTTACGACTCTATGGTCTAAGAAAAATGTAACAGAAAGAAAGTGAAACCAACAAATCAAGTAAAAAATCAACAAGCAATTTATTACTAGATAATTAAAATGAAAAATCAAAAAGTCACTTACAGTAATGTGTTTTGAAATCCTAATAATCCAATAAGAATGATTGTTCTAATCACAAGTCCTAAATATAGAATGTGTCCTTAAATGTTATTATGTGCCAATGGTCTCCAAAGTCCTGATGTACTAGAAATCTTGATGTGCTGAAGTCAAAATGAAGTATTCCAAAATCTCTGAATAAGTTCACATAAATTCCAAAATTGTCAATCAAAATCCAAAAGTTTATGAGCACTGTTATAATCCAATGAATATTTAAAATAATTCCTCTCTTAGAATTTGGAATGAATTTTCACAACTGTAATAGCTCTTTTCAAGACTGATGGTAATGTCGAACTGAATAAAATGTCTACCAAACATGGTATATATAAAGATTGGTCACATGACAGAATGTTCTAGATTGGTCACATGACAGAATGTTCTAGAATGTGTGTCATCTTAATGGAATTTTTACTTGTAAACAAAAATCAACCTTGACCTTCAAATTGAGAAAACATATTGATCAAAACAACCTAATTTAAGGACACTAGTTATACATGTTTTTCCTGACAAACATTAAGATTTAAGCAAATATTAAAGTGAAGAAACATTTATAATTTCTTAAAATATTTATAACATTATATAAACATCATACATAACACCTCCCCTCATAAAGAAAAAGAAAGATTTATATAATAAAGCTTTCTTTTGAATATACATCTAATACTGCAATAACCAACATTACATAAGAACATGTTTTATGATACTGGACTAAATTACATCAAGCAATATTACATTTCTAGGCACGTGAGAGTGCATCTGCAATCACATTGTCTTTTCCCTTGATGTGTTTGATGTCAATGTTATATTCTTGCAATATCAAACTCCATCTCAACAATCTCCGATTTTTATCTTTCATTTTGTTGATGAAAGTAAGGGGATTGTGATCACTGTACACAATAATTGGAGAAAGAGCTGAGGTAACATACACTTCAAAATGCTGTAAAGCCAATATCAAAGCCAAACATTCCTTCTCAATTGTGGAATAATTTTTCTGGTGCTTGTTTAGTTTTTTAGAAAAATAACACACAGGGTGATACACACCACTTTTGTCTTCCTGAATCAATACTCCACCAACCCCTACATCACTTGCATCAACAGATAATTTAAATGATTGGCTAAAATTTGGTGCAGAAAGAACTGGTGCATTCTTAAGCATGGCCTTTAACTTGTCAAAAGATTCCTGACACTTGTCAGACCAATGAAATTTGGTTTTCTTACTCAATAAACTTGTTAAAGGTTCAGCAATTTTGGAAAAATTGGAACAAAATTTCCGATAATATCCAGCCATACCTAGAAATCGCATCAGTTGCTTTTTACAAATTGGAACTTGAAATTCAAAGATAGCTTTGACCTTAGCTTCTATAGGTTTAACTTGACCTTGTCCCACAATATGTCCTAAAAATGTGACACAAGCATGGCAAAACTCACTTTTGCTCAAATTAATTGTCAGATTCGCATCACTGAGTCGATCGAAGAATTTTCGAATGGTTTCCAAATGATCTTCCCAGGTGTTGTTGTAGATAATGACGTCATCGATATAAGCGTCACAATTATCAAGACCAAATGTTATCATGTTCATCAGACGTTGAAACGTTGCAGGCGAATTTTTCATTCCAAACGGCATGACTTTATATTGATAAAGTCCATCTGGAGTTGCAAATGCTGAAATTTCTTTTGCCCTTTCCGTGAGTGGAATTTGCCAGAATCCTTTTAAAAGGTCAAACTTGGTGACATATTCCGCATTTCCAATTTTATCAATGCAATCGTCCATTCTTGGGATTGGAAATGAATCAGTTTTGGTGACACTGTTGACTTTTCTATAGTCAGTACACATACGGAATGTATTATCTGGCTTGGGAACAAGAATACATGGTGAACTCCAGTTACTTTTACTTGGTTCTATGAAATCATTCTCCAGTAGATACTAAATTTCTTTCTTCAGATAGTTCTGTTTGAGAGGATTCATCCTATAAGGATGCTGTTTCACAGGCGCAGAATCTACAATGTCAACGTCATGATAAATTTTACTTGTTCGTGTTGGAACATCAGGAAACAAGTGCTCATAGTCATGTAATAGCTGTTTTAGTTCATTTCCTTCCTGTTGTTGTAGATGTGAAAGTTTCTGGTCTAGGTTGTTCAATATTTCTGAATTCCGAAGATTGGTTATACCAGAGTCATTATAGTCTGATCGTACTCCATCGTTGATATCTTCACTGTGTGGGACAGGTACAACTAAATTAACAGAATAATTAGCTGAGCTATCTCTGTCAAAATATTCCTTTAACATATTTATATGACAAAGTTGTTTCTGTTTCCGTCTCCCAGGAGTGTTAATGATATAATTAAAGTCATTTACTTTCTTTTCAACGGTATAAGGACCAAAAAATTTAGCCTGAAGAGGATTCTGAGGTATGGGAAAGAGAGCCAGAACTTTGTCACCAGGTTTAAAACTCCTTTCCTGTGTATTTCTGTCATACCTTAATTTCATTTTTGACTGGGTAGTGTGAAGATTAGTTCTTGCTACTTCACAGGCCTTTGACAACTTGTATTTGAAATCAGAGACATAATCAAGAAGATTAATCTTCGAATCCTCATTTGAAAGAAGTTTCTCTTTCAATAATTTCAATGGTCCACGGACAGTATGACCAAAAACTAGTTCAAAGGGACTAAAACCCAACGACTCTTGAACTGATTCCCTAACAGCAAACAACAACAAATGAACACCCTCATCCCAATCCTTTTCTGTATCAAAGCAATATGATCGAATCATATTCTTCAAAGTTTGATGAAATCTTTCCAAAGCACCTTGACTTTCAGGGTGATAGGCAGAAGATTTAAACTGTTGGATGCCTAATTCATGCATAACTTGTTGGAAAATTCCAGACATAAAATTTGACCCTTGATCCGACTGGATAGATTTGGGAAGGCCAACAAGTGTAAAAAACTTCACCAAAGCTTTCACAATAGTTTTAGTTTTTATATTTCTCAGAGGAATTGCCTCTGGAAATCTTGTAGATGCACACATGATGGTCAACAAGTATTGGTTGCCTAACTTGGTTTTAGGTAAAGGACCAACACAGTCTACTATTATTCTACTAAATGGTTCATCAAATGCAGGAATAGGTTGCAAATGAGCCTTAGGTATCTTCTGATTGGGTTTTCCTACCATTTGACAAGTGTGACAAGATCTGCAGTATTTAGAAACATCACTTTTGAGTTTCGGCCAATAAAAATGATTCAAGATCTTGTGATAAGTCTTACGGACTCCTAAATGACCAGCTAAAGGGGTTTCATGGGCTAAATTAAGAATTTCCTGTCGATATGACTTAGGAACAACAATTTGATAGCTCACTGACCACTCGTCACCAGCGGGTACATCAGGTGGTCTCCATTTCCTCATAAGGACCCCATTTTTCACAAAGTAACACACTGGAACTTGTGTGGCTTCAGTTTCACTAATAGCCCTCTGAAACAAACAAGATATCTCGGGATCTTGCTCCTGTTCAACGACAAGAGATTGTCGTTTGTCATCCTGAGTAGGACAAAGAGAATGAGTTGCCAAAAGAGGATCACTGTGATCAATACCATTTGATTGATCAATACCTGAGGAAAAAGTGACCTCATCAAAAAACTGGCCAATACATGTGTCAGCTAAAGGAATAATATCCTGATCAACATCACTCTCAAGAGCTCTTTTTTCCATAGCTCTAGTAACTGCACAAGCAGGGTACAAATCAGGGATTTCAGTTTCGACAGCATTTCTGGTCCAAACAAGGCTTGTCAGTTACAAGTGGATTAACCACAACCTTATCTCCAGCTAGGTCATTGCCTAGTAATAAATGAACACCCTCTATGGGTAAAGAAGTCACTGCCCCAACAGTCACAGGTCCAGAAACTAAGTCTGATGCCAAATTTACACAATGGAGAGGAACATTTACAAAGCCGCACTCAACTCCCTGAACAAGAACACTTTCACTTGAAGAAGACTCCTCAGACAAAGGCAAAGTACCTGATAATAAAAGACTCTGAGAAGCTCCAGTGTCCCTTAATATTTTAATTGGGATAGGTTTGGCAGAATCACCAATAAGTGATATAGAACCTTCTGACATGAATGGTTCATAAGCCTCCAAAATAGAATCAGACTGGGGTTTGTTTGACCCAACAAATGTATTGCTTTCAATACAAGACCGTGACCTTGACCTCGTAGAAATAAGAGCATTTGGAAAAGCTCTGTCTTTTCTCTGTTGCTTATTTTTCAACTTGAAGCAATCAGAAATAACGTGCCCTTTCTTTTTACAATAAGTGCACGTAGGAAGAGATAAGGATTTCTGATCAGTCTTATCAGATGTTTGATTCCTAACAGTTGTGCTGTTGTGAAATTTGGAAGTACTCGAATGAGATTGAAATGGTTTTTTACCAGAAAACTGCTGAGAGGACGACTTATTGCCAAATTAAATTTTGTGAGTCAAGGAATAATCATCAGCCATACGAGCAGCATTTTCCAAAGTTTCCACATTCTGCTCGTCAAGATCGGTTTTAACATCACTATGGATGCACCTTTTGAACTCTTCAATTAACTTTCTCATGCACTCTATCCTCTCCTGGATAGGTTTTATGAAATTCTGAACATTAGATGCCATTGTAAATGCTTGTTGGTTTCACACAAAAAAATTTCTCTATTAAAAATCTTTGCCAAAGACAAAACAAATTCTCCGAGACAAAATCAATATGAATTTCAAAGATAAATTTAATATCTCTAATATGCTTTAAAGAAATTCAGATCCCGGACGAGCCCCCAATTTCTGTTACGACTCTATGGTCTAAGAAAAATGTAACAGAAAGAAAGTGAAACCAACAAATCAAGTAAAAAATCAACAAGCAATTTATTACTAGATAATTAAAATGAAAAATCAAAAAGTCACTTACAGTAATGTGTTTTGAAATCCTAATAATCCAATAAGAATGATTGTTCTAATCACAAGTCCTAAATATAGAATGTGTCCTTAAATGTTATTATGTGCCAATGGTCTCCAAAGTCCTGATGTACTAGAAATCTTGATGTGCTGAAGTCAAAATGAAGTATTCCAAAATCTCTGAATAAGTTCACATAAATTCCAAAATTGTCAATCAAAATCCAAAAGTTTATGAGCACTGTTATAATCCAATGAATATTTAAAATAATTCCTCTCTTAGAATTTGGAATGAATTTTCACAACTGTAATAGCTCTTTTCAAGACTGATGGTAATGTCGAACTGAATAAAATGTCTACCAAACATGGTATATATAAAGATTGGTCACATGACAGAATGTTCTAGATTGGTCACATGACAGAATGTTCTAGAATGTGTGTCATCTTAATGGAATTTTTACTTGTAAACAAAAATCAACCTTGACCTTCAAATTGAGAAAACATATTGATCAAAACAACCTAATTTAAGGACACTAGTTATACATGTTTTTCCTGACAAACATTAAGATTTAAGCAAATATTAAAGTGAAGAAACATTTATAATTTCTTAAAATATTTATAACATTATATAAACATCATACATAACACCTCCCCTCATAAAGAAAAAGAAAGATTTATATAATAAAGCTTTCTTTTGAATATACATCTAATACTGCAATAACCAACATTACATAAGAACATGTTTTATGATACTGGACTAAATTACATCAAGCAATATTACATTTCTAGGCACGTGAGAGTGCATCTGCAATCACATTGTCTTTTCCCTTGATGTGTTTGATGTCAATGTTATATTCTTGCAATATCAAACTCCATCTCAACAATCTCCGATTTTTATCTTTCATTTTGTTGATGAAAGTAAGGGGATTGTGATCACTGTACACAATAATTGGAGAAAGAGCTGAGGTAACATACACTTCAAAATGCTGTAAAGCCAATATCAAAGCCAAACATTCCTTCTCAATTGTGGAATAATTTTTCTGGTGCTTGTTTAGTTTTTTAGAAAAATAACACACAGGGTGATACACACCACTTTTGTCTTCCTGAATCAATACTCCACCAACCCCTACATCACTTGCATCAACAGATAATTTAAATGATTGGCTAAAATTTGGTGCAGAAAGAACTGGTGCATTCTTAAGCATGGCCTTTAACTTGTCAAAAGATTCCTGACACTTGTCAGACCAATGAAATTTGGTTTTCTTACTCAATAAACTTGTTAAAGGTTCAGCAATTTTGGAAAAATTGGAACAAAATTTCCGATAATATCCAGCCATACCTAGAAATCGCATCAGTTGCTTTTTACAAATTGGAACTTGAAATTCAAAGATAGCTTTGACCTTAGCTTCTATAGGTTTAACTTGACCTTGTCCCACAATATGTCCTAAAAATGTGACACAAGCATGGCAAAACTCACTTTTGCTCAAATTAATTGTCAGATTCGCATCACTGAGTCGATCGAAGAATTTTCGAATGGTTTCCAAATGATCTTCCCAGGTGTTGTTGTAGATAATGACGTCATCGATATAAGCGTCACAATTATCAAGACCAAATGTTATCATGTTCATCAGACGTTGAAACGTTGCAGGCGAATTTTTCATTCCAAACGGCATGACTTTATATTGATAAAGTCCATCTGGAGTTGCAAATGCTGAAATTTCTTTTGCCCTTTCCGTGAGTGGAATTTGCCAGAATCCTTTTAAAAGGTCAAACTTGGTGACATATTCCGCATTTCCAATTTTATCAATGCAATCGTCCATTCTTGGGATTGGAAATGAATCAGTTTTGGTGACACTGTTGACTTTTCTATAGTCAGTACACATACGGAATGTATTATCTGGCTTGGGAACAAGAATACATGGTGAACTCCAGTTACTTTTACTTGGTTCTATGAAATCATTCTCCAGTAGATACTAAATTTCTTTCTTCAGATAGTTCTGTTTGAGAGGATTCATCCTATAAGGATGCTGTTTCACAGGCGCAGAATCTACAATGTCAACGTCATGATAAATTTTACTTGTTCGTGTTGGAACATCAGGAAACAAGTGCTCATAGTCATGTAATAGCTGTTTTAGTTCATTTCCTTCCTGTTGTTGTAGATGTGAAAGTTTCTGGTCTAGGTTGTTCAATATTTCTGAATTCCGAAGATTGGTTATACCAGAGTCATTATAGTCTGATCGTACTCCATCGTTGATATCTTCACTGTGTGGGACAGGTACAACTAAATTAACAGAATAATTAGCTGAGCTATCTCTGTCAAAATATTCCTTTAACATATTTATATGACAAAGTTGTTTCTGTTTCCGTCTCCCAGGAGTGTTAATGATATAATTAAAGTCATTTACTTTCTTTTCAACGGTATAAGGACCAAAAAATTTTAGCCTGAAGAGGATTCTGAGGTATGGGAAAGAGAGCCAGAACTTTGTCACCAGGTTTAAAACTCCTTTCCTGTGTATTTCTGTCATACCTTAATTTCATTTTTGACTGGGTAGTGTGAAGATTAGTTCTTGCTACTTCACAGGCCTTTGACAACTTGTATTTGAAATCAGAGACATAATCAAGAAGATTAATCTTCGAATCCTCATTTGAAAGAAGTTTCTCTTTCAATAATTTCAATGGTCCACGGACAGTATGACCAAAAACTAGTTCAAAGGGACTAAAACCCAACGACTCTTGAACTGATTCCCTAACAGCAAACAACAACAAATGAACACCCTCATCCCAATCCTTTTCTGTATCAAAGCAATATGATCGAATCATATTCTTCAAAGTTTGATGAAATCTTTCCAAAGCACCTTGACTTTCAGGGTGATAGGCAGAAGATTTAAACTGTTGGATGCCTAATTCATGCATAACTTGTTGGAAAATTCCAGACATAAAATTTGACCCTTGATCCGACTGGATAGATTTGGGAAGGCCAACAAGTGTAAAAAACTTCACCAAAGCTTTCACAATAGTTTTAGTTTTTATATTTCTCAGAGGAATTGCCTCTGGAAATCTTGTAGATGCACACATGATGGTCAACAAGTATTGGTTGCCTAACTTGGTTTTAGGTAAAGGACCAACACAGTCTACTATTATTCTACTAAATGGTTCATCAAATGCAGGAATAGGTTGCAAATGAGCCTTAGGTATCTTCTGATTGGGTTTTCCTACCATTTGACAAGTGTGACAAGATCTGCAGTATTTAGAAACATCACTTTTGAGTTTCGGCCAATAAAAATGATTCAAGATCTTGTGATAAGTCTTACGGACTCCTAAATGACCAGCTAAAGGGGTTTCATGGGCTAAATTAAGAATTTCCTGTCGATATGACTTAGGAACAACAATTTGATAGCTCACTGACCACTCGTCACCAGCGGGTACATCAGGTGGTCTCCATTTCCTCATAAGGACCCCATTTTTCACAAAGTAACACACTGGAACTTGTGTGGCTTCAGTTTCACTAATAGCCCTCTGAAACAAACAAGATATCTCGGGATCTTGCTCCTGTTCAACGACAAGAGATTGTCGTTTGTCATCCTGAGTAGGACAAAGAGAATGAGTTGCCAAAAGAGGATCACTGTGATCAATACCATTTGATTGATCAATACCTGAGGAAAAAGTGACCTCATCAAAAAACTGGCCAATACATGTGTCAGCTAAAGGAATAATATCCTGATCAACATCACTCTCAAGAGCTCTTTTTTCCATAGCTCTAGTAACTGCACAAGCAGGGTACAAATCAGGGATTTCAGTTTCGACAGCATTTCTGGTCCAAACAAGGCTTGTCAGTTACAAGTGGATTAACCACAACCTTATCTCCAGCTAGGTCATTGCCTAGTAATAAATGAACACCCTCTATGGGTAAAGAAGTCACTGCCCCAACAGTCACAGGTCCAGAAACTAAGTCTGATGCCAAATTTACACAATGGAGAGGAACATTTACAAAGCCGCACTCAACTCCCTGAACAAGAACACTTTCACTTGAAGAAGACTCCTCAGACAAAGGCAAAGTACCTGATAATAAAAGACTCTGAGAAGCTCCAGTGTCCCTTAATATTTTAATTGGGATAGGTTTGGCAGAATCACCAATAAGTGATATAGAACCTTCTGACATGAATGGTTCATAAGCCTCCAAAATAGAATCAGACTGGGGTTTGTTTGACCCAACAAATGTATTGCTTTCAATACAAGACCGTGACCTTGACCTCGTAGAAATAAGAGCATTTGGAAAAGCTCTGTCTTTTCTCTGTTGCTTATTTTTCAACTTGAAGCAATCAGAAATAACGTGCCCTTTCTTTTTACAATAAGTGCACGTAGGAAGAGATAAGGATTTCTGATCAGTCTTATCAGATGTTTGATTCCTAACAGTTGTGCTGTTGTGAAATTTGGAAGTACTCGAATGAGATTGAAATGGTTTTTTACCAGAAAACTGCTGAGAGGACGACTTATTGCCAAATTAAATTTTGTGAGTCAAGGAATAATCATCAGCCATACGAGCAGCATTTTCCAAAGTTTCCACATTCTGCTCGTCAAGATAGGTTTTAACATCACTATGGATGCACCTTTTGAACTCTTCAATTAACTTTCTCATGCACTCTATCCTCTCCTGGATAGGTTTTATGAAATTCTGAACATTAGATGCCATTGTAAATGCTTGTTGGTTTCACACAAAAAAATTTCTCTATTAAAAATCTTTGCCAAAGACAAAACAAATTCTCCGAGACAAAATCAATATGAATTTCAAAGATAAATTTAATATCTCTAATATGCTTTAAAGAAATTCAGATCCCGGACGAGCCCCCAATTTCTGTTACGACTCTATGGTCTAAGAAAAATGTAACAGAAAGAAAGTGAAACCAACAAATCAAGTAAAAAATCAACAAGCAATTTATTACTAGATAATTAAAATGAAAAATCAAAAAGTCACTTACAGTAATGTGTTTTGAAATCCTAATAATCCAATAAGAATGATTGTTCTAATCACAAGTCCTAAATATAGAATGTGTCCTTAAATGTTATTATGTGCCAATGGTCTCCAAAGTCCTGATGTACTAGAAATCTTGATGTGCTGAAGTCAAAATGAAGTATTCCAAAATCTCTGAATAAGTTCACATAAATTCCAAAATTGTCAATCAAAATCCAAAAGTTTATGAGCACTGTTATAATCCAATGAATATTTAAAATAATTCCTCTCTTAGAATTTGGAATGAATTTTCACAACTGTAATAGCTCTTTTCAAGACTGATGGTAATGTCGAACTGAATAAAATGTCTACCAAACATGGTATATATAAAGATTGGTCACATGACAGAATGTTCTAGATTGGTCACATGACAGAATGTTCTAGAATGTGTGTCATCTTAATGGAATTTTTACTTGTAAACAAAAATCAACCTTGACCTTCAAATTGAGAAAACATATTGATCAAAACAACCTAATTTAAGGACACTAGTTATACATGTTTTTCCTGACAAACATTAAGATTTAAGCAAATATTAAAGTGAAGAAACATTTATAATTTCTTAAAATATTTATAACATTATATAAACATCATACATAACACCTCCCCTCATAAAGAAAAAGAAAGATTTATATAATAAAGCTTTCTTTTGAATATACATCTAATACTGCAATAACCAACATTACATAAGAACATGTTTTATGATACTGGACTAAATTACATCAAGCAATATTACATTTCTAGGCACGTGAGAGTGCATCTGCAATCACATTGTCTTTTCCCTTGATGTGTTTGATGTCAATGTTATATTCTTGCAATATCAAACTCCATCTCAACAATCTCCGATTTTTATCTTTCATTTTGTTGATGAAAGTAAGGGGATTGTGATCACTGTACACAATAATTGGAGAAAGAGCTGAGGTAACATACACTTCAAAATGCTGTAAAGCCAATATCAAAGCCAAACATTCCTTCTCAATTGTGGAATAATTTTTCTGGTGCTTGTTTAGTTTTTTAGAAAAATAACACACAGGGTGATACACACCACTTTTGTCTTCCTGAATCAATACTCCACCAACCCCTACATCACTTGCATCAACAGATAATTTAAATGATTGGCTAAAATTTGGTGCAGAAAGAACTGGTGCATTCTTAAGCATGGCCTTTAACTTGTCAAAAGATTCCTGACACTTGTCAGACCAATGAAATTTGGTTTTCTTACTCAATAAACTTGTTAAAGGTTCAGCAATTTTGGAAAAATTGGAACAAAATTTCCGATAATATCCAGCCATACCTAGAAATCGCATCAGTTGCTTTTTACAAATTGGAACTTGAAATTCAAAGATAGCTTTGACCTTAGCTTCTATAGGTTTAACTTGACCTTGTCCCACAATATGTCCTAAAAATGTGACACAAGCATGGCAAAACTCACTTTTGCTCAAATTAATTGTCAGATTCGCATCACTGAGTCGATCGAAGAATTTTCGAATGGTTTCCAAATGATCTTCCCAGGTGTTGTTGTAGATAATGACGTCATCGATATAAGCGTCACAATTATCAAGACCAAATGTTATCATGTTCATCAGACGTTGAAACGTTGCAGGCGAATTTTTCATTCCAAACGGCATGACTTTATATTGATAAAGTCCATCTGGAGTTGCAAATGCTGAAATTTCTTTTGCCCTTTCCATGAGTGGAATTTGCCAGAATCCTTTTAAAAGGTCAAACTTGGTGACATATTCCGCATTTCCAATTTTATCAATGCAATCGTCCATTCTTGGGATTGGAAATGAATCAGTTTTGGTGACACTGTTGACTTTTCTATAGTCAGTACACATACGGAATGTATTATCTGGCTTGGGAACAAGAATACATGGTGAACTCCAGTTACTTTTACTTGGTTCTATGAAATCATTCTCCAGTAGATACTAAATTTCTTTCTTCAGATAGTTCTGTTTGAGAGGATTCATCCTATAAGGATGCTGTTTCACAGGCGCAGAATCTACAATGTCAACGTCATGATAAATTTTACTTGTTCGTGTTGGAACATCAGGAAACAAGTGCTCATAGTCATGTAATAGCTGTTTTAGTTCATTTCCTTCCTGTTGTTGTAGATGTGAAAGTTTCTGGTCTAGGTTGTTCAATATTTCTGAATTCCGAAGATTGGTTATACCAGAGTCATTATAGTCTGATCGTACTCCATCGTTGATATCTTCACTGTGTGGGACAGGTACAACTAAATTAACAGAATAATTAGCTGAGCTATCTCTGTCAAAATATTCCTTTAACATATTTATATGACAAAGTTGTTTCTGTTTCCGTCTCCCAGGAGTGTTAATGATATAATTAAAGTCATTTACTTTCTTTTCAACGGTATAAGGACCAAAAAATTTAGCCTGAAGAGGATTCTGAGGTATGGGAAAGAGAGCCAGAACTTTGTCACCAGGTTTAAAACTCCTTTCCTGTGTATTTCTGTCATACCTTAATTTCATTTTTGACTGGGTAGTGTGAAGATTAGTTCTTGCTACTTCACAGGCCTTTGACAACTTGTATTTGAAATCAGAGACATAATCAAGAAGATTAATCTTCGAATCCTCATTTGAAAGAAGTTTCTCTTTCAATAATTTCAATGGTCCACGGACAGTATGACCAAAAACTAGTTCAAAGGGACTAAAACCCAACGACTCTTGAACTGATTCCCTAACAGCAAACAACAACAAATGAACACCCTCATCCCAATCCTTTTCTGTATCAAAGCAATATGATCGAATCATATTCTTCAAAGTTTGATGAAATCTTTCCAAAGCACCTTGACTTTCAGGGTGATAGGCAGAAGATTTAAACTGTTGGATGCCTAATTCATGCATAACTTGTTGGAAAATTCCAGACATAAAATTTGACCCTTGATCCGACTGGATAGATTTGGGAAGGCCAACAAGTGTAAAAAACTTCACCAAAGCTTTCACAATAGTTTTAGTTTTTATATTTCTCAGAGGAATTGCCTCTGGAAATCTTGTAGATGCACACATGATGGTCAACAAGTATTGGTTGCCTAACTTGGTTTTAGGTAAAGGACCAACACAGTCTACTATTATTCTACTAAATGGTTCATCAAATGCAGGAATAGGTTGCAAATGAGCCTTAGGTATCTTCTGATTGGGTTTTCCTACCATTTGACAAGTGTGACAAGATCTGCAGTATTTAGAAACATCACTTTTGAGTTTCGGCCAATAAAAATGATTCAAGATCTTGTGATAAGTCTTACGGACTCCTAAATGACCAGCTAAAGGGGTTTCATGGGCTAAATTAAGAATTTCCTGTCGATATGACTTAGGAACAACAATTTGATAGCTCACTGACCACTCGTCACCAGCGGGTACATCAGGTGGTCTCCATTTCCTCATAAGGACCCCATTTTTCACAAAGTAACACACTGGAACTTGTGTGGCTTCAGTTTCACTAATAGCCCTCTGAAACAAACAAGATATCTCGGGATCTTGCTCCTGTTCAACGACAAGAGATTGTCGTTTGTCATCCTGAGTAGGACAAAGAGAATGAGTTGCCAAAAGAGGATCACTGTGATCAATACCATTTGATTGATCAATACCTGAGGAAAAAGTGACCTCATCAAAAAACTGGCCAATACATGTGTCAGCTAAAGGAATAATATCCTGATCAACATCACTCTCAAGAGCTCTTTTTTCCATAGCTCTAGTAACTGCACAAGCAGGGTACAAATCAGGGATTTCAGTTTCGACAGCATTTCTGGTCCAAACAAGGCTTGTCAGTTACAAGTGGATTAACCACAACCTTATCTCCAGCTAGGTCATTGCCTAGTAATAAATGAACACCCTCTATGGGTAAAGAAGTCACTGCCCCAACAGTCACAGGTCCAGAAACTAAGTCTGATGCCAAATTTACACAATGGAGAGGAACATTTACAAAGCCGCACTCAACTCCCTGAACAAGAACACTTTCACTTGAAGAAGACTCCTCAGACAAAGGCAAAGTACCTGATAATAAAAGACTCTGAGAAGCTCCAGTGTCCCTTAATATTTTAATTGGGATAGGTTTGGCAGAATCACCAATAAGTGATATAGAACCTTCTGACATGAATGGTTCATAAGCCTCCAAAATAGAATCAGACTGGGGTTTGTTTGACCCAACAAATGTATTGCTTTCAATACAAGACCGTGACCTTGACCTCGTAGAAATAAGAGCATTTGGAAAAGCTCTGTCTTTTCTCTGTTGCTTATTTTTCAACTTGAAGCAATCAGAAATAACGTGCCCTTTCTTTTTACAATAAGTGCACGTAGGAAGAGATAAGGATTTCTGATCAGTCTTATCAGATGTTTGATTCCTAACAGTTGTGCTGTTGTGAAATTTGGAAGTACTCGAATGAGATTGAAATGGTTTTTTACCAGAAAACTGCTGAGAGGACGACTTATTGCCAAATTAAATTTTGTGAGTCAAGGAATAATCATCAGCCATACGAGCAGCATTTTCCAAAGTTTCCACATTCTGCTCGTCAAGATAGGTTTTAACATCACTATGGATGCACCTTTTGAACTCTTCAATTAACTTTCTCATGCACTCTATCCTCTCCTGGATAGGTTTTATGAAATTCTGAACATTAGATGCCATTGTAAATGCTTGTTGGTTTCACACAAAAAAATTTCTCTATTAAAAATCTTTGCCAAAGACAAAACAAATTCTCCGAGACAAAATCAATATGAATTTCAAAGATAAATTTAATATCTCTAATATGCTTTAAAGAAATTCAGATCCCGGACGAGCCCCCAATTTCTGTTACGACTCTATGGTCTAAGAAAAATGTAACAGAAAGAAAGTGAAACCAACAAATCAAGTAAAAAATCAACAAGCAATTTATTACTAGATAATTAAAATGAAAAATCAAAAAGTCACTTACAGTAATGTGTTTTGAAATCCTAATAATCCAATAAGAATGATTGTTCTAATCACAAGTCCTAAATATAGAATGTGTCCTTAAATGTTATTATGTGCCAATGGTCTCCAAAGTCCTGATGTACTAGAAATCTTGATGTGCTGAAGTCAAAATGAAGTATTCCAAAATCTCTGAATAAGTTCACATAAATTCCAAAATTGTCAATCAAAATCCAAAAGTTTATGAGCACTGTTATAATCCAATGAATATTTAAAATAATTCCTCTCTTAGAATTTGGAATGAATTTTCACAACTGTAATAGCTCTTTTCAAGACTGATGGTAATGTCGAACTGAATAAAATGTCTACCAAACATGGTATATATAAAGATTGGTCACATGACAGAATGTTCTAGATTGGTCACATGACAGAATGTTCTAGAATGTGTGTCATCTTAATGGAATTTTTACTTGTAAACAAAAATCAACCTTGACCTTCAAATTGAGAAAACATATTGATCAAAACAACCTAATTCAAGGACACTAGTTATACATGTTTTTCCTGACAAACATTAAGATTTAAGCAAATATTAAAGTGAAGAAACATTTATAATATCTTAAAATATTTATAACATTATATAAACATCATACATAACAACATTTTGACCCAATCAAAAATAACTAGTGAAAATCAGAATGAATATACCTACAAGATACATTTTGCTTGAATGGATAGTTACAAATGTATTTTTTTGCAACAAGCTTCAAAGAGTGGAATTTGTTACCACAACTATTTGTCATTACTATTGAATCTTCATACACCCAAATTTATACACTTTCAAAATTAGTAGCCAAATTGTTTCGAAAGTATTTTCTTTTTGCACTTAATGCATTAATTTTGTTATCGTGTAGCACCAGGTAATCAAGATCACATGTCCAAGTTTGTATTTTTGGACCATGAGGTTATCAACATTAATCCTCACCTGATTGAACAAGAACTTATTAGAACAACCAATTTGTATTCAGGGGATAGTCAGGTGAATTTGTGATGCAAATATCTGTGATTGGCCCTTGTACAAAAAATACTAGCAAGTCATTATTGGAGACACAGTAACAGATTTTACCTAAATGAAGATAATATCTGATAAATATTTCTGTATTTGTGAATAAAATGGTTGGGCATGAAAGAGATATCCTACTTCCCCAAGAAAAAATAATGGTTGTCCCTAGCCCACTGTGCATTATACTTAGGTTCTGATATGGCTACAGTATCAGGCTGCATGCTAAACAGCTTATCTCACAGCAAAGGAATCATACCAAAGCAAGTTTCCTTTTATTTCTCAGAATTGTGCATGTGTGTTTTGCTAAATGTATGTACTTTAAGGAGCTGTACTAATGGTTTGATGTATATCACTGTAAAATTTAGCACTCACAAAAAGATGCAAGAGCTTGAAATCTCAACCAGCATTTTCAACATTTAACTCGCATATTGAGAGTATACAGTGGTTACATTTGAGCCCTGATGTACAGCATTCCTTAAGCAGATCTGTAGATGAGAGCAGTACAGGCGAAAATAGACTATTCCAATATGTATTTCTTTTTCCTGGTTTCTTCAGATATGTTTTCCAATTAACTTGAAAGCCATTTATATATAGAGAAATGTTTCAGATAACTTGTACCTGTAGATTTTCTTTCTTCTGTTTAGAAGTGAAATTGATATCAGATGATATGCATCAATTAGATTTGCTGCCTTCAGAAAAACAACTGACAGAACAAGAGAAGACTTCAAGTAAGACTCACAAGAATATTGCTGGTATTTTAAGTTGCTAGGGGAATACAGTATTGGGTTGATCAAATGAAACAAGACCTGGGTAGTTTGCCAGATGGAGTAGCATCCCTTTGCTGTAGTGGCACACTAATTATGTTTTTAGCTCTATTGGTCATAGACCTGATGAGCATATGGGCCTGTTGTTCATTATCTGAAGTCCATCTGTCTGTTGGCATGAGATTTTTATTGCTACTTCTAAACTACCATGTCATGAAACATTCACACACATTCATCCTATGGTCTAGTTGGTCCTAAATAAAAATGGTGCTGCTTCGACATCCAGTAAGGGTGCAAGAGTAACCATCTTGAAAATATTGTTATTGCTACTCCATCAGAATGGATGGTCATATAAACATGGAATTTAACAGAAAGAACTTGTGATAGCTAGTTGTTCCTTAATGAAAATGGTGCCAACCTAATATCCAATATGGCCATCACAGAAGTCATCTTGAAAATCTTATTACTAATCAGCCTGAATGGAAAATCAAATTGACATGGGCTTTTCACCAGAATTCGTATGATACCTAGTTGGTTTTAAATGAAAATGGCGCCACTTGCACATCCAGCATGGCTCCTACAGCATCCATCTTGAAATTCTTGTTATTGCTATCCTTCCTTGATGGATGGTCACATGAACATTGCATTTTGTCTAGTTGACCCTAAATGAAATTGGTGCTGATCTGATGTCCAATATGGCCACCATAGCAGTCATCTTGAAAATCTTATCACATCTCATAATAAACCTAAAGTAATATCAACATGGGGTTTTCACCAGAAGACTTCTAAGGATGTCTGGTTGGTCCTAAATGAAAAATGGTGTTGCTTGGACATCTAATATGGCTGCCACTGCAGCCAATTTGAAAATCATGTTATCAGTACTCCTGGATGGATGGTCATATCGACATGTGGTTTTCATTGAAAGATTTATAATGATGTCTAGAGTGTCCTAAATGAAAATGATGCTATCTGACATCCAACATGGTCACCATGGTGGCCATCTTAAAAATCTTGTTATCACTACTACTCCTGGATGAAGTTTTCGCCCAAATACTTGTAATTATGTCTAGCTGGTCCTACAAGAAAATGCTTCTGATCTTACATCCAATATGATTGCCACATTGGTTGTATTGGAAATCTTGTTACAGCTCTAGAATGTGAGAGATGGTTTCAACACCTGCACTTAAAAGGAAGAAATAGTCTTATCTTGAATTCCTGGA
This sequence comes from Margaritifera margaritifera, assembly GCA_029931535.1. NCBI lineage: Eukaryota > Metazoa > Mollusca > Bivalvia > Unionida > Margaritiferidae > Margaritifera > Margaritifera margaritifera. Next base: position 1,238,158 of record JAQPZY010001656.1, on the reverse strand, counting down.
GAAAACATTGTGGCCAGGTCAGTATCAGTCTCTTCAATGGAGTCTTGTTTTACTTATACTTTTGTACCTATTTATGCAGTGATAAACAAAGTAAAATATGGAGAGAGCTGCATTTCCGTAGGAAAATGTACTCATTGAAAACATTTGGAAGTCATTGAACACAAAATCTCCAGGTCTGTATGAACCTATATATTGAAACTATATAGTATTTTCAATAAAACTTTGGTGGGTGGTTGGCATAATGAAAAATAGTGCAATCCAACCCCATGCAACCACCAACACCACCATTTTACCTGGATTACTGGAATAGCCCTAACTTAAATAGCATACACTGTGAAATTACTCTTATTGTTGTTTATGCTTATACTTTGACATGGATCTGGATGATGAAGATGACTTGATACAGGAGGATGAAGATTTGGAGGGTGTGAATGAGGAAGACCTTGATTGAACATTAGCCAGTGGAAGGTTACGTCCAGTGCATTGGAAGTTAGCACTGATAATATGGTCTCCTATTCCCTAGGCAAGGGAAACATATAAATAGCAAGAATCATTATGTTTAAATTGTTTATGGGCACTTTAGGAGGAATATTTGTCATAATTTTGACCCAATTTGTCATTGTATGCACACATCTTGGATCAATGAAGATTGTTATAACCACATTGGGCATTTCAGCTGGGATCCCATTTGCAAAATCACTAATTTCCAGAAGAAATTGATCTAGTAGAATATACGGAATTATGTTCTTTACTTCACACCAATAGCTGTTATGGCATATTAGTAGTGATGTTGTCCACCTATCTGTTACCAAGTTTTTTTCTGCACAGCAACTATGGTTCTTCACCATCTGCAGTTTCAAAACTTTATGGATGGTTTGCATTTGGGGGTAAGGAAGAATCCTGTTGATTTTCTCTTCATTTAGTATCTGCAGTAACTCAGCTGGTAGACTGTCAGACTTGTAATCCAAGGATCACAGGTTCGTTACCTGCTCAGACCAGCCCAAGTCAGGTGCCTCGTGTCTATGGGATAGGCATTTAGCTGCCATTTCCTTGGCATGATATAGCCAATAATGTATTTAAAGTGCTGCCAGAACCAACAGAAAACAAAAAATCTCTTCATTTAAGTGTTTGTACCAGGCATCTAATTATTAATTGTAGATAAAGCATTTCTGTTAATTTTGTACTGTTATATAGCATTCCTTCAGCAGATGAGAGATGTGAAGTACAAGCTAAGCTGGACTATTCCAACACACATGTATTTGTTTGTCCTGGTGTTTTAAATATGTTTTCCTGTTAACTTGCAAGCCACCATTTAGTTAGCAAAATGTTTCAGATAACTTGTACTTGTAGATTGATTTTTTGTCTCTTTAGAAGATGAACTGGCATCAGATTTCATGGAGTCATTAGATTTATTGCCTTCAGAAAAACAGCCCTCAAAAGAAAAGAAAACTTTAGGTAAGATTCACAAGAATATTGCTGTATTGTAGGTTTCTAAATAAATAAATTTTAAAATCCCGCCATAAGACAGAGTGTATGTTTTCATGTCTATTTATCCATCCTTCCTTCCATCATTTACCAGTTTCATTTCTGCACAATAACTCAGGTTCTTCACTGTAGTTGCCAAACTTTGTGGATGTCCTGCACTTTGGGCAAGAAGCCTATCGATTTCAAGGTCAAAATGTCAAAGGTCATTAAAATAGCACTTCCTATCACCTGATATGACCTTGATGTAACACCATTTATAATCTGTAAAGGTGGCGAAGTTTTGCTAAGAGATAAATACTTTAACCCAGTATCACACTTATATCATGGAAGCGATGAAAATGACCACAGATATGGTGACTCTATTGAACAAGCTGGTAAAAATCACAAAAGCCGAGACAAAAACAGAAAAAGAAACTTCCAACGATGGATTGACTTTTAAAATAATGGAACCAAAAGAGAAAACAATACCACACTCTGAAGAAACCAATTAAATCTGAAACTTTGCAAAGGCTAATGACTGTAATGTTGCAGGTGCATAAAATTGTAGACTTTGACTTGTCCAACACCGTTACAGTATGGATAGAGACATCAAAGAGGAGAATTCTAAAGGAAAGAATGTTATTTATTTGGTTTTTCATGCAAATAACCTAAAATAGGGTATGTAAATGATGTCTCTTTCTATTATGAGGTTTGCCCGTTATAATCACACCAATGGGCCACTTTTTCAAATGAAGGTTGCCAATTGGCCCCATTTTTTTTTCAAATCTGGCTTAAACACTGTAGATGGCACTATTACCAATTTTACTGTCAGAAATCTTCAGAAGGTCAGGATTATTACTTCTGAGTCAGTGCTGTAAACCCAGAGGGCCAGAGCAAACCTCTTGAGATAGAACATGTAGACAAAAAACACACGAATGAAAATCATTGAAAATATTTTATTTTCAAAATTCCAATATTTGTCAATTAGTTACTAGCTCTACTGGTCATAAACCAGAAGACCTAATGGGAAGACCCATTGTCCATCATTATTCTGCCAGTTATCGCTACTTCTCCTAAACTACTTGGAGGATTGCCATGAAACGTTATACACACATTCATCCCATGGTCTTCTTGGTTCTAAATGAAAATGGTGCTGCTGAGACTTCCTATATAGCCACCACAATGGGCATCTTGAAAATCTTGTTATTGCTACTCATCCTGAATGGATAGTCATATCAGCATGCGGTTTTCACAGAAAAAACTCTTATGATGTCTAGTTGGTCCTTAATGACAATAGTGCTGATCTGACATCCAATATGGCCACAGTGTTACACTTAGGATTCCAAGGGCAGGTGACACTGTGTCCCTGTCTTCCAAATTTGGGGGACACACATTTTCGAAGGACAAAGGAAAATTGTAGATAGTACTTAATGCACTAGTAGTGCTAAAAATGAGACTATTATTTGCTTTGACAGTTTTGCTACCTTAAATTTCATCTCCATTGTACTATTTTCTTTTTCTTGGACACTTTCATTACTGTAATAAATGTTTTATCAAGTGCTCAAGTATCTTATGAAAAAATATTTGTTTGAATTCTGTTGCACCTAAAATGAGCTGCACTGTGGAATTTTCCATTCTGGATCGTGCTCTCATTTAGTTTTAGTGTTCACTTATTATCTGATAGCATTCCTTATCACAACTCCCTTTTTTCCTCAATTACATTTCATTTCAAAAGATATTTCATTGATTAAATAACAAATTGTATATCTGTATAAATTGATTCCCATTTGTAATTAATTCAACCAGTTATGTGGTATCCAGCATAATGTGAAGCCCTCATTGTATGATTCAATTGCTTATTTTTATTCTTCAAATTTTCTTTGAAATAATTCCCAAAATTGAGTGCTATCCAGCAGTATATGAAGATTTTGTTGACATATATATATTCATTTGATCCGCATAACATGCAGTAGTATCATATTATTGATTTTTTTATATTTCTGTGGATGACATAAACTAAAATCCTAGATAAGAGTAGGCGGCAAAGAAATTTTGGTTGCCTTTGATAGCAATATTGTTGTCTTCGGTTTATTTTCTTTTTTGTAACGATATTAATGTTTTGTTTATTTTATGTTATAATACAGCAATGCTATGTCATTGTCTTTCACTGAATTTGATGTCATTTTGTGATTATGTTTAGTAAATCTAGTAAGGCACTTGAATTGCATCAGCATTGAATAATTGTTTTGAATTGTAAAGATTATTTTTGAATACATTTCCAAAGTTATGTGCTATTCCGCAGAATGTGCAGCCTTGATTCTATGATTGAATTACTTTTATTATTTTTCTAATTTTGTTTGAAATACTTCCCCAAAAATGAGTGCTATTCAGCACTATATGAAGACTTTGTGGAAATATATCAATTCATGTCCTGAGCATAACATGCATTTTCATCATCAAGAAGTTGAGAATGTCTAATAATCAGGAATTGATACCAAAATACATATCTCCATCAATACATGTATGCAGACACACAAAGATGCATACATCCTTACATGCTTAGTCCTATCAGGACATCCTAGTGTATGGGAAGAAGTTTGTTATAATACATAGAGATGAATAGAGTGAAAGTAATATAGCCATATATAGCTTGCTGATTTGATAAGGAATTTAGTTACATTAATACAGTGGATTCACCTAATAAGTAAAGTTGATATGAGTTGTCCATTACAAGACATTATATCATCATCTTCTTATCTTTACATCTGATAATGATCAGTAGTGTGATATTAATGACTTTTTACATTCTTTTTCATGATATTCTTCACAAAACAGCACGTAAGTATTATATCTCAGTATTTTCTAAAACTATCTCTAAACAGTCATCTAATAGACAGAGCAAAAGAGTAGACAATCTGATTTTTTTTTTTCAATGAACTTGATTTGTGTGTGAAATAATGCCGAAGAAACAACTGAAGAGAAAATCTTGGGAAACTTTTTAAGAAGAAAAAATAGATCCAATTATATGGTAAATGACATAAACTAAAAGCATGGATAAGAGTCAGTCTAGGAAACATCATCGAAGTAAGGGATAAGGATCACGTCATCATTCAATAATTGATTGCTTTCTATTGTTCAGATTGTGTTGGAAAATATTTCCAAAGATAAATGGTATTCAGCGGAATGTGAAGCCTTGATTGTATGACTCAATTGCTTATTTTTATTCTTCTAATTTTCTTTGAAATAATTTCCAAAATTGAGTGCTATCCAGCAGTATATGAAGACTTTGTTTAAATTTATGAATTCATTTGATGAGCATAAGATTCAGTAGCATCATATTATTGATTTTTTTTATATATTTCTGCGGATGACATAAACTAAAATCCTAGATAAGAGTCAGGTGGCAAGGAAAGTTAGGTCGTCGTTGATAGCAATATTGTTTTCGGTTTATTTTCTTTCTTGTAACAATAGCAATGTTTTGTTTATTTTTGTTTTTAATACAGCAACATTATGTCAGTGTGTTTCACTGAATTTGATGTAATTTTGTGATTATGTTTAGTAAACATGACCCTAGTAAGGCACTTGAATCTCATCTGCATTGAATAATTGAGTTTTTAATTGTTCTGATTCTTTTTGAATACATTTCCAAAGTTATGTGCTATCCAGTAGAATGTGCAGTCTTGATTCTATGATTGAATTACTTCTATTATTTTTCTAATTTTGTTTGAAATACTTCCCCAAAATGAGTGCCTATTCAGCACTATATGAAGACTTTGTGGGAATATATCAATTCATTTCCTGAGCATAACATGCATTTTCATCATCAAAAAGTTGAGAATGTCTAATAATCAGGAATTGATACCAAAATACATATCTCCATCAATAGATGTATGCAGACACTCACACAAAGATGCATACATCCTTACATGCTTAGACCTATCAGAACCTCCTAGTGTATGGGAAGAAGTTTGTTATAATACATGGAGATGAATAGAGTGAAAGTAATAGAGCCATATATAGCTTGCTGATTTGATAAGGAATTTAGTTACATTAATACAGAGGATTCACCTAAGAAGTAAAGTTGATATGAGTTGTCCATTACAAGACATTATATCATCATCTTCTTATCTTTACATCTGATAATGATCAGTAGTGTGATATTAATGACTTTTTATATTCTTTTTCATGATATTCTTCACAAAACAGCATGTAAGTATTATATCTCAGTATTTTCTAAAACTATCTCTAAACGGTCCTTTAAGAGACAGAGCAAAAGAGTAGACAATCTGATTTTTTTTCTTCCAATGAACTTGTTTTGTGTGTGAAATAATGCCTGAGAAATAACTGAAGAGAAAATCTTGGGAAACTTTTTAAGAAGAAAAAATAGATCAAATTATATGGTAGATGACATAAACTAAAATCAGGGATATGAGTCAGTCTAGGAAACATCATCGAAGTAAGCGACAAGGATCACGTCATCATTCAATAATTAATTGCTTTCTATTGTTCAGATTGTGTTGGAAAATATTTCCAAACTTAAATGGTATTCAGCGGAATGTGAAGCCTTGATTGTATGACTCAATTGCTTATTCTTATTCTTCTAATTTTCTTTGCAATAATTTCCAAATATTGAGTGCTATCCAGCAGTATATGAAGACTTTGTTGAAATATATGAATTCATTTCATGAGCATAAGATTCAGTAGCATCATATTATTGATTTTTTTATATTTCTGTGGATGACATAAACTAAAATATTAGATAAGAGTCAGGTGGCAAGGAAAGTTTGGTCGTCTCTGATAGCAATATTGGTTTCAGTTTATTTTCTTTTTTGTAACGATATTAATGTTTTGTTATTTTTGTTTTTAATACAGCAACATTATGTCAGTGTGTTTCACTGAATTTGATGTAATTTTGTGATTATGTTTAGTAAACATGACCCTAGTAAGGCACTTAAATCTCATCAGCATTGAATAATTGAGTTTTGAATTGTTCTGATTCTTTTTGAATACATTTCCAAAGTGATGTGCTATCCAGCAGAATGTGCAGCCTACATTCTATGATTGAATTACTTCTATTATTTTTATAATTTTGTTTTGAAATACTTCCCCAAAATGAGTGCTATTCAGCACTATATGAAGACTTTGTGGAAATATATCAATTCATTTCCTGAGCATAACATGCATTTTCATCATCAAGAAGTTGAGAATGTCTAATAATCAGGAATTGATACCAAAATACATATCTCCATCAATATATGTATGCAGACACTCACACAAAGATGCATACATCCTTACATGCTTTTACCTATCAGAACATCCTAGTGTATGGGAAGAAGTTATAATACATAGTGATGAATAGAGTGAAAGTAATATAGCCATACATTGCTTGCTGGTTTGATGAGGAATTTAGTTACATTAATACAGAGGATTCACCTAAGAAGAAAAGTTAATATGAGTTGTCCATTACAAGACATTATATCATCATCTTCTTATCTTTACTTCTGATAATGATCAGTAGTGTGATATTAATGACTTTTTATATTCTTTTTCATGATATTCTTCACAAAACAGGGTGTAAGTATTATATCTCAGTATTTTTTAAAACTATCTAAACAGTTATCAATGAGACGGAGCAAAAGAGTAGACAATCTGATTTTTTTCTTCCAATGAACTTGTTTTGTGTGTGAAATAATGCCGGAGAAACAACTGAAGAGAAAATCTTGGGAAACTTTTTAAGAAGAAAAAATAGATCCAATTATATGGTAGTTGACATAAACTAAAAGCAGGGATAAGAGGCAGTCTAGGAAACATGATCGAAGTAAGGAACAAGGATCACGTCATCATTCAATAATTGATTGCTTTCTATTGTTCAGATTGTGTTGGAAAATATTTCCAAAGATAAATGGTATTCAGTGGAATGTGAAGCCTTCATCGTATGACTCGATTGCTTATTTTTATTCTTCTAATTTTCTTTGAAATAATTTCCAAAATTGAGTGCTATCCAGCAGTATATGAATATGAAGACTTTGTTGAAATATATGAATTCATTTGATGAGCATAAGATGCAGTAGTATCATATTATTGATTTTTTTATATTTCTGTGAATGACATAAACTAAAATCCTAGATAAGAGTCAGTTGGCAAGGAAAGTTTGGTCGTCATTGATAGCAATATTGTTTTCGGTTTATTTTCTTTTTTGTAACGATATTAATGTTTTGGTTATTTTTGTTTTTAATACAGCAACATTATGTCAGTGTTTCACTGAATTTTATGTCATTTTGTGATTATGTTTAGTAAACATGACTCTAGTAAGGCACTTAAATCTCATCAGCATTGAATAATTGAGTTTTGAATTGTTGTGATTCTTTTTGAATACATTTCCAAAGTTATGTGCTATCCAGTAGAATGTGCAACCTTCATTCTATGATTGAATTACTTCTATTATTTTTCTAATTTTGTTTGAAATACTTCCCAAAACGAGTGTCATTCAACAGTATATGAAGACTTTGTGGAAAGATATCAATTCATTTCCTGAGCATAACACGCATTTTCATCATCAAAAAGTTGAGAATGTCTAATAATCAGGAATTGATACCAAAATACATATCTCCATCAATACATGCATGCAGACACTCACACAAAGATGCATAGATCCTTACATGCTTAGACCTATCAGAACATCCTAGTGTATGGGAAGAAGTTATAATACATAGAGATGAATATAGTGAAAGTAATATAACCATACATAGCTTGCTGATTTGATAAAGAATTTAGTTACATTAATACAGTGGATTCACCTAAGAAGTAAAGTTAATATGAGTTGTCCATTACAAGGCATTATATCATCGTCTTCTTATCTTTACTTCTGATAATGATCAGTAGTGTGATATTAATGACTTTTTATATTCTTTTTCATGATATTCTTCACAAAACAGCACGTAAGTATTATATCACAGTATTTATTGAAATTCTCTCTAAACAGTCGTCTAAGAGACAGAGTAAAAGAGTAGACAATCTGATTTTTTTCTTGCAAAGAACTTGTTTTGTGTGTGAAATGATCCTGGATAAACAACTGAAGAGAAAATCTTGGGAAACTTTTTAGGAAGAAAAAATAGATCAAAGTATATGGTAGATGACAAATGCTAAAAGCAGGGATAAGAGTCAGTCTTAGAAACATGATCGAAGTAAGGGACAAGGATCACGTCATCATTCAATAATTGATTGCTTTCTATTGTTCAGATTGTGTTGGAAATATTTACAAAGTTAAGTGGTATCCAGCGGAATGTGAAGCCTTCATTTTATGACTCAATTGCTTATTTTTATTCTTCTAAGTTTCTTTGAAATAATTTCCACAATTGAGTGCTATCCAGCAGTATATGAAGACTTTGTTGAAATATATGAATTCATTTGATGAGCATAAGATACAGTAGTATCACATTATTGATTTTTTTTATATTTCTGCGGATGACATAAACTAAAATCCTAGATAAGAGACAGGTGTGAAGAAAAGTTTAGTTGCCTTTGATAGCAATATTGTTCTCTTTGGTTTATTTTCTTTTTGTAATGATATTAATGTTTTGTTTTGTTTTGTTTTTAATACAGCAATGTTATGTCAGTGTGTTTCACTGAATTTGATGTCATTTTGTGATTATGTTTAGTAAACATGACCCTAGTAAGGCACTTGAATCTCATCAACATTGAATAATTGAGTTTTGAATTGTTCTGATTCTTTTTGAATACATTTCCAAAGTTATGTGCTATCCAGCAGAATGTGCAGCCTTGATTCTATGATTGAATTACTTATATTATTTTTTTAATTTTGTTTGAAATACTTCCTAAAAATGAGTTGCTATTCAGCACTATATGAAGACTTTGTGGAAATATATCAATTCATTTCCTGAGCATAAGATGCATTTTCATCATCAAAAAAGTTGAGAATGTCTAATAATCAGGAATTGATACCAAAATATAGATCTTCATCAATAGATGTATGCAGACACACACACAAACATGCATACATCCTTACATGCTTACACCTATCGGAACATCCTAGTGTATTTGATGAAGTTTGTTATAATACATAGAGATGAATATAGTGAAAGTAATATAACCATACATAGCTTGCTGATTTGATAAGGAATTTAGTTACATTAATACAGAGGATTCACCTAAGAAGTAAAGTTGATATGAGTTGTCCATTACAAGACATTATATCATCATCTTCCTATCTTTACATCTGATAATGATCAGTAGTGTGATATTAATGACTTTTTATATTCTTTTTCATGATATTCTTCACAAAATAGTTCGTAAGTATTATATCTCAGTATTTTCTAAAACTCTCTCTAAACAGTCGTCTAAGAGTGGGAATAAAAAAGTAGACAATCTGATTTTTTTCTTCCAAAGAACTTGTTTTGTGTGTGAAATGATCCTGGAGAAACAACTGAAGAGAAAATCTTGGGAAACTTTTTAAGAAGAAAAATAGATCAAAGTATATGGTAGATGACAAATGCTAAAAGCAGGGATAAGAGTCAGTCTAGGAAACATGATCCAAGTAAGGGACAAGGATCACATCAGCATTCAATAATTGATTGCTTTCTATTGTTCAGATTGTGTTGGAAAATATTTCCAAAGTTAATTGGTATCCAGCGGAATGTGAAGCCTTCATTGTATGACTCAGTTGCTAATTTTTATTCTTCTAATTTCTTTGAAACAATTTCCAAAATTGAGTGCTATCCAGCAGTATATGAAGACTTTGTTGAAATATATGAATTCATTTGATGAGCATAAGATGCAGTAGTATCATATTATTGATTTTTTTAATATTTTTGCGGATGACATAAACTAAAATCCTAGATAAGAGTCAGGTGGGAAGAAAAGTTTTGTTGCCTTTGATAGCAATATTGTTGTCTTCGGTTTATTTTCTTTTTTGTAACGATATTAATGTTTATTTTATTTTTGTTTTTAATACAGCAACGTTATGTCAGTGTGTTTCACTAAATTTGATGTCATTTTGTGATTATGTTTAGTAAACATGACCCTAGTAAGGCACTTGAATCTCATCAGAATTGAATAATTGAGTTTTGAATTGTTCTAATTCTTCTTGAATACATTTCCAAAGTAATGTGCTATCCAGCAGAATGTGCAGCCTTCATTCTATGATTGAATTACTTCTATTATTTTTCTAATTTTGTTTGAAATACTTCCCCAAAATGAGTGCTATTCAGCACTATATGAAGACTTTGTGGAAATATATCAATTCATTTCCTGAGCATAACATGCATTTTCATCATCAAGAAGTTGAGAATGTCTAATAATGAGGAATTGATACCAAACTACATATCTCCATCAATAGATGTATGCAGACACTCACACAAAGATGCATACATTATTACATGCTTAGACCTATCAGAACATCCTAGTGTATGGGAAGAAGTTATAATACATAGAGATGAATAGAGTGAAAGTAATATAGCCATACATAGCTTGCTGATTTGATAAGGAATTTAGTTACATTAATACAGAGGATTCACCTAAGAAGTAAAGTTGATCTGAGTTGTCCATTACAAGACATTATATCATCGTCTTCTTATCTTTACATCTAATAATGATCAGTAGTGTGATATTAATGACTTTTTATATTCTTTTTCATGATATTCTTCACAAAACAGGGTGTAAGTATTATATCTCAGTATTTTTTAAAACTAAACAGTTATCAATGAGACGGAGCAAAAGAGTAGACAATCTGATTTTTTTCTTCCAATGAACTTGTTTTGTGTGTGAAATAATGCCGGAGAAACAACTGAAGAGAAAATCTTGGGAAACTTTTTAAGAAGAAAAAATAGATCCAATTATATGGTAGTTGACATAAACTAAAAGCAGGGATAAGAGGCAGTCTAGGAAACATGATCGAAGGAAGGAACAGGGATCATTCAATAATTGATTGCTTTCTATTGTTCAGATTGTGTTGGAAAATATTTCCAAAGATAAATGGTATTCAGTGGAATGTGAAGCCTTCATCATATGACTCGATTGCTTATTTTTATTCTTCTAATTTTCTTTGAAATAATTTCCAAAATTGAGTGCTATCCAGCAGTATATGAAGACTTTGTTGAAATATATGAATTCATTTGATGAGCATAAGATGCAGTAGTATCATATTATTGATTTTTTTATATTTCTGTGAATGACATAAACTAAAATCCTAGATAAGAGTCAGGTGGCAAGGAAAGTTTGGTTGTCATTGATAGCAATATTGTTTTCGGTTTATTTTCTTTTTTGTAACGATATTAATGTTTTGGTTATTTTTGTTTTTAATACAGCAACATTATGTCAGTGTTTCACTGAATTTTATGTCATTTTGTGATTATGTTTAGTAAACATGACTCTAGTAAGGCACTTGAATCTCATCAGCATTGAATAATTGAGTTTTGAATTGTTGTGATTCTTTTTGAATACATTTCCAAAGTTATGTGCTATCCAGCAGAATGTGCAACCTTCATTCTATGATTGAATTACTTCTATTATTTTTCTAATTTTGTTTGAAATACTTCCCAAAACGAGTGTCATTCAACAGTATATGAAGACTTTGTGGAAATATATCAATTCATTTCCTGAGCATAAGATGCATTTTCATCATCAAAGAGTTGAGAATGTCTAATAATCAGGAATTGATACCAAAATACATATCTCCATCAATACATGTATGCAGACACTCACACAAAAATGCATAGATCCTTACATGCTTAGACCTATCAGAACATCCTAGTGTATGGGAAGAAGTTATAATACATAGAGATGAATATAGTGAAAGTAATATAACCATACATAGCTTGCTGATTTGATAAAGAATTTAGTTACATTAATACAGTGGATTCACCTAAGAAGTAAAGTTAATATGAGTTGTCCATTACAAGGCATTATATCATCGTCTTCTTATCTTTACTTCTGATAATGATCAGTAGTGTGATATTAATGACTTTTTATATTCTTTTTCATGATATTCTTCACAAAACAGCACGTAAGTATTATATCACAGTATTTATTGAAATTCTCTCTAAACAGTCGTCTAAGAGACAGAGTAAAAGAGTAGACAATCTGATTTTTTTCTTGCAAAGAACTTGTTTTGTGTGTGAAATGATCCTGGATAAACAACTGAAGAGAAAATCTTGGGAAACTTTTTAGGAAGAAAAAATAGATCAAAGTATATGGTAGATGACAAATGCTAAAAGCAGGGATAAGAGTCAGTCTTAGAAACATGATCGAAGTAAGGGACAAGGATCACGTCATCATTCAATAATTGATTGCTTTCTATTGTTCAGATTGTGTTGGAAATATTTACAAAGTTAAGTGGTATCCAGCGGAATGTGAAGCCTTCATTTTATGACTCAATTGCTTATTTTTATTCTTCTAAGTTTCTTTGAAATAATTTCCACAATTGAGTGCTATCCAGCAGTATATGAAGACTTTGTTGAAATATATGAATTCATTTGATGAGCATAAGATGCAGTAGTATCATATTATTGATTTTTTTTATATTTCTGCGTATGACAAACTAAAATCCTAGATAAGAGACAGGTGTGTAGAAAAGTTTAGTCGCCTTTGATATCAATATTGTTCTTATTATTTTTATAATTTTGTTTGAAATACTTCCCAAAAATGAGTGCTATTCAGTTCTATATGAAGCCTTTGTGGAAATATATCAATTCATTTCCTGAGCATAACATGCATTTTCATCATCAAGAAGTTGAGAATGTCTAGTAATCAGGAATTGATACCAAAATACATATCTCCATCAATACATGTATGCAGATACTCACACAAAGATGCATACATCCTTATATGCTTACACCAATCAGAACATCCTAGTGTATGCGAAGAAGTTTGCTATAATACATGGAGATGAATAGAGTGAAAGTTATATCACCATACATATCTTTCTGATTTCATAAGGAATTTAGTTACATTGATACAGAGGATTCACCTATGAAATCAAGTTAATATGAGTTGTCCATTACAAGACATTATATCATCATCTTCTTATCTTTACATCTAATAATGATCAGTAGTGTGATATTAATGACTTTTTATATTCTTTTTCATGATATTCTTCACAAAACAGTGAGTAAGTATTATATCTCAGTATTTTCTAAAACTCTCTCTAAACAGTCATCTAAGAGACAGAGCAAAAGAGTAGACAATCTGATTTTTTTTCTTCTAATGAATTTGTTTTGTGTGTGAAATAATCCGGAGAAACAACTGAAGAGAAAATCTTGGGAAACTTTTTAAGAAGAAAAAATAGATCAAATTCTATGGTAGATGACATAAACTAAAAGCAGGGATAAGAGTCAGTCTAGGAAACATGATCCAAGTAAGGGACAAGGATCACATCAGCATTCAATAATTGATTGCTTTCTATTGTTCAGATTGTGTTGGAAAATATTTCCAAAGTTAAGTGGTATCCAGTGGAATGTGCAGCCTTGATTGTATGACTCAATTGCTTATTATGATTCTTCTAATTTTCTTTGAAATAATTTCAAAAATTGCATGCTATCCAGCAGTATATGAAGACTTTGTTGAAATATATGAATTCATTTGATGAGCATAAGATACAGTAGTATCACATTATTGATTTTTTTTATATTTCTGCGGATGACATAAACTAAAATCCTAGATAAGAGACAGGTGTGAAGAAAAGTTTAGTTGCCTTTGATAGCAATATTGTTCTCTTTGGTTTATTTTCTTTTTGTAATGATATTAATGTTTTGTTTTGTTTTGTTTTTAATACAGCAATGTTATGTCAGTGTGTTTCACTGAATTTGATGTCATTTTGTGATTATGTTTAGTAAACATGACCCTAGTAAGGCACTTGAATCTCATCAGCATTGAATAATTGAGTTTTGAATTGTTCTGATTCTTTTTGAATACGTTTCCAAAGTTATGTGCTATCCAGCAGAATGTGCAGCCTTGATTCTATGATTGAATTACTTCTATTATTTTTCTAATTTTGTTTGAAATACTTCCCCAAAATGAGTGCCTATTCAGCACTATATGAAGACTTTGTGGAAATATATCAATTCATTTCCTGAGCATAAGATGCATTTTCATCATCAAAAAGTTGAGAATGTCTAATAATCAGGAATTGATACCAAAATACATATCTCCATCAATACATGTATGCAGACACACACACAAAGATGCATACATCCTTACATGCTTAGACCTATCAGAACATCCTAGTGTATGGGAAGAAGTTATAATACATAGAGATGAATAGAGTGAAAGTAATATAGCCATACATAGCTTGCTGATTTGATAAGGAATTTAGTTACATTAATACAGAGGATTCACCTAAGAAGTAAAGTTGATCTGAGTTGTCCATTACAAGACATTATATCATCATCTTCCTATCTTTACATCTGATAATGATCAGTAGTGTGATATTAATGACTTTTTACATTCTTTTTCATGATATTCTTCACAAAACAGAAGGTAAGTATTATATCTCAGTATTTTCTAAAACTCTCTGTAAACAGTCGTCTAAGAGACGGGGCAAAAGAGTAGACAATCTTTTTTCTTTCTTCTAATGAACTTGTTTTGTGTGTGAAATAATACCTGAGAAACAACTGAAGAGAAAATCTTGGGAAACTTTTTAAGAAGAAAAAATAGATCGAAGTATATGGTAGATGACAAAAAGTAAAAGCAGGGATAAGAGTCAGTCTTGGAAACATGATCCAAGTAAGGGACAAGGATCATGTCAACATTCAATAATTGATTGCTTTCTATTGTTCAGATTGTGTTGGAAAATATTTGCAAAGTTAAGTGGTATCCAGCGAAATGTGAAACCTTCATTGTATGACTCAATTGCTTATTATGATTCTTGTAATTTTCTTTGAAATAATTTCCAAAATTGAGTGCTATCCAGCAGTATATGAAGAGTTTGTTGAAATTTATGAATTCATTTGATGAGCATAAGATGCAGTAGTATCATATTATTGATTTTTTTTATATATTTCTGTGGATGACATAAACTAAAATCCTAGATAAGATTCGGGTGGGAAGGAAAGTTTTGTTGCCTTTGATAGGTAGATTGTTGTCTTTGGTTTATTTTCTTTTTTGTATCGATATGAATATTTTGTTTATTTTTGTTTTTAATACAGCAACGTTATGTCGTTATATCATCATCTTCCTATCTTTACATCTGATAATGATCAGTAGTGTGATATTAATGACTTTTTACATTCTTTTTCATGATATTCTTCACAAAACAGAAGGTAAGTATTATATCTCAGTATTTTCTAAAACTCTCTCTAAACAGTCGTCTAAGAGACAGGGCAAAAGAGTAGACAATCTTTTTTCTTTCTTCCAATGAACTTGTTTTGTGTGTGAAATAATGCCTGAGAAACAACTGAAGAGAAAATCTTGGGAAACTTTTTAAGAAGAAAAAATAGATGAAAGTATATGGTAGATGACAAAAAGTAAAAGCAGGGATAAGAGTCAGTCTTGGAAACATGATCCAAGTAAGGGACAAGGATCATGTCAACATTCAATAATTGATTGCTTTCTATTGTTCAGATTGTGTTGGAAAATATTTGCAAAGTTAAGTGGTATCCAGCGGAATGTGAAACCTTCATTGTATGACTCAATTGCTTATTATGATTCTTGTCATTTTCTTTGAAATAATTTCCAAAATTGAGTGCTATCCAGCAGTATTTGAAGAGTTTGTTGAAATTTATGAATTCATTTGATGAGCATAAGATGCAGTAGTATCATATTATTGATTTTTTTTATATATTTCTGTGGATGACATAAACTAAAATCCTAGATAAGATTCGGGTGGGAAGGAAAGTTTTGTTGCCTTTGATAGGTAGATTGTTGTCTTCGCTTTATTTTCTTTTTTGTAACGATATGAATATTTTGTTTATTTTTGTTTTTAATACAGCAACGTTATGTCAGTGTGTTTCACTGAATTTGATGTCATTTTGTGATTATGTTTAGTAAACATGACCCTAGTAAGGCACTTGAATTTCATCAGCATTGAATAATTGAGTTTTGAATTGTTCTGATTCTTTTTGAATACATTTCCAAAGTTATGTGCTATCCAGCAGAATGTGCAGCCTTGATTCTATGATTGAATTACTTCTATTATTTTTCTAATTTTGTTTGAAATACTTCCCAAAAATGAGTTGCTATTCAGCACAATATGAAGACTTTGTGGAAATATATCAATTCATTTCCTGAGGATAACATGCATTTTCATCATCAAGAAGTTGAGAATGTCTAATAATGAGGAATTGATACCAAACTACATATCTCCATCAATAGATGTATGCAGACACTCACACAAAGATGCATACATTATTACATGCTTAGACCTATCAGAACATCCTAGTGTATGGGAAGAAGTTATAATACATAGAGATGAATAGAGTGAAAGTAATATAGCCATACATAGCTTGCTGATTTGATAAGGAATTTAGTTACATTAATACAGAGGATTCACCTAAGAAGTAAAGTTGATCTGAGTTGTCCATTACAAGACATTATATCATCATCTTCCTATCTGATAATGATCAGTAGTGTGATATTAATGACTTTTTATATTCTTTTTCACGATATTCTTCACAAAACAGCACGTAAGTATTATATCACAGTATTTATTGAAATTCTCTCTAAACAGTCGTCTAAGAGACAGAGTAAAAGAGTAGACAATCTGATTTGTTTCTTCCAAAGAACTTGTTTTGTGTGTGAAATGATCCTGGAGAAACAACTGAAGAGAAAATCTTGAGAAACTTTTTAAGAAGAAAAATAGATCAAAGTATATGGTAGATGACAAATGCTAAAAGCAGGGATAAGAGTCAGTCTTGGAAACATGATCGAAGTAAGGGACAAGGATCGCGTCTGCATTCAATAATTGATTGCTTTCTATTGTTCAGATTGTGTTGGAAATATTTCCAATGTTAAGTGGTATCCAGCGGAATATAAAGCCTTCATTGTATGACCGAATTGCTTATTTTTATTCCTCTAAGTTTCTTTGAAATAATTTCCAAAATTGAGTGCTATCCAGCAGTATATGAAGACTTTGTTGAAATATATGAATTCATTTGATGAGCATAAGATGCAGTAGTATCATATTATTGATTTTTTTATATTTCTGTGGATGACATAAACTAAAATCCTAGATAAGATTCGGGTGGGAAGGAAAGTTTTGTTGCCTTTGATAGGTAGATTGTTGTCTTCGGTTTATTTTCTTTCTTGTAACGATATGAATATTTTGTTTATTTTTGTTTTTAATACAGCAACGTTATGTCAGTGTGTTTCACTGAATTTGATGTCATTTTGTGATTATGTTTAGTAAACATGACCCTAGTAAGGCACTTGAATCTCATCAGCATTGAATAATTGAGTTTTGAATTGTTCTGATTCTTTTTGAATACATTTCCAAAGTTATGTGCTATCCAGCAGAATGTGCAGCCTTGATTCTATGATTGAATTACTTCTATTATTTTTCTAATTTTGTTTGAAATACTTCCCCAAAATGAGTTGCTATTCAGCACTATATGAAGACTTTGTGGAAATATATCAATTCATTTCCTGAGCATTACATGCATTTTCATCATCAAGAAGTTGAGAATGTCTAATAATGAGGAATTGATACCAAACTACATATCTCCATCAATAGATGTATGCAGACACTCACACAAAGATGCATACATCCTTACATGCTTAGACCTATCAGAACATCCTAGTGTATGGGAAGAAGTTATAATACATAGAGATGAATAGAGTGAAAGTAATATAGCCATACATAGCTTGCTGATTTGATAAGGAATTTAGTTACATTAATACAGAGGATTCACCTAAGAAGTAAAGTTGATCTGAGTTGTCCATTACAAGATATTATATCATCATCTTCCTATCTGATAATGATCAGTAGTGTGATATTAATGACTTTTTATATTCTTTTTCATGATATTCTTCACAAAACAGCACGTAAGTATTATATCACAGTATTTATTGAAATTCTCTCTAAACAGTCGTCTAAGAGACAGAGTAAAAGAGTAGACAATCTGATTTGTTTCTTCCAAAGAACTTGTTTTGTGTGTGAAATGATCCTGGAGAAACAACTGAAGAGAAAATCTTGAGAAACTTTTTAAGAAGAAAAATAGATCAAAGTATATGGTAGATGACAAATGCTAAAAGCAGGGATAAGAGTCAGTCTTGGAAACATGATCGAAGTAAGGGACAAGGATCGCGTCTGCATTCAATTGATTGCTTTCTATTGTTCAGATTGTGTTGGAAATATTTCCAATGTTAAGTGGTATCCAGCGGAATATAAAGCCTTCATTGTATGACTGAATTGCTTATTTTTATTCCTCTAAGTTTCTTTGAAATAATTTCGAAAATTGAGTGCTATCCAGCAGTATATGAAGACTTTGTTGAAATATATGAATTCATTTGATGAGCATAAGATGCAGTAGTATCATATTATTGATTTTTTTATATTTCTGTGGATGACATAAACTAAAATCCTAGATAAGATTCGGGTTGGAAGGAAAGTTTTGTTGCCTTTGATAGGTAGATTGTTGTCTTCGGTTTATTTTCTTTCTTGTAACGATATGAATATTTTGTTTATTTTTGTTTTTAATACAGCAACGTTATGTCAGTGTGTTTCACTGAATTTGATGTCATTTTGTGATTATGTTTAGTAAACATGACCCTAGTAAGGCACTTGAATCTCATCAGCATTGAATAATTGAGTTTTGAATTGTTCTGATTCTTTTTGAATACATTTCCAAAGTTATGTGCTATCCAGCAGAATGTGCAGCCTTGATTCTATGATTGAATTACTTTTATTATTTTTCTAATTTTGTTTGAAATACTTCCCAAAAATGAGTTGCTATTCAGCACTATATGAAGACTTTGTGGAAATATATCAATTCATTTCCTGAGCATAACATGCATTTTCATCATCAAGAAGTTGAGAATGTCTAATAATCAGGAATTGATACCAAACTACATATCTCCATCAATAGATGTATGCAGACACTCACACAAAGATGCATACATCCTTAGATGCTTAGACCTATCAGAACATCCTAGTGTATGGGAAGAAGTTATAATACATAGAGATGAATAGAGTGAAAGTAATATAGCCATAAATAGCTTGCTGATTTGATAAGGAAGTTAGTTACATTAATACAGTGGATTCACCTAAGAAGAAAAGTTAATATGAGTTGTCCATTACAAGACATTATATCATCGTCTTCCTATCTTTACTTCTGATAATGATCAGTAGTGTGATATTAATGACTTTTTATATTCTTTTTCATGATATTCTTCACAAAACAGTGAGTAAGTATTATATCACAGTATTTATTGAAATTCTCTCTAAACAGTCGTCTAAGAGACAGAGTAAAAGAGTAGACAATCTGATTTGTTTCTTCCAAAGAACTTGTTTTGTGTGTGAAATGATCCTGGAGAAACAACTGAAGAGAAAATCTTGAGAAACTTTTTAAGAAGAAAAATAGATCAAAGTATATGGTAGATGACAAAAAGTAAAAGCAGGGAAAAGAGTCAGTCTAGGAAACATGATCCAAGTAAGGGACAAGGATCACATCAGCATTCAATAATTGATTGCTTTCTATTGTTCAGATTGTGTTGGAAAATATTTCCAAAGTTAATTGGTATCCAGTGGAATGTGAAGCCTTCATTGTATGACTCAGTTGCTAATTTTTATTCTTCTAATTTCTTTGAAATAATTTCCAAAATTGAGTGCTATCCAGCAGTATATGAAGACTTTGTTGAAATATATGAATTCATTTGATGAGCATAAGATGCAGTAGTATCATATTATTGATTTTTTAATATTTTTGCGGATGACAGAAACTAAAATCCTAGATAAGAGTCAGGTGGGAAGAAATGTTTTGTCGCCTTTGATAGTAATATTGTTGTCTTCGGTTTATTTTCTTTTTTGTAACGATATTAATGTTTATTTTATTTTTGTTTTTAATACAGCAACGTTATGTCAGTGTGTTTCACTAAATTTGATGTCATTTTGTGATTATGTTTAGTAAACATGACCCTAGTAAGGCACTTGAATCTCATCAGAATTGAATAATTGAGTTTTGAATTGTTCTAATTCTTCTTGAATACATTTCCAAAGTGATGTGCTATCCAGCAGAATGTGCAGCCTACATTCTATGATTGAATTACTTCTATTATTTTTCTAATTTTGTTTGAAATACTTCCCCAAAATGAGTGCTATTCAGCACTATATGAAGACTTTGTGGAAATATATCAATTCATTTCCTGAGCATAAGATGCATTTTCATCATCAAAAAGTTGAGAATGTCTAATAATCAGGAATTGATACCAAAATACATATCTCCATCAATACATGTATGCAGACACACACACAAAGATGCATACATCCTTACATGCTTACACCTATCGGAACATCCTAGTGTATGGGAAGAAGTTTGTTATAATACATGGAGATGAATATAGTGAAAGTAATATAGCCATACATAGCTTGCTGATTTGATGAGGAATTTAGTTACATTAATACAGAGGATTCACCTAAGAAGTAAAGTTGATCTGAGTTGTCCATTACAAGACATTATATCATCATCTTCCTATCTGATAATGATCAGTAGTGTGATATTAATGACTTTTTATATTCTTTTTCACGATATTCTTCACAAAACAGCACGTAAGTATTATATCACAGTATTTATTGAAATTCTCTCTAAACAGTCGTCTAAGAGACAGAGTAAAAGAGTAGACAATCTGATTTGTTTCTTTCAAAGAACTTGTTTTGTGTGTGAAATGATCCTGGAGAAACAACTGAAGAGAAAATCTTGAGAAACTTTTTAAGAAGAAAAATAGATCAAAGTATATGGTAGATGACAAATGCTAAAAGCAGGGATAAGAGTCAGTCTTGGAAACATGATCGAAGTAAGGGACAAGGATCGCGTCTGCATTCAATAATTGATTGCTTTCTATTGTTCAGATTGTGTTGGAAATATTTCCAATGTTAAGTGGTATCCAGCGGAATATAAAGCCTTCATTGTATGACCGAATTGCTTTTTTTTATTCCTCTAAGTTTCTTTGAAATAATTTCCAAAATTGAGTGCTATCCAGCAGTATATGAAGACTTTGTTGAAATATATGAATTCATTTGATGAGCATAAGATACAGTAGTATCATATTATTGATTTTTTTATATTTCTGTGGATGACATAAACTAAAATCCTAGATAAGATTCGGGTTGGAAGGAAAGTTTTGTTGCCTTTGATAGGTAGATTGTTGTCTTCGGTTTATTTTCTTTCTTGTAATGATATGAATATTTTGTTTATTTTTGTTTTTAATACAGCAACGTTATGTCAGTGTGTTTCACTAAATTTGATGTCATTTTGTGATTATGTTTAGTAAACATGACCCTAGTAAGGCACTTGAATCTCATCAGAATTGAATAATTGAGTTTTGAATTGTTCTAATTCTTCTTGAATACATTTCCAAAGTGATGTGCTATCCAGCAGAATGTGCAGCCTACATTCTATGATTGAATTACTTCTATTATTTTTCTAATTTTGTTTGAAATACTTCCCCAAAATGAGTGCTATTCAGCACTATATGAAGACTTTGTGGAAATATATCAATTCATTTCCTGAGCATAAGATGCATTTTCATCATCAAAAAGTTGAGAATGTCTAATAATCAGGAATTGATACCAAAATACATATCTCCATCAATACATGTATGCAGACACACACACAAAGATGCATACATCCTTACATGCTTACACCTATCGGAACATCCTAGTGTATGGGAAGAAGTTTGTTATAATACATGGAGATGAATATAGTGAAAGTAATATAGCCATACATAGCTTGCTGATTTGATGAGGAATTTAGTTACATTAATACAGAGGATTCACCTAAGAAGTAAAGTTGATCTGAGTTGTCCATTACAAGACATTATATCATCATCTTCCTATCTGATAATGATCAGTAGTGTGATATTAATGACTTTTTATATTCTTTTTCACGATATTCTTCACAAAACAGCACGTAAGTATTATATCACAGTATTTATTGAAATTCTCTCTAAACAGTCGTCTAAGAGACAGAGTAAAAGAGTAGACAATCTGATTTGTTTCTTTCAAAGAACTTGTTTTGTGTGTGAAATGATCCTGGAGAAACAACTGAAGAGAAAATCTTGAGAAACTTTTTAAGAAGAAAAATAGATCAAAGTATATGGTAGATGACAAATGCTAAAAGCAGGGATAAGAGTCAGTCTTGGAAACATGATCGAAGTAAGGGACAAGGATCGCGTCTGCATTCAATAATTGATTGCTTTCTATTGTTCAGATTGTGTTGGAAATATTTCCAATGTTAAGTGGTATCCAGCGGAATATAAAGCCTTCATTGTATGACCGAATTGCTTTTTTTTATTCCTCTAAGTTTCTTTGAAATAATTTCCAAAATTGAGTGCTATCCAGCAGTATATGAAGACTTTGTTGAAATATATGAATTCATTTGATGAGCATAAGATACAGTAGTATCATATTATTGATTTTTTTATATTTCTGTGGATGACATAAACTAAAATCCTAGATAAGATTCGGGTTGGAAGGAAAGTTTTGTTGCCTTTGATAGGTAGATTGTTGTCTTCGGTTTATTTTCTTTCTTGTAATGATATGAATATTTTGTTTATTTTTGTTTTTAATACAGCAACGTTATGTCAGTGTGTTTCACTGAATTTGATGTCATTTTGTGATTATGTTTAGTAAACATGACCCTAGTAAGGCACTTGAATCTCATCAGCATTGAATAATTGAGTTTTGAATTGTTCTGATTCTTTTTGAATACATTTCCAAAGTTATGTGCTATCCAGCAGAATGTGCAGCCTTGATTCTATGATTGAATTACTTCTATTATTTTTCTAATTTTGTTTGAAATACTTCCCAAAAATGAGTTGCTATTCAGCACTATATGAAGACTTTGTGGAAATATATCAATTCATTTCCTGAGCATAACATGCATTTTCATCATCAAGAAGTTGAGAATGTCTAATAATGAGGAATTGATACCAAACTACATATCTCCATCAATAGATGTATGCAGACACTCACACAAAGATGCATACATCCTTACATGCTTAGACCTATCAGAACATCCTAGTGTATGGGAAGAAGTTATAATACATAGAGATGAATAGAGTGAAAGTAATATAGCCATACATAGCTTGCTGATTTGATAAGGAATTTAGTTACATTAATACAGAGGATTCACCTAAGAAGTAAAGTTGATCTGAGTTGTCCATTACAAGATATTATATCATCATCTTCCTATCTGATAATGATCAGTAGTGTGATATTAATGACTTTTTATATTCTTTTTCATGATATTCTTCACAAAACAGCACGTAAGTATTATATCACAGTATTTATTGAAATTCTCTCTAAACAGTCGTCTAAGAGACAGAGTAAAAGAGTAGACAATCTGATTTGTTTCTTCCAAAGAACTTGTTTTGTGTGTGAAATGATCCTGGAGAAACAACTGAAGAGAAAATCTTGAGAAACTTTTTAAGAAGAAAAATAGATCAAAGTATATGGTAGATGACAAATGCTAAAAGCAGGGATAAGAGTCAGTCTTGGAAACATGATCGAAGTAAGGGACAAGGATCGCGTCTGCATTCAATTGATTGCTTTCTATTGTTCAGATTGTGTTGGAAATATTTCCAATGTTAAGTGGTATCCAGTGGAATATAAAGCCTTCATTGTATGACTGAATTGCTTATTTTTATTCCTCTAAGTTTCTTTGAAATAATTTCGAAAATTGAGTGCTATCCAGCAGTATATGAAGACTTTGTTGAAATATATGAATTCATTTGATGAGCATAAGATGCAGTAGTATCATATTATTGATTTTTTTAATATTTTTGCGGATGACATAAACTAAAATCCTAGATAAGAGTTAGGTGGGAAGAAAAGTTTTGTTGCCTTTGATAGGTAGATTGTTGTCTTCGGTTTATTTTCTTTTTTGTAACGATATTAATGTTTATTTTATTTTTGTTTTTAATACAGCAACGTTATGTCAGTGTGTTTCACTAAATTTGATGTCATTTTGTGATTATGTTTAGTAAACATGACCCTAGTAAGGCACTTGAATCTCATCAGAATTGAATAATTGAGTTTTAAATTGTTCTGATTCTTCTTGAATACATTTCCAAAGTGATGTGCTATCCAGCAGAATGTGCAGCCTTCATTCTATGATTGAATTACTTCTATTATTTTTCTAATTTTGTTTGAAATACTTCCCCAAAATGAGTGCTATTCAGCACTATATGAAGACTTTGTGGAAATATATCAATTCATTTCCTGAGCATAAGATGCATTTTCATCATCAAAAAGTTGAGAATGTCTAATAATCAGGAATTGATACCAAAATACATATCTCCATCAATACATGTATGCAGACACACACACTACCATGCATACATCCTTACACGCTTACACCTATCGGAACATCCTAGTGTATGGGAAGAAGTTTGTTATAATACATGGAGATGAATATAGTGAAAGTAATATAGCCATACATAGCTTGCTGATTTGATAAGGAATTTAGTTACATTAATACAGAGGATTCACCTAAGAAGTAAAGTTGATCTGAGTTGTCCATTACAAGACATTATATCATCATCTTCCTATCTTACATCTGATAATGATCAGTAGTGTGATATTAATGACTTTTTACATTCTTTTTCATGATATTCTTCACAAAACAGGGAGTAAGTATTATATCTCAGTATTTTCTTAAACTCTCTCTAAACAGTCGTCTAAGAGACAGAGTAAAAGAGTAGGCAATCTGATTTGTTTCTTCCAAAGAACTTGTTTTGTGTGTGAAATAATGCCTGAGAAACAACTGAAGAGAAAATCTTGGGAAACTTTTTAAGAAGAAAAAGTAGATCAAAGTAGATGGTAGATGACAAAAAGTAAAAGCAGGGATAAGAGTCAGTCTAGGAAACATGATCCAAGTAAGGGACAAGGATCACATCAGCATTCAATAATTGATTGCTTTCTATTGTTCAGATTGTGTTGGAAAATATTTCCAAAGTTAATTGGTATCCAGCGGAATGTGAAGCCTTCATTGTATGACTCAGTTGCTAATTTTTATTCTTCTAATTTCTTTGAAATAATTTCCAAAATTGAGTGCTATCCAGCAGTATATGAAGACTTTGTTGAAATATATGAATTCATTTGATGAGCATAAGATGCAGTAGTATCATATTATTGATTTTTTTAATATTTTTGCGGATGACAGAAACTAAAATCCTAGATAAGAGTCAGGTGGGAAGAAATGTTTTGTCGCCTTTGATAGTAATATTGTTGTCTTCGGTTTATTTTCTTTTTTGTAACGATATTAATGTTTATTTTATTTTTGTTTTTAATACAGCAACGTTATGTCAGTGTGTTTCACTAAATTTGATGTCATTTTGTGATTATGTTTAGTAAACATGACCCTAGTAAGGCACTTGAATCTCATCAGAATTGAATAATTGAGTTTTGAATTGTTCTAATTCTTCTTGAATACATTTCCAAAGTGATGTGCTATCCAGCAGAATGTGCAGCCTACATTCTATGATTGAATTACTTCTATTATTTTTCTAATTTTGTTTGAAATACTTCCCCAAAATGAGTTGCTATTCAGCACTATATGAAGACTTTGTGGAAATATATCAATTCATTTCCTGAGCATAAGATGCATTTTCATCATCAAAAAGTTGAGAATGTCTAATAATCAGGAATTGATACCAAAATACATATCTCCATCAATACATGTATGCAGACACACACACAAAGATGCATACATCCTTACACGCTTACACCTATCGGAACATCCTAGTGTATGGGAAGAAGTTTGTTATAATACATGGAGATGAATATAGTGAAAGTAATATAGCCATACATAGCTTGCTGATTTGATAAGGAATTTAGTTACATTAATACAGAGGATTCACCTAAGAAGTAAAGTTGATCTGAGTTGTCCATTACAAGACATTATATCATCATCTTCCTATCTGATAATGATCAGTAGTGTGATATTAATGACTTTTTATATTCTTTTTCATGATATTCTTCACAAAACAGGGAGTAAGTATTATATCACAGTATTTATTGAAATTCTCTCTAAACAGTCGTCTAAGAGACAGAGTAAAAGAGTAGACAATCTGATTTGTTTCTTCCAAAGAACTTGTTTTGTGTGTGAAATGATCCTGGAGAAACAACTGAAGAGAAAATCTTGAGAAACTTTTTAAGAAGAAAAATAGATCAAAGTATATGGTAGATGACAAATGCTAAAAGCAGGGATAAGAGTCAGTCTTGGAAACATGATCGAAGTAAGGGACAAGGATCGCGTCTGCATTCAATAATTGATTGCTTTCTATTGTTCAGATTGTGTTGGAAATATTTCCAATGTTAAGTGGTCTCCAGCGGAATAT
Source organism: Margaritifera margaritifera (assembly GCA_029931535.1). Classification (NCBI taxonomy): domain Eukaryota; kingdom Metazoa; phylum Mollusca; class Bivalvia; order Unionida; family Margaritiferidae; genus Margaritifera; species Margaritifera margaritifera. The sequence goes on along the minus strand of JAQPZY010001656.1, from coordinate 1,211,188 downwards.
AAAGCCTTCATTGTATGACTGAATTGCTTATTTTTATTCCTCTAAGTTTCTTTGAAATAATTTCGAAAATTGAGTGCTATCCAGCAGTATATGAAGACTTTGTTGAAATATATGAATTCATTTGATGAGCATAAGATGCAGTAGTATCATATTATTGATTTTTTTATATTTCTGTGGATGGCATAAACTAAAATCCTAGATAAGATTCGGGTGGCAAGGAAAGTTTTGTTGCCTTTGATAGGTAGATTGTTGTCTTTGGTTTATTTTCTTTCTTGTAACGATATGAATATTTTGTTTATTTTTGTTTTTAATACAGCAACGTTATGTCAGTGTGTTTCACTGAATTTGATGTCATTTTGTGATTATGTTTAGTAAACATGACCCTAGTAAGGCACTTGAATCTCATCAGCATTGAATAATTGAGTTTTGAATTGTTCTGATTCTTTTTGAATACATTTCCAAAATTATGTGCTATCCAGCAGAATGTGCAGCCTTGATTCTATAATTGAATTACTTTTATTATTTTTCTAATTTTGTTTGAAATACTTCCCAAAAATGAGTTGCTATTTAGCACTATATGAAGACTTTGTGGAAATATATCAATTCATTTCCTGAGCATAACATGCATTTTCATCATCAAGAAGTTGAGAATGTCTAATAATGAGGAATTGATACCAAACTACATATCTCCATCAATAGATGTATGCAGACACTCACACAAAGATGCATACATCCTTAGATGCTTAGACCTATCAGAACATCCTAGTGTATGGGAAGAAGTTATAATACATAGAGATGAATAGAGTGAAAGTAATATAGCCATAAATAGCTTGCTGATTTGATAAGGAAGTTAGTTACATTAATACAGTGGATTCACCTAAGAAGAAAAGTTAATATGAGTTGTCCATTACAAGACATTATATCATCGTCTTCCTCTCTTTACTTCTGATAATGATCAGTAGTGTGATATTAATGACTTTTTATATTCTTTTTCATGATATTCTTCACAAAACAGATGGTAAGTATTATATCTCAGTATTTTCTAAAACTATCTCTAAACAGTCGTCTAAGAGACAGGGCAAAAGAGTAGACAATCTTTTTTTTTTCTTCCAAAGAACTTGTTTTGTGTGTGAAATAATGCCTGAGAAACAACTGAAGAGAAAATCTTGGGAAACTTTTTAAGAAGAAAAAATAGATCAAAGTATATGGTAGATGACAAATGCTAAAAGCAGGGATAAGAGTCAGTCTAGGAAACATGATCGAAGTAAGGGACAAGGATCATGTCAACATTCAATAATTGATTGCTTTCTATTGTTCAGATTGTGTTGGAAAATATTTGCAAAGTTAAGTGGTATCCAGCGGAATGTGAAACCTTCATTGTATGACTCAATTGCTTATTATGATTCTTGTAATTTTCTTTGAAATAATTTCCAAAATTGAGTGCTATCCAGCAGTATATGAAGACTTTGTTGAAATTTATGAATTCATTTGATGAGCATAAGATGCAGTAGTATCATATTATTGATTTTTTTTATATATTTCTGTGGATGACATAAACTAAAATCCTAGATAAGATTCGGGTGGGAAGGAAAGTTTTGTTGCCTTTGATAGGTAGATTGTTGTCTTTGGTTTATTTTCTTTCTTGTAACGATATGAATATTTTGTTTATTTTTGTTTTTAATACAGCAACGCTATGTCAGTGTGTTTCACTGAATTTGATGTCATTTTGTGATTATGTTTAGTAAACATGACCCTAGTAAGGCACTTGAATCTCATCAGAATTGAATAATTGAGTTTTGAATTGTTCTGATTCTTTTTGAATACATTTCCAAAGTTATGTGCTATCCAGCAGAATGTGCAGCCTACATTCTATGATTGAATTACTTCTATTATTTTTCTAATTTTGTTTGAAATACTTCCCCAAAATGAGTGCTATTCAGCACTATATGAAGACTTTGTGGAAATATATCAATTCATTTCCTGAGCATAAGATGCATTTTCATCATCAAAAAGTTGAGAATGTCTAATAATCAGGAATTGATACCAAAATACATATCTCCATCAATACATGTATGCAGACACACACACAAACATGCATACATCCTTACACGATTACACCTATCGGAACATCCTAGTGTATGGGAAGAAGTTTGTTATAGTACATGGAGATGAATATAGTGAAAGTAATATAGCCATACATAGCTTGCTGATTTGATAAGGAATTTAGTTACATTAATACAGAGGATTCACCTAAGAAGTAAAGTTGATATGAGTTGTCCATTACAAGACATTATATCATCATCTTCCTATCTTTACATCTGATAATGATCAGTAGTGTGATATTAATGACTTTTTACATTCTTTTTCATGATATTCTTCACAAAACAGTGAGTAAGTATTATATCTCAGTATTTTCTAAAACTCTCTCTAAACAGTCGTCTAAGAGACAGAGTAAAAGAGTAGACAATCTGATTTTTTTCTTCCAAAGAACTTGTTTTGTGTGTGAAATAATGCCTGAGAAACAACTGAAGAGAAAATCTTGGGAAACTTTTTAAGAAGAAAAAGTAGATCAAAGTATATGGTAGATGACAAATGCTAAAAGCAGGGATAAGAGTCAGTCTAGGAAACATGATCCAAGTAAGGGACAAGGATCACATCAGCATTCAATAATTGATTGCTTTCTATTGTTCAGATTGTGTTGGAAAATATTTCCAAAGTTAATTGGTATCCAGTGGAATGTGAAGCCTTCATTGTATGACTCAGTTGCTAATTTTTATTCTTCTAATTTCTTTGAAATAATTTCCAAAATTGAGTGCTATCCAGCAGTATATGAAGACTTTGTTGAAATATATGAATTCATTTGATGAGCATAAGATGCAGTAGTATCATATTATTGATTTTTTTAATATTTTTGCGGATGACAGAAACTAAAATCCTAGATAAGAGTCAGGTGGGAAGAAATGTTTTGTCGCCTTTGATAGCAATATTGTTGTCTTCGGTTTATTTTCTTTTTTGTAACGATATTAATGTTCATTTTTTGTTTGTTTATAATACAGCAACGTTATGTCAGTGTGTTTCACTAAATTTGATGTCATTTTGTGATTATGTTTAGTAAACATGACCCTAGTAAGGCACTTGAATCTCATCAGAATTGAATAATTGAGTTTTAAATTGTTCTGATTCTTCTTGAATACATTTCCAAAGTGATGTGCTATCCAGCAGAATGTGCAGCCTACATTCTATGATTGAATTACTTTTATTATTTTTCTAATTTTGTTTGAAATACTTCCCCAAAATGAGTGCTATTCAGCACTATATGAAGACTTTGTGGAAATATATCAATTCATTTCCTGAGCATAACATGCATTTTCATCATCAAAAAGTTGAGAATGTCTAATAATGAGGAATTGATACCAAACTACATATCTCCATCAATAGATGTATGCAGACACTCACACAAAGATGCATACATTATTACATGCTTAGACCTATCAGAACATCCTAGTGTATGGGAAGAAGTTATAATACATAGAGATGAATAGAGTGAAAGTAATATAGCCATACATAGCTTGCTGATTTGATAAGGAATTTAGTTACATTAATACAGAGGATTCACCTAAGAAGTAAAGTTGATCTGAGTTGTCCATTACAAGACATTATATCATCATCTTCCTATCTGATAATGATCAGTAGTGTGATATTAATGACTTTTTATATTCTTTTTCATGATATTCTTCACAAAACAGCACATAAGTATTATATCACAGTATTTATTGAAATTCTCTCTAAACAGTCGTCTAAGAGACAGAGTAAAAGAGTAGACAATCTGATTTGTTTCTTCCAAAGAACTTGTTTTGTGTGTGAAATGATCCTGGAGAAACAACTGAAGAGAAAATCTTGAGAAACTTTTTAAGAAGAAAAATAGATCAAAGTATATGGTAGATGACAAATGCTAAAAGCAGGGATAAGAGTCAGTCTTGGAAACATGATCGAAGTAAGGGACAAGGATCGCGTCTGCATTCAATAATTGATTGCTTTCTATTGTTCAGATTGTGTTGGAAATATTTCCAAAGTTAAGTGGTATCCAGCGGAATATAAAGCCTTCATTGTATGACTGAATTGCTTATTTGTATTCCTCTAAGTTTCTTTGAAATAATTTCGAAAATTGAGTGCTATCCAGCAGTATATGAAGACTTTGTTGAAATATATGAATTCATTTGATGAGCATAAGATGCAGTAGTATCATATTATTGATTTTTTTATATCTCTGTGGATGACATAAACTAAAATCCTAGATAAGATTCGGGTGGGAAGGAAAGTTTTGTTGCCTTTGATAGGTAGATTGTTGTCTTCGGTTTATTTTCTTTCTTGTAACGATATGAATATTTTGTTTATTTTTGTTTTTAATACAGCAACGTTATGTCAGTGTGTTTCACTGAATTTGATGTCATTTTGTGATTATGTTTAGTAAACATGACCCTAGTAAGGCACTTGAATCTCATCAGCATTGAATAATTGAGTTTTGAATTGTTCTGATTCTTTTTGAATACATTTCCAAAGTTATGTGCTATCCAGCAGAATGTGCAGCCTTGATTCTATGATTGAATTACTTCTATTATTTTTCTAATTTTGTTTGAAATACTTCCCCAAAATGAGTTGCTATTCAGCACTATATGAAGACTTTGTGGAAATATATCAATTCATTTCCTGAGCATAACATGCATTTTCATCATCAAGAAGTTGAGAATGTCTAATAATGAGGAATTGATACCAAACTACATATCTCCATCAATAGATCTATGCAGACACTCACACAAAGATGCATACATCCTTACATGCTTAGACCTATCAGAACATCCTAGTGTATGGGAAGAAGTTATAATACATAGAGATGAATAGAGTGAAAGTAATATAGCGATACATAGCTTGCTGATTTGATAAGGAATTTAGTTACATTAATACAGAGGATTCACCTAAGAAGTAAAGTTGATCTGAGTTGTCCATTACAAGATATTATATCATCATCTTCCTATCTGATAATGATCAGTAGTGTGATATTAATGACTTTTTATATTCTTTTTCATGATATTCTTCACAAAACAGCACATAAGTATTATATCACAGTATTTATTGAAATTCTCTCTAAACAGTCGTCTAAGAGACAGAGTAAAAGAGTAGACAATCTGATTTGTTTCTTCCAAAGAACTTGTTTTGTGTGTGAAATGATCCTGGAGAAACAACTGAAGAGAAAATCTTGAGAAACTTTTTAAGAAGAAAAATAGATCAAAGTATATGGTAGATGACAAATGCTAAAAGCAGGGATAAGAGTCAGTCTTGGAAACATGATCGAAGTAAGGGACAAGGATCGCGTCTGCATTCAATAATTGATTGCTTTCTATTGTTCAGATTGCGTTGGAAATATTTCCAATGTTAAGTGGTCTCCAGCGGAATATAAAGCCTTCATTGTATGACTGAATTGCTTATTTTTATTCCTCTAAGTTTCTTTGAAATAATTTCGAAAATTGAGTGCTATCCAGCAGTATATGAAGACTTTGTTGAAATATATGAATTCATTTGATGAGCATAAGATGCAGTAGTATCATATTATTGATTTTTTTATATCTCTGTGGATGACATAAACTAAAATCCTAGATAAGATTCGGGTGGGAAGGAAAGTTTTGTTGCCTTTGATAGGTAGATTGTTGTCTTCGGTTTATTTTCTTTCTTGTAACGATATGAATATTTTGTTTATTTTTGTTTTTAATACAGCAACGTTATGTCAGTGTGTTTCACTGAATTTGATGTCATTTTGTGATTATGTTTAGTAAACATGACCCTAGTAAGGCACTTGAATCTCATCAGCATTGAATAATTGAGTTTTGAATTGTTGTGATTCTTTTTGAATACATTTCCAAAATTATGTGCTATCCAGCAGAATGTGCAGCCTTGATTCTATGATTGAATTACTTTTATTATTTTTCTAATTTTGTTTGAAATACTTCCCAAAAATGAGTTGCTATTCAGCACTATATGAAGACTTTGTGGAAATATATCAATTCATTTCCTGAGCATAAGATGCATTTTCATCATCAAGAAGTTGAGAATGTCTAATAATGAGGAATTGATACCAAACTACATATCTCCATCAATAGATGTATGCAGACACTCACACAAAGATGCATACATCCTTAGATGCTTAGACCTATCAGAACATCCTAGTGTATGGGAAGAAGTTATAATACATAGAGATGAATAGAGTGAAAGTAATATAGCCATAAATAGCTTGCTGATTTGATAAGGAAGTTAGTTACATTAATACAGTGGATTCACCTAAGAAGAAAAGTTAATATGAGTTGTCCATTACAAGACATTATATCATCGTCTTCCTCTCTTTACTTCTGATAATGATCAGTAGTGTGATATTAATGACTTTTTATATTCTTTTTCATGATATTCTTCACAAAACAGATGGTAAGTATTATATCTCAGTATTTTCTAAAACTATCTCTAAACAGTCGTCTAAGAGACAGGGCAAAAGAGTAGACAATCTTTTTTTTTTCTTCCAAAGAACTTGTTTTGTGTGTGAAATAATGCCTGAGAAACAACTGAAGAGAAAATCTTGGGAAACTTTTTAAGAAGAAAAAATAGATCAAAGTATATGGTAGATGACAAATGCTAAAAGCAGGGATAAGAGTCAGTCTAGGAAACATGATCCAAATAAGGGACAAGGATCACATCAGCATTCAATAATTGATTGCTTTCTAGTGTTCAGATTGTGTTGGAAAATATTTGCATAGTTAAGTGGTATCCAGCGGAATGTGAAACCTTCATTGTATGACTCAATTGCTTATTATGATTCTTGTAATTTTCTTTGAAATAATTTCCAAAATTGAGTGCTATCCAGCAGTATATGAAGACTTTGTTGAAATTTATGAATTCATTTGATGAGCATAAGATGCAGTAGTATCATATTATTGATTTTTTTTATATATTTCTGTGGATGACATAAACTAAAATCCTAGATAAGATTCGGGTGGGAAGGAAAGTTTTGTTGCCTTTGATAGGTAGATTGTTGTCTTTGGTTTATTTTCTTTCTTGTAACGATATGAATATTTTGTTTATTTTTGTTTTTAATACAGCAACGCTATGTCAGTGTGTTTCACTGAATTTGATGTCATTTTGTGATTATGTTTAGTAAACATGACCCTAGTAAGGCACTTGAATCTCATCAGAATTGAATAATTGAGTTTTGAATTGTTCTGATTCTTTTTGAATACATTTCCAAAGTTATGTGCTATCCAGCAGAATGTGCAGCCTACATTCTATGATTGAATTACTTCTATTATTTTTCTAATTTTGTTTGAAATACTTCCCCAAAATGAGTGCTATTCAGCACTATATGAAGACTTTGTGGAAATATATCAATTCATTTCCTGAGCATAAGATGCATTTTCATCATCAAAAAGTTGAGAATGTCTAATAATCAGGAATTGATACCAAACTACATATCTCCATCAATACATGTATGCAGACACACACACAAACATGCATACATCCTTACACGCTTACACCTATCGGAACATCCTAGTGTATGGGAAGAAGTTTGTTATAGTACATGGAGATGAATATAGTGAAAGTAATATAGCCATACATAGCTTGCTGATTTGATAAGGAATTTAGTTACATTAATACAGAGGATTCACCTAAGAAGTAAAGTTGATATGAGTTGTCCATTACAAGACATTATATCATCATCTTCCTATCTTTACATCTGATAATGATCAGTAGTGTGATATTAATGACTTTTTACATTCTTTTTCATGATATTCTTCACAAAACAGTGAGTAAGTATTATATCTCAGTATTTTCTAAAACTCTCTCTAAACAGTCGTCTAAGAGACAGAGTAAAAGAGTAGACAATCTGATTTTTTTCTTCCAGAGAACTTGTTTTGTGTGTGAAATAATGCCTGAGAAACAACTGAAGAGAAAATCTTGGGAAACTTTTTAAGAAGAAAAAGTAGATCAAAGTATATGGTAGATGACAAAAAGTAAAAGCAGGGAAAAGAGTCAGTCTAGGAAACATGATCCAAGTAAGGGACAAGGATCACATCAGCATTCAATAATTGATTGCTTTCTATTGTTCAGATTGTGTTGGAAAATATTTCCAAAGTTAATTGGTATCCAGCGGAATGTGAAGCCTTCATTGTATGACTCAGTTGCTAATTTTTATTCTTCTAATTTCTTTGAAATAATTTCCAAAATTGAGTGCTATCCAACAGTATATGAAGACTTTGTTGAAATATATGAATTCATTTGATGAGCATAAGATGCAGTAGTATCATATTATTGATTTTTTTAATATTTTTGCGGATGACATAAACTAAAATCCTAGATAAGAGTCAGGTGGGAAGAAATGTTTTGTCGCCTTTGATAGCAATATTGTTGTCTTCGGTTTATTTTCTTTTTTGTAACGATATTAATGTTTATTTTATTTTTGTTTATAATACAGCAACGTTATGTCAGTGTGTTTCACTAAATTTGATGTCATTTTGTGATTATGTTTAGTAAACATGACCCTAGTAAGGCACTTGAATCTCATCAGAATTGAATAATTGAGTTTTAAATTGTTCTGATTCTTCTTGAATACATTTCCAAAGTGATGTGCTATCCAGCAGAATGTGCAGCCTACATTCTATGATTGAATTACTTTTATTATTTTTCTAATTTTGTTTGAAATACTTCCCCAAAATGAGTGCTATTCAGCACTATATGAAGACTTTGTGGAAATATATCAATTCATTTCCTGAGCATAACATGCATTTTCATCATCAAAAAGATGAGAATGTCTAATAATGAGGAATTGATACCAAACTACATATCTCCATCAATAGATGTATGCAGACACTCACACAAAGATGCATACATTATTACATGCTTAGACCTATCAGAACATCCTAGTGTATGGGAAGAAGTTATAATACATAGAGATGAATAGAGTGAAAGTAATATAGCCATACATAGCTTGCTGATTTGATAAGGAATTTAGTTACATTAATACAGAGGATTCACCTAAGAAGTAAAGTTGATCTGAGTTGTCCATTACAAGACATTATATCATCATCTTCCTATCTGATAATGATCAGTAGTGTGATATTAATGACTTTTTATATTCTTTTTCATGATATTCTTCACAAAACAGCACGTAAGTATTATATCACAGTATTTATTGAAATTCTCTCTAAACAGTCGTCTAAGAGACAGAGTAAAAGAGTAGACAATCTGATTTGTTTCTTCCAAAGAACTTGTTTTGTGTGTGAAATGATCCTGGAGAAACAACTGAAGAGAAAATCTTGAGAAACTTTTTAAGAAGAAAAATAGATCAAAGTATATGGTAGATGACAAATGCTAAAAGCAGGGATAAGAGTCAGTCTTGGAAACATGATCGAAGTAAGGGACAAGGATCGCGTCTGCATTCAATAATTGATTGCTTTCTATTGTTCAGATTGTGTTGGAAATATTTCCAAAGTTAAGTGGTATCCAGCGGAATATAAAGCCTTCATTGTATGACTGAATTGCTTATTTTTATTCCTCTAAGTTTCTTTGAAATAATTTCGAAAATTGAGTGCTATCCAGCAGTATATGAAGACTTTGTTGAAATATATGAATTCATTTGATGAGCATAAGATGCAGTAGTATCATATTAGTGATTTTTTTATATCTCTGTGGATGACATAAACTAAAATCCTAGATAAGATTCGGGTGGGAAGGAAAGTTTTGTTGCCTTTGATAGGTAGATTGTTGTCTTCGGTTTATTTTCTTTCTTGTAACGATATGAATATTTTGTTTATTTTTGTTTTTAATACAGCAACGTTATGTCAGTGTGTTTCACTGAATTTGATGTCATTTTGTGATTATGTTTAGTAAACATGACCCTAGTAAGGCACTTGAATCTCATCAGCATTGAATAATTGAGTTTTGAATTGTTCTGATTCTTTTTGAATACATTTCCAAAGTTATGTGCTATCCAGCAGAATGTGCAGCCTTGATTCTATGATTGAATTACTTCTATTATTTTTCTAATTTTGTTTGAAATACTTCCCCAAAATGAGTTGCTATTCAGCACTATATGAAGACTTTGTGGAAATATATCAATTCATTTCCTGAGCATAACATGCATTTTCATCATCAAGAAGTTGAGAATGTATAATAATGAGGAATTGATACCAAACTACATATCTCCATCAATAGATGTATGCAGACACACACACAAAGATGCATACATCCTTACACGCTTACACCTATCGGAACATCCTAGTGTATGGGAAGAAGTTTGTTATAGTACATGCAGATGAATATAGTGAAAGTAATATAGCCATACATAGCTTGCTGATTTGATAAGGAATTTAGTTACATTAATACAGAGGATTCACCTAAGAAGTAAAGTTGATCTGAGTTGTCCATTACAAGACATTATATCATCATCTTCCTATCTTTACATCTGATAATGATCAGTAGTGTGATATTAATGACTTTTTACATTCTTTTTCATGATATTCTTCACAAAACAGAAGGTAAGTATTATATCTCAGTATTTTCTAAAACTATCTCTAAACAGTCGTCTAAGAGACAGGGCAAAAGAGTAGACAATCTTTTTGTTTTCTTCCAATGAACTTGTTTTGTGTGTGAAATAATGCCTGAGAAACAACTGAAGAGAAAATCTTGGGAAACTTTTTAACAAGAAAAAATAGATCAAAGTATATGGTACATGTAGATGACAAATGCTAAAAGCAGGGATAAGAGTCAGTCTAGGAAACATGATCCAAGTAAGGGACAAGGATCATGTCAACATTCAATAATTGATTGCTTTCTATTGTTCAGATTGTGTTGGAAAATATTTGCAAAGTTAAGTGGTATCCAGCGGAATGTGAAACCTTCATTGTATGACTCAATTGCTTATTATGATTCTTGTAATTTTCTTTGAAATAATTTCCAAAATTGAGTGCTATCCAGCAGTATATGAAGAGTTTGTTGAAATTTATGAATTCATTTGATGAGCATAAGATGCAGTAGTATCATATTATTGATTTTTTTATATATTTCTTTGGATGACATAAACTAAAATCCTAGATAAGATTCGGGTGGGAAGGAAAGTTTTGTTGCCTTTGATAGGTAGATTGTTGTCTTTGGTTTATTTTCTTTCTTGTAACGATATGAATATTTTGTTTATTTTTGTTTTTAATACAGCAACGCTATGTCAGTGTGTTTCACTGAATTTGATGTCATTTTGTGATTATGTTTAGTAAACATGACCCTAGTAAGGCACTTGAATCTCATCAGCATTGAATAATTGAGTTTTGAATTGTTCTGATTCTTTTTGAATACATTTCCAAAGTTATGTGCTATCCAGCAGAATGTGCAGCCTTGATTCTATGATTGAATTACTTCTATTATTTTTTCTAATTTTGTTTGAAATACTTCCCAAAAACGAGTTGCTATTCAGCACTATATGAAGACTTTGTGGAAATATATCAATTCATTTCCTGAGCATAACATGCATTTTAATCATCAAGAAGTTGAGAATGTCTAATAATGAGGAATTGATACCAAACTACATATCTCCATCAATAGATGTATGCAGACACTCACACAAAGATGCATACATTATTACATGCTTAGACCTATCAGAACATCCTAGTGTATGGGAAGAAGTTATAATACATAGAGATGAATAGAGTGAAAGTAATATAGCCATACATAGCTTGCTGATTTGATAAGGAATTTAGTTACATTAATACAGAGGATTCACCTAAGAAGTAAAGTTGATCTGAGTTGTCCATTACAAGACATTATATCATCATCTTCCTATCTGATAATGATCAGTAGTGTGATATTAATGACTTTTTATATTCTTTTTCATGATATTCTTCACAAAACAGCACGTAAGTATTATATCACAGTATTTATTGAAATTCTCTCTAAACAGTCGTCTAAGAGACAGTAAAAGAGTAGACAATCTGATTTGTTTCTTCCAAAGAACTTGTTTTGTGTGTGAAATGATCCTGGAGAAACAACTGAAGAGAAAATCTTGAGAAACTTTTTAAGAAGAAAAATAGATCAAAGTATATGGTAGATGACAAATGCTAAAAGCAGGGATAAGAGTCAGTCTTGGAAACATGATCGAAGTAAGGGACAAGGATCGCGTCTGCATTCAATAATTGATTGCTTTCTATTGTTCAGATTGCGTTGGAAATATTTCCAATGTTAAGTGGTCTCCAGCGGAATATAAAGCCTTCATTGTATGACTGAATTGCTTATTTTTATTCCTCTAAGTTTCTTTGAAATAATTTCGAAAATTGAGTGCTATCCAGCAGTATATGAAGACTTTGTTGAAATATATGAATTCATTTGATGAGCATAAGATGCAGTAGTATCATATTATTGATTTTTTTATATTTCTGTGGATGACATAAACTAAAATCCTAGATAAGATTCGGGTGGGAAGGAAAGTTTTGTTGCCTTTGATAGGTAGATTGTTGTCTTCGGTTTATTTTCTTTCTTGTAACGATATGAATATTTTGTTTATTTTTGTTTTTAATACAGCAACGTTATGTCAGTGTGTTTCACTGAATTTGATGTCATTTTGTGATTATGTTTAGTAAACATGACCCTAGTAAGGCACTTGAATCTCATCAGCATTGAATAATTGAGTTTTGAATTGTTCTGATTCTTTTTGAATACATTTCCAAAGTTATGTGCTATCCAGCAGAATGTGCAGCCTTGATTCTATGATTGAATTACTTCTATTATTTTTCTAATTTTGTTTGAAATACTTCCCCAAAATGAGTTGCTATTCAGCACTATATGAAGACTTTGTGGAAATATATCAATTCATTTCCTGAGCATAACATGCATTTTCATCATCAAGAAGTTGAGAATGTCTAATAATGAGGAATTGATACCAAACTACATATCTCCATCAATAGATGTATGCAGACACTCACACAAAGATGCATACATCCTTACATGCTTAGACCTATCAGAACATCCTAGTGTATGGGAAGAAGTTATAATACATAGAGATGAATAGAGTGAAAGTAATATAGCCATACATAGCTTGCTGATTTGATAAGGAATTTAGTTACATTAATACAGAGGATTCACCTAAGAAGTAAAGTTGATCTGAGTTGTCCATTACAAGATATTATATCATCATCTTCCTATCTGATAATGATCAGTAGTGTGATATTAATGACTTTTTATATTCTTTTTCATGATATTCTTCACAAAACAGCACATAAGTATTATATCACAGTATTTATTGAAATTCTCTCTAAACAGTCGTCTAAGAGACAGAGTAAAAGAGTAGACAATCTGATTTGTTTCTTCCAAAGAACTTGTTTTGTGTGTGAAATGATCCTGGAGAAACAACTGAAGAGAAAATCTTGAGAAACTTTTTAAGAAGAAAAATAGATCAAAGTATATGGTAGATGACAAATGCTAAAAGCAGGGATAAGAGTCAGTCTTGGAAACATGATCGAAGTAAGGGACAAGGATCGCGTCTGCATTCAATAATTGATTGCTTTCTATTGTTCAGATTGCGTTGGAAATATTTCCAATGTTAAGTGGTCTCCAGCGGAATATAAAGCCTTCATTGTATGACTGAATTGCTTATTTTTATTCCTCTAAGTTTCTTTGAAATAATTTCGAAAATTGAGTGCTATCCAGCAGTATATGAAGACTTTGTTGAAATATATGAATTCATTTGATGAGCATAAGATGCAGTAGTATCATATTATTGATTTTTTTATATTTCTGTGGATGACATAAACTAAAATCCTAGATAAGATTCGGGTGGGAAGAAAAGTTTTGTTGCCTTTGATAGGTAGATTGTTGTCTTTGGTTTATTTTCTTTCTTGTAACGATATGAATATTTTGTTTATTTTTGTTTTTAATACAGCAACGTTATGTCAGTGTGTTTCACTGAATTTGATGTCATTTTGTGATTATGTTTAGTAAACATGACCCTAGTAAGGCACTTGAATCTCATCAGCATTGAATAATTGAGTTTTGAATTGTTGTGATTCTTTTTGAATACATTTCCAAAATTATGTGCTATCCAGCAGAATGTGCAGCCTTGATTCTATGATTGAATTACTTTTATTATTTTTCTAATTTTGTTTGAAATACTTCCCCAAAATGAGTTGCTATTCAGCACTATATGAAGACTTTGTGGAAATATATCAATTCATTTCCTGAGCATAACATGCATTTTCATCATCAAGAAGTTGAGAATGTCTAATAATGAGGAATTGATACCAAACTACATATCTCCATCAATAGATGTATGCAGACACTCACACAAAGATGCATACATCCTTAGATGCTTAGACCTATCAGAACATCCTAGTGTATGGGAAGAAGTTATAATACATAGAGATGAATAGAGTGAAAGTAATATAGCCATAAATATCTTGCTGATTTGATAAGGAAGTTAGTTACATTAATACAGTGGATTCACCTAAGAAGAAAAGTTAATATGAGTTGTCCATTACAAGACATTATATCATCGTCTTCCTATCTTTACTTCTGATAATGATCAGTAGTGTGATATTAATGACTTTTTATATTCTTTTTCATGATATTCTTCACAAAATAGTTCGTAAGTATTATATCTCAGTATTTTCTAAAACTCTCTCTAAACAGTCGTCTAAGAGACAGAGTAAAAGAGTAGACAATCTGATTTGTTTCTTCCAAAGAACTTGTTTTGTGTGTGAATGATCCTGGAGAAACAACTGAAGAGAAAATCTTGAGAAACTTTTTAAGAAGAAAAATAGATCAAAGTATATGGTAGATGACAAATGCTAAAAGCAGGGATAAGAGTCAGTCTAGGAAACATGATCCAAGTAAGGGACAAGGATCACATCAGCATTCAATAATTGATTGCTTTCTATTGTTCAGATTGTGTTGGAAAATATTTCCAAAGTTAATTGGTATCCAGCGGAATGTGAAGCCTTCATTGTATGACTCAGTTGCTAATTTTTATTCTTCTAATTTCTTTGAAACAATTTCCAAAATTGAGTGCTATCCAGCAGTATATGAAGACTTTGTTGAAATATATGAATTCATTTGATGAGCATAAGATGCAGTAGTATCATATTATTGATTTTTTAAATATTTTTGCGGATGACAGAAACTAAAATCCTAGATAAGAGTCAGGTGGGAAGAAATGTTTCGTTGCCTTTGATAGCAATATTGTTGTCTTCGGTTTATTTTCTTTTTTGTAACGATATTAATGTTTATTTTATTTTTGTTTTTAATAAAGCAACGTTATGTCAGTGTGTTTCACTAAATTTGATGTCATTTTGTGATTATGTTTAGTAAACATGACCCTAGTAAGGCACTTGAATCTCATCAGAATTGAATAATTGAGTTTTAAATTGTTCTGATTCTTCTTGAATACATTTCCAAAGTGATGTGCTATCCAGCAGAATGTGCAGCCTTCATTATATGATTGAATTACTTCTATTATTTTTCTAATTTTGTTTGAAATACTTCCCCAAAATGAGTTGCTATTCAGCACTATATGAAGACTTTGTGGAAATATATCAATTCATTTCCTGAGCATAAGATGCATTTTCATCATCAAAAAGTTGAGAATGTCTAATAATGAGGAATTGATACCAAAATACATATCTCCATCAATAGATGTATGCAGACACACACACAAAGATGCATACATCCTTACACGCTTACACCTATCGGAACATCCTAGTGTATGGGAAGAAGTTTGTTATAGTACATGGAGATGAATATAGTGAAAGTAATATAGCCATACATAGCTTGCTGATTTGATAAGGAATTTAGTTACATTAATACAGAGGATTCACCTAAGAAGTAAAGTTGATCTGAGTTGTCCATTACAAGACATTATATCATCATCTTCCTATCTTTACATCTGATAATGATCAGTAGTGTGATATTAATGACTTTTTACATTCTTTTTCATGATATTCTTCACAAAACAGAAGGTAAGTATTATATCTCAGTATTTTCTAAAACTATCTCTAAACAGTCGTCTAAGAGACAGGGCAAAAGAGTAGACAATCTTTTTGTTTTCTTCCAATGAACTTGTTTTGTGTGTGAAATAATGCCTGAGAAACAACTGAAGAGAAAATCTTGGGAAACTTTTTAACAAGAAAAAATAGATCAAAGTATATGGTACATGTAGATGACAAAAAGTAAAAGCAGGGATAAGAGTCAGTCTAGGAAACATGATCCAAGTAAGGGACAAGGATCATGTCAACATTCAATAATTGATTGCTTTCTATTGTTCAGATTGTGTTGGAAAATATTTGCAAAGTTAAGTGGTATCCAGCGGAATGTGAAACCTTCATTGTATGACTCAATTGCTTATTATGATTCTTGTCATTTTCTTTGAAATAATTTCCAAAATTGAGTGCTATCCAGCAGTATATGAAGAGTTTGTTGAAATTTATGAATTCATTTGATGAGCATAAGATGCAGTAGTATCATATTATTGATTTTTTTATATATTTCTTTGGATGACATAAACTAAAATCCTAGATAAGATTCGGGTGGGAAGGAAAGTTTTGTTGCCTTTGATAGGTAGATTGTTGTCTTTGGTTTATTTTCTTTCTTGTAACGATATGAATATTTTGTTTATTTTTGTTTTTAATACAGCAACGCTATGTCAGTGTGTTTCACTGAATTTGATGTCATTTTGTGATTATGTTTAGTAAACATGACCCTAGTAAGGCACTTGAATCTCATCAGCATTGAATAATTGAGTTTTGAATTGTTGTGATTCTTTTTGAATACATTTCCAAAGTTATGTGCTATCCAGCAGAATGTGCAGCCTTGATTCTATGATTGAATTACTTCTATTATTTTTCTAATTTTGTTTGAAATACTTCCCAAAAACGAGTTGCTATTCAGCACTATATGAAGACTTTGTGGAAATATATCAATTCATTTCCTGAGCATAACATGCATTTTCATCATCAAGAAGTTGAGAATGTCTAATAATGAGGAATTGATACCAAACTACATATCTCCATCAATAGATGTATGCAGACACTCACACAAAGATGCATACATTATTACATGCTTAGACCTATCAGAACATCCTAGTGTATGGGAAGAAGTTATAATACATAGAGATGAATAGAGTGAAAGTAATATAGCCATACATAGCTTGCTGATTTGATAAGGAATTTAGTTACATTAATACAGAGGATTCACCTAAGAAGTAAAGTTGATCTGAGTTGTCCATTACAAGACATTATATCATCATCTTCCTATCTGATAATGATCAGTAGTGTGATATTAATGACTTTTTATATTCTTTTTCATGATATTCTTCACAAAACAGCACGTAAGTATTATATCACAGTATTTATTGAAATTCTCTCTAAACAGTCGTCTAAGAGACAGTAAAAGAGTAGACAATCTGATTTGTTTCTTCCAAAGAACTTGTTTTGTGTGTGAATGATCCTGGAGAAACAACTGAAGAGAAAATCTTGAGAAACTTTTTAAGAAGAAAAATAGATCAAAGTATATGGTAGATGACAAATGCTAAAAGCAGGGATAAGAGTCAGTCTTGGAAACATGATCGAAGTAAGGGACAAGGATCGCGTCTGCATTCAATAATTGATTGCTTTCTATTGTTCAGATTGTGTTGGAAATATTTCCAATGTTAAGTGGTATCCAGCGGAATATAAAGCCTTCATTGTATGACTGAATTGCTTATTTTTATTCCTCTAAGTTTCTTTGAAATAATTTCGAAAATTGAGTGCTATCCAGCAGTATATGAAGACTTTGTTGAAATATATGAATTCATTTGATGAGCATAAGATGCAGTAGTATCATATTAGTGATTTTTTTATATTTCTGTGGATGACATAAACTAAAATCCTAGATAAGATTCGGGTGGGAAGGAAAGTTTTGTTGCCTTTGATAGGTAGATTGTTGTCTTCGGTTTATTTTCTTTCTTGTAACGATATGAATATTTTGTTTATTTTTGTTTTTAATACAGCAACGTTATGTCAGTGTGTTTCACTGAATTTGATGTCATTTTGTGATTATGTTTAGTAAACATGACCCTAGTAAGGCACTTGAATCTCATCAGCATTGAATAATTGAGTTTTGAATTGTTGTGATTCTTTTTGAATACATTTCCAAAATTATGTGCTATCCAGCAGAATGTGCAGCCTTGATTCTATGATTGAATTACTTTTATTATTTTTCTAATTTTGTTTGAAATACTTCCCCAAAATGAGTTGCTATTCAGCACTATATGAAGACTTTGTGGAAATATATCAATTCATTTCCTGAGCATAACATGCATTTTCATCATCAAGAAGTTGAGAATGTCTAATAATGAGGAATTGATACCAAACTACATATCTCCATCAATAGATGTATGCAGACACTCACACAAAGATGCATACATCCTTAGATGCTTAGACCTATCAGAACATCCTAGTGTATGGGAAGAAGTTATAATACATAGAGATGAATAGAGTGAAAGTAATATAGCCATAAATATCTTGCTGATTTGATAAGGAAGTTAGTTACATTAATACAGTGGATTCACCTAAGAAGAAAAGTTAATATGAGTTGTCCATTACAAGACATTATATCATCGTCTTCCTATCTTTACTTCTGATAATGATCAGTAGTGTGATATTAATGACTTTTTATATTCTTTTTCATGATATTCTTCACAAAATAGTTCGTAAGTATTATATCTCAGTATTTTCTAAAACTCTCTCTAAACAGTCGTCTAAGAGACAGAGTAAAAGAGTAGACAATCTGATTTGTTTCTTCCAAAGAACTTGTTTTGTGTGTGAATGATCCTGGAGAAACAACTGAAGAGAAAATCTTGAGAAACTTTTTAAGAAGAAAAATAGATCAAAGTATATGGTAGATGACAAATGCTAAAAGCAGGGATAAGAGTCAGTCTAGGAAACATGATCCAAGTAAGGGACAAGGATCACATCAGCATTCAATAATTGATTGCTTTCTATTGTTCAGATTGTGTTGGAAAATATTTCCAAAGTTAATTGGTATCCAGCGGAATGTGAAGCCTTCATTGTATGACTCAGTTGCTAATTTTTATTCTTCTAATTTCTTTGAAACAATTTCCAAAATTGAGTGCTATCCAGCAGTATATGAAGACTTTGTTGAAATATATGAATTCATTTGATGAGCATAAGATGCAGTAGTATCATATTATTGATTTTTTAAATATTTTTGCGGATGACAGAAACTAAAATCCTAGATAAGAGTCAGGTGGGAAGAAATGTTTCGTTGCCTTTGATAGCAATATTGTTGTCTTCGGTTTATTTTCTTTTTTGTAACGATATTAATGTTTATTTTATTTTTGTTTTTAATAAAGCAACGTTATGTCAGTGTGTTTCACTAAATTTGATGTCATTTTGTGATTATGTTTAGTAAACATGACCCTAGTAAGGCACTTGAATCTCATCAGAATTGAATAATTGAGTTTTAAATTGTTCTGATTCTTCTTGAATACATTTCCAAAGTGATGTGCTATCCAGCAGAATGTGCAGCCTTCATTATATGATTGAATTACTTCTATTATTTTTCTAATTTTGTTTGAAATACTTCCCCAAAATGAGTTGCTATTCAGCACTATATGAAGACTTTGTGGAAATATATCAATTCATTTCCTGAGCATAAGATGCATTTTCATCATCAAAAAGTTGAGAATGTCTAATAATCAGGAATTGATACCAAAATACATATCTCCATCAATAGATGTATGCAGACACACACACAAAGATGCATACATCCTTACACGCTTACACCTATCGGAACATCCTAGTGTATGGGAAGAAGTTTGTTATAGTACATGGAGATGAATATAGTGAAAGTAATATAGCCATACATAGCTTGCTGATTTGATAAGGAATTTAGTTACATTAATACAGAGGATTCACCTAAGAAGTAAAGTTGATCTGAGTTGTCCATTACAAGACATTATATCATCATCTTCCTATCTTTACATCTGATAATGATCAGTAGTGTGATATTAATGACTTTTTACATTCTTTTT
The DNA here is from genome assembly GCA_029931535.1 of Margaritifera margaritifera. Taxonomy (NCBI): domain Eukaryota; kingdom Metazoa; phylum Mollusca; class Bivalvia; order Unionida; family Margaritiferidae; genus Margaritifera; species Margaritifera margaritifera. Next base: position 1,191,087 of record JAQPZY010001656.1, on the reverse strand, counting down.
CATGATATTCTTCACAAAACAGAAGGTAAGTATTATATCTCAGTATTTTCTAAAACTATCTCTAAACAGTCGTCTAAGAGACAGGGCAAAAGAGTAGACAATCTTTTTGTTTTCTTCCAATGAACTTGTTTTGTGTGTGAAATAATGCCTGAGAAACAACTGAAGAGAAAATCTTGGGAAACTTTTTAACAAGAAAAAATAGATCAAAGTATATGGTACATGTAGATGACAAAAAGTAAAAGCAGGGATAAGAGTCAGTCTAGGAAACATGATCCAAGTAAGGGACAAGGATCATGTCAACATTCAATAATTGATTGCTTTCTATTGTTCAGATTGTGTTGGAAAATATTTGCAAAGTTAAGTGGTATCCAGCGGAATGTGAAACCTTCATTGTATGACTCAATTGCTTATTATGATTCTTGTAATTTTCTTTGAAATAATTTCCAAAATTGAGTGCTATCCAGCAGTATATGAAGAGTTTGTTGAAATTTATGAATTCATTTGATGAGCATAAGATGCAGTAGTATCATATTATTGATTTTTTTATATATTTCTTTGGATGACATAAACTAAAATCCTAGATAAGATTCGGGTGGGAAGGAAAGTTTTGTTGCCTTTGATAGGTAGATTGTTGTCTTTGGTTTATTTTCTTTCTTGTAACGATATGAATATTTTGTTTATTTTTGTTTTTAATACAGCAACGCTATGTCAGTGTGTTTCACTGAATTTGATGTCATTTTGTGATTATGTTTAGTAAACATGACCCTAGTAAGGCACTTGAATCTCATCAGCATTGAATAATTGAGTTTTTAATTGTTCTGATTCTTTTTGAATACATTTCCAAAGTTATGTGCTATCCAGCAGAATGTGCAGCCTTGATTCTATGATTGAATTACTTCTATTATTTTTCTAATTTTGTTTGAAATACTTCCCAAAAACGAGTTGCTATTCAGCACTATATGAAGACTTTGTGGAAATATATCAATTCATTTCCTGAGCATAACATGCATTTTCATCATCAAGAAGTTGAGAATGTCTAATAATGAGGAATTGATACCAAACTACATATCTCCATCAATAGATGTATGCAGACACTCACACAAAGATGCATACATTATTACATGCTTAGACCTATCAGAACATCCTAGTGTATGGGAAGAAGTTATAATACATAGAGATGAATAGAGTGAAAGTAATATAGCCATACATAGCTTGCTGATTTGATAAGGAATTTAGTTACATTAATACAGAGGATTCACCTAAGAAGTAAAGTTGATCTGAGTTGTCCATTACAAGACATTATATCATCATCTTCCTATCTGATAATGATCAGTAGTGTGATATTAATGACTTTTTATATTCTTTTTCATGATATTCTTCACAAAACAGCACGTAAGTATTATATCACAGTATTTATTGAAATTCTCTCTAAACAGTCGTCTAAGAGACAGTAAAAGAGTAGACAATCTGATTTGTTTCTTCCAAAGAACTTGTTTTGTGTGTGAATGATCCTGGAGAAACAACTGAAGAGAAAATCTTGAGAAACTTTTTAAGAAGAAAAATAGATCAAAGTATATGGTAGATGACAAATGCTAAAAGCAGGGATAAGAGTCAGTCTTGGAAACATGATCGAAGTAAGGGACAAGGATCGCGTCTGCATTCAATAATTGATTGCTTTCTATTGTTCAGATTGTGTTGGAAATATTTCCAATGTTAAGTGGTATCCAGCGGAATATAAAGCCTTCATTGTATGACTGAATTGCTTATTTTTATTCCTCTAAGTTTCTTTGAAATAATTTCGAAAATTGAGTGCTATCCAGCAGTATATGAAGACTTTGTTGAAATATATGAATTCATTTGATGAGCATAAGATGCAGTAGTATCATATTAGTGATTTTTTTATATTTCTGTGGATGACATAAACTAAAATCCTAGATAAGATTCGGGTGGGAAGGAAAGTTTTGTTGCCTTTGATAGGTAGATTGTTGTCTTCGGTTTATTTTCTTTCTTGTAACGATATGAATATTTTGTTTATTTTTGTTTTTAATACAGCAACGTTATGTCAGTGTGTTTCACTGAATTTGATGTCATTTTGTGATTATGTTTAGTAAACATGACCCTAGTAAGGCACTTGAATCTCATCAGCATTGAATAATTGAGTTTTGAATTGTTCTGATTCTTTTTGAATACATTTCTAAAGTTATGTGCTATCCAGCAGAATGTGCAGCCTTGATTCTATGATTGAATTACTTCTATTATTTTTCTAATTTTGTTTGAAATACTTCCCCAAAATGAGTGCTATTCAGCACTATATGAAGACTTTGTGGAAATATATCAATTCATTTCCTGAGCATAAGATGCATTTTCATCATCAAAAAGTTGAGAATGTCTAATAATCAGGAATTGATACCAAAATACATATCTCCATCAATAGATGTATGCAGACACACACACAAAGATGCATACATCCTTACACGCTTACACCTATCGGAACATACTAGTGTATGGGAAGAAGTTTGTTATAGTACATGGAGATGAATATAGTGAAAGTAATATAGCCATACATAGCTTGCTGATTTGATAAGGAATTTAGTTACATTAATACAGAGGATTCACCTAAGAAGTAAAGTTGATATGAGTTGTCCATTACAAGACATTATATCATCATCTTCCTATCTTTACATCTGATAATGATCAGTAGTGTGATATTAATGACTTTTTACATTCTTTTTCATGATATTCTTCACAAAACAGTGAGTAAGTATTATATCTCAGTATTTTCTAAAACTCTCTCTAAACAGTCGTCTAAGAGACAGAGTAAAAGAGTAGACAATCTGATTTTTTTCTTCCAAAGAACTTGTTTTGTGTGTGAAATAATGCCTGAGAAACAACTGAAGAGAAAATCTTGGGAAACTTTTTAAGAAGAAAAAGTAGATCAAAGTATATGGTAGATGACAAATGCTAAAAGCAGGGATAAGAGTCAGTCTAGGAAACATGATCCAAGTAAGGGACAAGGATCACATCAGCATTCAATAATTGATTGCTTTCTATTGTTCAGATTGTGTTGGAAAATATTTCCAAAGTTAATTGGTATCCAGTGGAATGTGAAGCCTTCATTGTATGACTCAGTTGCTAATTTTTATTCTTCTAATTTCTTTGAAACAATTTCCAAAATTGAGTGCTATCCAGCAGTATATGAAGACTTTGTTGAAATATATCAATTCATTTGATGAGCATAAGATGCAGTAGTATCATATTATTGATTTTTTTAATATTTTTGCGGATGACAGAAACTAAAATCCTAGATAAGAGTCAGGTGGGAAGAAATGTTTTGTCGCCTTTGATAGCAATATTGTTGTCTTCGGTTTATTTTCTTTTTTGTAACGATATTAATGTTTATTTTATTTTTGTTTATAATACAGCAACGTTATGTCAGTGTGTTTCACTAAATTTGATGTCATTTTGTGATTATGTTTAGTAAACATGACCCTAGTAAGGCACTTGAATCTCATCAGAATTGAATAATTGAGTTTTAAATTGTTCTGATTCTTCTTGAATACATTTCCAAAGTGATGTGCTATCCAGCAGAATGTGCAGCCTACATTCTATGATTGAATTACTTTTATTATTTTTCTAATTTTGTTTGAAATACTTCCCCAAAATGAGTGCTATTCAGCACTATATGAAGACTTTGTGGAAATATATCAATTCATTTCCTGAGCATAACATGCATTTTCATCATCAAAAAGTTGAGAATGTCTAATAATGAGGAATTGATACCAAACTACATATCTCCATCAATAGATGTATGCAGACACTCACACAAAGATGCATACATTATTACATGCTTAGACCTATCAGAACATCCTAGTGTATGGGAAGAAGTTATAATACATAGAGATGAATAGAGTGAAAGTAATATAGCCATACATAGCTTGCTGATTTGATAAGGAATTTAGTTACATTAATACAGAGGATTCACCTAAGAAGTAAAGTTGATCTGAGTTGTCCATTACAAGACATTATATCATCATCTTCCTATCTGATAATGATCAGTAGTGTGATATTAATGACTTTTTATATTCTTTTTCATGATATTCTTCACAAAACAGCACGTAAGGATTATATCACAGTATTTATTGAAATTCTCTCTAAACAGTCGTCTAAGAGACAGAGTAAAAGAGTAGACAATCTGATTTGTTTCTTCCAAAGAACTTGTTTTGTGTGTGAAATGATCCTGGAGAAACAACTGAAGAGAAAATCTTGAGAAACTTTTTAAGAAGAAAAATAGATCAAAGTATATGGTAGATGACAAATGCTAAAAGCAGGGATAAGAGTCAGTCTTGGAAACATGATCGAAGTAAGGGACAAGGATCGCGTCTGCATTCAATAATTGATTGCTTTCTATTGTTCAGATTGTGTTGGAAATATTTCCAAAGTTAAGTGGTATCCAGCGGAATATAAAGCCTTCATTGTATGACTGAATTGCTTATTTGTATTCCTCTAAGTTTCTTTGAAATAATTTCGAAAATTGAGTGCTATCCAGCAGTATATGAAGACTTTGTTGAAATATATGAATTCATTTGATGAGCATAAGATGCAGTAGTATCATATTATTGATTTTTTTATATCTCTGTGGATGACATAAACTAAAATCCTAGATAAGATTCGGGTGGGAAGGAAAGTTTTGTTGCCTTTGATAGGTAGATTGTTGTCTTCGGTTTATTTTCTTTCTTGTAACGATATGAATATTTTGTTTATTTTTGTTTTTAATACAGCAACGTTATGTCAGTGTGTTTCACTGAATTTGATGTCATTTTGTGATTATGTTTAGTAAACATGACCCTAGTAAGGCACTTGAATCTCATCAGCATTGAATAATTGAGTTTTTAATTGTTCTGATTCTTTTTGAATACATTTCCAAAGTTATGTGCTATCCAGCAGAATGTGCAGCCTTGATTCTATGATTGAATTACTTCTATTATTTTTCTAATTTTGTTTGAAATACTACCCCAAAATGAGTTGCTATTCGGCACTATATGAAGACTTTGTGGAAATATATCAATTCATTTCCTGAGCATAACATGCATTTTCATCATCAAGAAGTTGAGAATGTCTAATAATGAGGAATTGATACCAAACTACATATCTCCATCAATAGATGTATGCAGACACTCACACAAAGATGCATACATCCTTACATGCTTAGACCTATCAGAACATCCTAGTGTATGGGAAGAAGTTATAATACATAGAGATGAATAGAGTGAAAGTAATATAGCGATACATAGCTTGCTGATTTGATAAGGAATTTAGTTACATTAATACAGAGGATTCACCTAAGAAGTAAAGTTGATCTGAGTTGTCCATTACAAGATATTATATCATCATCTTCCTATCTGATAATGATCAGTAGTGTGATATTAATGACTTTTTATATTCTTTTTCATGATATTCTTCACAAAACAGCACATAAGTATTATATCACAGTATTTATTGAAATTCTCTCTAAACAGTCGTCTAAGAGACAGAGTAAAAGAGTAGACAATCTGATTTGTTTCTTCCAAAGAACTTGTTTTGTGTGTGAAATGATCCTGGAGAAACAACTGAAGAGAAAATCTTGAGAAACTTTTTAAGAAGAAAAATAGATCAAAGTATATGGTAGATGACAAATGCTAAAAGCAAGGATAAGAGTCAGTCTAGGAAACATGATCCAAGTAAGGGACAAGGATCACATCAGCATTCAATAATTGATTGCTTTCTATTGTTCAGATTGTGTTGGAAAATATTTCCAAAGTTAATTGGTATCCAGTGGAATGTGAAGCCTTCATTGTATGACTCAGTTGCTAATTTTTATTCTTCTAATTTCTTTGAAATAATTTCCAAAATTGAGTGCTATCCAGCAGTATATGAAGACTTTGTTGAAATATATGAATTCATTTGATGAGCATAAGATGCAGTAGTATCATATTATTGATTTTTTAAATATTTTTGCGGATGACATAAACTAAAATCCTAGATAAGAGTCAGGTGGGAAGAAAAGTTTTGTTGCCTTTGATAGCAATATTGTTGTCTTCGGTTTATTTTCTTTTTTGTAACGATATTAATGTTTATTTTATTTTTGTTTTTAATAAAGCAACGTTATGTCAGTGTGTTTCACTAAATTTGATGCAGCCTTGATTCTATGATTGAATTACTTTTATTATTTTTCTAATTTTGTTTGAAATACTTCCCAAAAATGAGTTGCTATTCAGCACTATATTAAGACTTTGTGGAAATATATCAATTCATTTCCTGAGCATAAGATGCATTTTCATCATCAAAAAGTTGAGAATGTCTAATAATCAGGAATTGATACCAAAATACATATCTCCATCAATAGATGTATGCAGACACACACACAAAGATGCATACATCCTTACACGCTTACACCTATCGGAACATCCTAGTGTATGGGAAGAAGTTTGTTATAGTACATGGAGATGAATATAGTGAAAGTAATATAGCCATACATAGCTTGCTGATTTGATAAGGAATTTAGTTACATTAATACAGAGGATTCACCTAAGAAGTAAAGTTGATCTGAGTTGTCCATTACAAGACATTATATCATCATCTTCCTATCTTTACATCTGATAATGATCAGTAGTGTGATATTAATGACTTTTTACATTCTTTTTCATGATATTCTTCACAAAACAGAAGGTAAGTATTATATCTCAGTATTTTCTAAAACTATCTCTAAACAGTCGTCTAAGAGACAGGGCAAAAGAGTAGACAATCTTTTTGTTTTCTTCCAATGAACTTGTTTTGTGTGTGAAATAATGCCTGAGAAACAACTGAAGAGAAAATCTTGGGAAACTTTTTAACAAGAAAAAATAGATCAAAGTATATGGTACATGTAGATGACAAAAAGTAAAAACAGGGATAAGAGTCAGTCTAGGAAACATGATCCAAGTAAGGGACAAGGATCATGTCAACATTCAATAATTGATTGCTTTCTATTGTTCAGATTGTGTTGGAAAATATTTGCAAAGTTAAGTGGTATCCAGCGGAATGTGAAACCTTCATTGTATGACTCAATTGCTTATTATGATTCTTGTAATTTTCTTTGAAATAATTTCCAAAATTGAGTGCTATCCAGCAGTATATGAAGAGTTTGTTGAAATTTATGAATTCATTTGATGAGCATAAGATGCAGTAGTATCATATTATTGATTTTTTTATATATTTCTGTGGATGACATAAACTAAAATCCTAGATAAGATTCGGGTGGGAAGGAAAGTTTTGTTGCCTTTGATAGGTAGATTGTTGTCTTTGGTTTATTTTCTTTCTTGTAACGATATGAATATTTTGTTTATTTTTGTTTTTAATACAGCAACGCTATGTCAGTGTGTTTCACTGAATTTGATGTCATTTTGTGATTATGTTTAGTAAACATGACCCTAGTAAGGCACTTGAATCTCATCAGCATTGAATAATTGAGTTTTGAATTGTTCTGATTCTTTTTGAATACATTTCCAAAGTTATGTGCTATCCAGCAGAATGTGCAGCCTTGATTCTATGATTGAATTACTTCTATTATTTTTCTAATTTTGTTTGAAATACTTCCCAAAAACGAGTTGCTATTCAGCACTATATGAAGACTTTGTGGAAATATATCAATTCATTTCCTGAGCATAACATGCATTTTCATCATCAAGAAGTTGAGAATGTCTAATAATGAGGAATTGATACCAAACTACATATCTCCATCAATAGATGTATGCAGACACTCACACAAAGATGCATACATTATTACATGCTTAGACCTATCAGAACATCCTAGTGTATGGGAAGAAGTTATAATACATAGAGATGAATAGAGTGAAAGTAATATAGCCATACATAGCTTGCTGATTTGATAAGGAATTTAGTTACATTAATACAGAGGATACATGTATGCAGACACACACAAGCTTTTTAAGAAGAAAAAGTAGATGAAATTAAATGGAAGATGACATGAGCTAAAAGCAGGGATAAAAGTCAGTCTAGGAAACATGATCCAAGTAAGGGACAACAATCACGTCAGTATTCAATAATTGGTTGCTTTCTGTTGTTCAGATTGTGTTTGAAAATATTTCCAAAGTTAAGTGGTATCCAGTGCAATGTGAAGCCGTCATTGTATTACTCAATTGCTTATTTTTATTCTTCTCATTTTCTTTGAAATACTTCCTAGAAATGAGTGCTATTCAGCACTATATGACTTATTGGAAATATATCAATTCATTTCCTGAGTATAACATGTATTTTCATCATAAAGAAATTGAGAATGACTAATAATCAGGAATTTATACCAAAATATATATCTCCATCAATACATGTATGGACGCATACACACAAATATGCATTCATCCTTACATGGTTACACCTAATGTAACATCCTAGTGTGTGGGAACAAGTTTTGTTATAATACAGACGAATATAGGGAGAAAAAGGTAGGTACAAATAATAGTGAAAATCTCTTTGCTTCCATCTTCCCTCGCAGGTGCACCCATGTCAAATGCAGTATCTTGGTATTTTGCCATCATTTTTACTTGTGCCTTATCAGTTTCCTTTTTATTTTTTTCCCGTCCACAACCTTAAGCTGCTTCCCATTGCTGCATTTGCAAACATTGAATCAGCCAGCCATTATTGAGCAGCTTCACTGATAATTTTACTAAACAGAGCTGGCATTGTTGCTGTCAATGGAAGTGTAACCTGATTTCGATGGCGCCCGAGTGAAAAATTTTCGTAGTCGATCTCGAATTGATTGAACTGCTTGCAATCCCAGATTTTTCAACCGATCCGCAGCAACAATTTGATGGTTTCAACGACTTGCATCGCAACTTGCTTAGCGATCAATGGAGTGCGCGACTTCAGGACCGCTAGTACCTGTGGGGCTCCTGTGAAAAATCCCTGGACCAGATCATGGAGACCAGTTCCGTAATATGTCATGTAAACGGGTTTTCTCATGGCCATGTATGACTGTCATTATATTCAATCAGGTTGATTTCAAATGTACAGTTGTATTTTCAATGTCTCCCTGCATAGATCCAGCATGTGCCCATCCTGGTCTGCAAGAGTAAAATGAAGATGCGCCAACCATCCATTGTGGCATGGAAGATACTCGGGCGCCACAAGAGTAATCAAGAACAGATCACCCAGTTCCACAGTTGGGAAAAACCTAAAATATATGTAACCCTGAGAGACAATGCTAGCGTTAGCTCCGCTTTCATAACTAGCCCTGTGAGAGTCACAGGTTAAATTGATTTGAATCGTTGAGGTAATTTTGACAATGTCTGGTGCGATATGGTATCCAGCATCTCCAGGTCCTGTGCATGAGATTTGTTGGCTTTGGGAAATCTCAAGAATATCTACAGGCCATCCTAGAATTGTTCTCAGCGACGACAGTGTGATGTTGACCGCGTACGGTGCAGATTTAATTGAGATGACAGAGCTGAGTGTGGATTCATGTTGGCGTATGAAAATTGTAGATTCTTTGCCAGTCACCAATGAAATCCTCCATCGAATCGCCTCATTGATCGATTCCATGTTGTACACGCCTGAGAATACAAATGAATTATTCATGGGAAGGCCCCAGAATGGTTGCGATCAGATACCAGGCCAACTGTAATACATGTGCAACGACGCTAGTGCGATCGCGATTGCAGCGCGGTAATTGGTGTACGAAAAAAAAAAAATATTGAATTCTGGTTTTGTTGATGACATTGTGATCATTGATGTATCGCTCTGGGTTGTATTTGCAACAACACACTGCATCACAGCTTTGATTTAGTGAACAACGGGAAGCACTTAAGAACTCATCATCGTTGTTGTACGAGCAAAGTTCGTCATATAGGTCATGGGTGTTTTCAGTGAGTTCCTGCATCAACGCACGAAATGTCCTCGGGTCCATGATGTCATTGGTGAGTAATCGCTGACAAATCGATGAAGCCTCATTGATGATTTCTGGTGCGTTGTTGCCCATGCAAACCAATCCCACAAGTGTTTCCAACCGATCCACAAGATCGTGGGGGTCGCACAGTCCATCAAGGCCTTCTCCTTCCTTTGGTTGTTGTTTCACTAGCTGCCTGTTTGATTGTTCTTGTTCCAGTGAGGGTTTGTGTAGGGGTGTAGGCTTTGGAAATTTGTACAGTCCTACCCACTTATATCGACATCACTTATGTCGACAAGCCGCCTATGTCGACAAAAAAGCAAAGTCCCGGTCCCTTGGTCTACTATTACTACCAAATTTGTCATGCTTATGTCGACGTCGAGATAAAAAATAAACGTACATGTCGACAGAAGCCCTTGGTCCCAGCTTGAGCAAATCCTTTGTTTTCTAATCATTTATGTCGACAAGCTGCCAGTTCCGACCCATACTTTGTTCAACAATTAGTTGACCTTGCCGCCAGGTCATTTATGTCAACAAGCGGCCAGTTCCGACCTGTACTTTGTTCAACAATTAGTTGATCTTGCCGCCAGGCTTTACTGTCTCGGTGGATTAAAAAACAGGCTTTTGTTTGGTCCTATAAAGTTAGCCTCTCGCGGCGACTTAAATAACACATGTACCCTTCATCAAAGCAAGCCGGTTACAATGTTCAATAAAAACAATCCACCCTTCATTAAAAAAAAAAAATCACCACCAAAATTGAATAAAAGCAATGAAATCTGATCGATTGTTGCATTTTCCAAAGTGATCGGTGATTAAAACAAGTTTATTGTGCTGTGAAAGTTTCCTTTTTAACTTTATTTATGTTTACGATGGCTACCAACGGCAGCGTAAAACGCAGATTAAATTTACAGTCTCTGGAAACTAAATGTCTGGCTGTTAAGGAAGTTGAAGGTGGGGCATCTCGCAAATATGTCTGTGAAAACTTTTCACTTAAACATAACACCCTGTCAGGATGGATGATAAACCAACAAGTTGTTCTCCACCTTATTTTTTTAAATTTTTTTTACTGGTGGTGGACCAGTAAAAAAAAAAAAAGGAGGAGAACAACTTGTTGGTCTAGATGGATGAAAGCTGCCGAGTCTATAAAGAAAGGCTACGATGGCGGTAAATTAATCATATCAGCCGCATATCTCTTGTTCAATTTTATGTACTTTTGACGATGACTTCCGTAAATAAATACATGTTATCATTTCCCTGTGAATAGCCCCCATCCCCTTGGTAGCCTCAGTAAGATGGGAACATTGTTTCTGGCTGACCAAAATCTAGGCCAATTTAAGTACATGTACATGTACTTTGTAGCATGTAAATAACAACTATGCAACCATGAGCTACTGGCAACAATGATTATCGTAGTGAATTGTGAAGACGTGTTAGATCAAATGAGGACAACCATTTTTTTTATACATGTATTTCCTATCAGGATGTGACCGATGCATACATTTTCTAACATGAGACCCGTACACGAATTCATGGATTTTTCATATACATGCACTTAATGCATTGTGGATTTTATTACACAAAGGTAACCAAAATGTAATTTGTCAGTATAGACGTGTATTTCACGCTGGTTTTGTCTTCATGTACTCAAAATTTCCATTGTTTGTTTTCTCAAAGTTTAAATCCGGCTTACTGACGACAGGTCACCCCCACCCCCAAACACTTATCTCGACATCCGCTTATGTCGACAATATTTCCTCGGCCCCGAGGATGTCGACATAAACGGGGTAGGACTGTACCAGTAGAGGTGTATATAAAGGTTCATGTGGGGGTGCAGGTGTAGATACACATCTTTGTTGCTCTGCTTGAGGTGGGGAAGGTTCATACTAGGGTCCAGATTCATATGATTCCAGTTTGGGTTGTGGTTCAGGCGGATGTGCTTGCCGCCTGGGACATCGTTTCATAGGTTTTACCTACTCTATTAGTCTTATAAGGTCTGCAAACATTGCGTTGCCTTTGTCAAAGTCTCCATCTTGAAATGTATCAAGTACTCTATTATAATATTCCCACAGATTGCGAGATGCTTGCTTACACCCAGTAATCTCCCTAAATACCCATCTAGGCCATACTCTATTCATATTATAACTCAAGACGATCGTGAGGAAACTATACAGGTCCTGGGTGACCTCCACAAACATCCCACAAGTGGTCGGCAGCACACCAGCTCCAATGAATGTTTGCGAGGCTATGCGCGCCAATGCCACGAAATATCATCAACATGTTGCAGTTGTCCTGGATCATTTTAGGCATGTGTGCGTATCATTGTGTGAAATAGATCACTTCTGTGTTTTTGTGTCAGCCTCGGGAAAATATTCTCACGTGGTTGTTTTGGTGTTCAAGCATTACATCATCATACACAGCAAGATTATTCGTGCTCAGGTCAAGGTCGTCAGCGGCAGGGGCTTCATCGATTGTGGAAAAGAACTCAATGGTGGACAATGAAAACATCTTTGATGATGCAGGTGCTTCTTTGAAATCCTTGTACACCATAACATGGCTGATTGTCAGCGGATGGTGCAAATCACGTACAACCGATCCCACGTTAACCATCTCATAATCAGATTCAGCAACAGTTGTGTTTTCCTGGATCCGTTCGGGCCAATAACCAATGTGTGAACTGAGTTTGGAAACATGTTATCAAGCTTGGGTGGTCTGGGATTTGCCTGCACAGAGAATTCTGTAACGGTGAAAGCAGAGCTTTTCAAAACGGAGCTTTTCCTTTTTCATGATGCCATGTTGAATATCACTTGTTGTATAACTCAATCATGCCTTCATATTGTGTGCAATGCTGCATGAAAACTCATACTACAAATCCAATGCAGGTTCAAACACTTAATGGTTGAGCTGAGATCACTGGAACTTGCATCTGGAGCAAAAAAGTTTATGTTTGTGAGAACCAGACCTTCCAGGTGTATAGGTGGAGTTTTAAAAAAGTCTGTGGTGATATCGCTACTGCGTTCACTAAAGCCCTGTAAATACCCTGGTGAAAAGCATATCTCTGGATACAATTATTGCGGACATGGAACACGGTTAGATATACGACTTGATTCTTAAAATTGACCAAAGCCCGGAGGACCTATTAATCGCATCAATGCTGCATGTTACTGACATGATCTCGCATACAAAGCATCAAGTGATATCTGTGCGCGTCAACATGCCAATGTAGATATCGTCCATGATTTTAATGCAATCAAGGGACCAGGTTTCGGAGACAGAATCGCCAGATCAATCATCAAAGGAGGTATGAAAACTAAGAATGTACTTGGAAGCGGACAAAGTCCACCCATTGAAGGTAAAACAAACAAGTATGGATAATATTGGATGGGTGAAGCTGCCGCTGAAAAGTTAGCGAACGCAGCAATGTTCACACACAGGTTGCTCGAGTATGGTTAGCCATAAAAGCATTATGGCAAATTTACCTTCCCGCACCAAGAAAGATTTCCTGAGGATGGTTTGATGTGAGAACGCCCAACGAAGTTCATCAGTCAGATCTTTTATTTCTCCCGCATGATCGTGTACATGAACTACAAAGTCGTGTACACACATACAAATACTCGTTAACCATTGTAGATGTTGCCAGTCGATACAAATAAGCGGAGCTGTTGACATCTAAAGATTCAGCAAGTGTCGTGGATGCGCTCAAATGTGTTTACACACATTTACCGCTAACATGGCTAGGGCTTTTGTAGGTGGACCCGGGCAAAGAATTTCCCAGAGTTGTTGCTATGTTGTTTATAAAACATAAGGTGCTGGTTCATCATGGACATGTCGGCATACATCATGATCAAGCTATCATGGAATGATTTAACCGTAGACTTGAGGAACGATTATTTGGACATCAGTACGCGCAAGAATTTTTAATGAATCATAAAGAACGATCACTGGAGTGGGTAACATGGCTTCAGCCAGTCATAGCAGCGCTGAACAATGAAACTACATGCACAATTGGGTTAAAACCTGCTGAGGCAATTCAACAGAAGACTGTCACTGTTTCTCATAAAACAATTTTACAACCACCATCGTTAACCCCACTCAGAAACAATTTAATTCGGTATCTGTATGCACAGGGGTAGTTAAAAGGTGGGAAGAATCATGCTACTGACCCGGTGTGTTTTGTCGATACATTTACAATCTCGGACCGGATATTTATTGCAGGACAGCCAGCACATTACCATCTAGCACCCGTGGACGAACGAGCAGCAGTCTTATGGGATAGTCTGTTGTCCGTTGTGTTGTCCATCCCTATGTTAGCACAAGTTTGTTAATGCTGCTCCTAAACTACTTCGAGGATTTTTATGAAACTCTACTCACACATTCATCCCATGGTCTAGTTGGTCCTAAATGAAAATGATGCTGATCTGATTTTCCAATATGGCCACTACAGTGGCAATCTTGAAAATCTTTTTTTATTACTACTCCCCATGAATGGATGGTCATATGAACATGGTGTTTTCAATAAAAGACTTCTTACAATGCTAAATAAAAATGGTGCCGATCTGATGTCCAATATGGCCACCACAGTGACCATCTTAAAAATCTTGTTATGGCTACTTCTCCAGAATAGATGGTTATATCAACATGGGGTTTTCACTAAAATACTTCTTATCAAGGCTAGTTGGTTCTAAATTAAAATTGTGCCAGTCTAGCGTCCAATAAGGCCAACACAGAGGCCATCTTGAAAATCTTGTTTTCGCTTCTCCTTCTGGAAAGAGGGACAGATCAACATGGGGTTTTCACTAATAGACTTCTTACAATGTTGTAAAACTCTGGTTGTCACTACTTCATGAGAATGGATGATCATTATGACATGGGGTTTCACCAAAAGACTTCTAATGATGTCTACTTTGTCTTAAATGAAAATGGTGCCAAGCTGACATCCAGTATGTGTACCACAGCAGCTAATTTGAAAATCTTTCATCATAGACGAATATCAGAGATGGTTTCAACACTCACTGTTAAAAGGAACAAAGTGTTTCATCATGAATTACTGGAAATTCTTTTCACCCAGTTGAGCATAAATACCTTTGAGATACTCTTATTTATTTGTTCAGATTCTGCTTGAATATATTTCCAAAGCTATATGGTATCCAGCAGAATGTGAACCCTTTGCGCACACATAACTATTCATTGTATAAATTCCTTTGCTTATTTTATTTTTCTAATTTTATTTGAAATAATTTCCAAAATTGAGTGGTATCCATCAGTATATGAAGTCTTTTGAAATATCTTAATTCATTTGTGCAGTATAACATGCATTTGTATCCTAAGCAAGTTGACAATGACAAATAATCAGGAATTCATAAGAAACTACATATCGTCATGGATACAACATGCATGTATGTATATGCATACATCCTGCAATTACTAAACAAGCACTCTAAGCGATTTCATATAAAAGAGTGCCAGACAGAGTTAGACCACAATTTAGCTGAAAGCATCCTTGCATGAAGGCCTTTTGAAGTTTTGAAAGATATGCCAATCTGACAATCAAAATGGTTGTTGTTAAAACGAGAAAACCATAAAAACAATTACAACCCCCAAACAGACCTAACTGTAACCCTTTTACAATTTGTTCAGCTTGTCTTCTATAGATAAATATATATCTGGGGGATTATTTGTACTGAAATTTAAGAAAAAAAACCCACACTAAACATAAATCTTTATATTTGATTTGTTTTCTTACAAGGACATTGCTGTTTAGAAGTTCTAAACTGACAATTAGTTCATTTAGAGATTTTTCATGAAGTTGGTAACAAGTAGACAGTTAAAGATATATAATTACATTTTTGTCAGTATCTATTACTGTTTCTATTCACCGTATTTCTATTTTGTTCCACAATAAAAAAATATGTTAATTCAACATTGTTGAGAATAATTTTGATATTTTACATAGAATTCGGAGAGGCATATATTCTCCTTATTCTCTCTCTCTGTCTTTCTCGCTGTCTCTGTCTGTCTGTCTCGCTCTCTCACACATGCACAATAAGCATATATGCACATAAAAGCACCAACCAATAACAACTCACCATCCCAACCATGCACAATATTACTTAAATGTGAATGCATACATTACCATAGTATATAAATACTTTGTTTGAAGCACAGCTTAATATAATAAAGCTTATATGATATGCAAATCTGCCATATTACTTTCAAATATACACATTTTCTCTAAAGGATTGCATGTACATGTACATCAGCAACTACTCTCTTGCTCTTTAGACAATTTCACCAGATATTACCTGCATCATAAGACCACTCAACATAATATTATTACTGGTAAGTTTGGCAAATATGATATGGTTCTGGATTCAAGGATTGCCACTGTTAACAAATGAAATTTTTAAAAGACATCTAAAACTGCTTAGGAGCAGCAACTAAATTTCAAAGAAATCGTTCATAATCAAATGTTACCTTTTTAAGCAAATGATGTTAATTTGTAATCAAATGTTATCGCACTTTCTAAAAGCTAGAGAAATAATAAACAAGTTCTTAGAAATAAGTAGTTGCCACAGCAAATTAAATTCTTTCACCATTTTCTATTGGGTTTGGCTAGTTGGATTAAATTCTTATTGCTTTGACAAGCAAGTAATTAGAAGTCAGGGTTCAGGAAGGTTGGAAAAGATTATGATTAGTTGGGGACAATTTTAATTTTATTCAAAAGTCAAGAAAAGTCATAATTGCATACCCTCAATCAAGGAAAGTTTTAATATGCACAAGCACGCAGGAAAATGTTTTATGTCCATGGCTTGGGCTGTTTCATTACTTATTCATGAGTTCAAAGTTTGCTTAAAACTCATTTTTTTAGATTATCAGTAAGATACGATTTCACAGTACAGTCTAATTGATAGCTTGTTCAACGACATTTGTTAGTTTGATTTATTATGAAAATAGGTATATATTTAAACAGACACTAAGGATTTCAAACTAATTTCATCATCAATGGCATTAGAATCTGTATGAATCAATGTGTGATTGACTATTTTTTTTAAAAATTGTTCTGCATACACCATGTATTTTTCAAATAAAATGTTCTAGAGCAGGAAGAGGTCAATTTTAATGACCCTTCCTCCCTGGGCCACATACAATTTATTGAAATATTGAGGGTAGGTATTCATTCAGAGGACATTGCCTTCTTAACATAAGAAAGTTGTCCAATTTGTTTAGGTGGGAATGGTCATGTCATCAGGCATGGATTTGTTAAGGTGGGAGTGGTCTTATCATCAGGCATTACTGTCATTATCTTAAGGTGAGAGTGGTCTTGTCATGAGGTATGGCTGTCATTGGAGAAATACTGTAAATGCTTTTGTTTTATATGTTGAACAGTAGGGTGTGCATTGCTGCATCTGACATGAAATATGTGGTAAGGGAAAAATTGCCTTTGGTGAGGGAAATATCCGGGGAAAAGTCCAGGAATTTTGATTCTAGTAACATGTAGGAACCTTGAAAATAGAGAAAAGCTTTTGTACTATACCATGGCATGGCATCAGCATCCGTGTCCATACATGTAAAACATACACATATCTTTGTTGGTATCTCAACCATTTTTGTTTCCCGTTTCCTACCACCTAGGGAGGGTCAAGGGAGCTAACTTTGTAAATAATAGACTTCATACTTTATTAAGGTTTTCTGTTAGTTGATGACCATAAAGTCTTTTGTACCCTGTGTACATTTTGTTGTACCTAGAATCATGAAACGTGGTACACCTCGCCTCGAAAACTCGCGCACAATGGGGTCCAAAAATATAGACCGCATTATAAGCGAGGGTACGACCTACCGAGGAACTTCAAACAAATTAAGAAGGGAATGCCATCCTCGCTTTACATGGTTGAATGTTTAATGGCTGACTACTCGTTTTATAATAGCAATGGGAATAATTGTCAATAAAGAGCCTTTTTCCATTGTAGTTCACTTTTTGTGTATAAATTACCTTTATTTTCAAGATACCCAGCTGCTGAAAGATCGTAAACAACATTAGTCCAAGCGGTTTCAACAACACGTGTACGCGAAAACATTGTGTATTACGTCACTGCTTTTTGTTGTTGTTGATTCACAACAAAACAAGATTTCCTTTTTTTACAAAAACTAGGGACATATATTTCGCGAAACAACCGTCAAGGTCGAAACTCAATTTATTTATTGTTGTAATAATAAAATATGGATGCCGTGATTTCATTACAAGTAATAGGGAAACTTCTTCTCTTCCTTGAGAAAATCTCTGAGTGGCAATTTAGAAATGTTAAGTTCACTACAAATTCTGGAGCTCGCTTCTCCGTAATGAACCGTATCTGTGAAACAAAGAATCAGGGACGTTTCGCCCCATGGACGTTTCGGACCAAGACATTTCGCCCCACTTCAATGGTCAGTTCGCCCCACTTCAATGGTCATTTCGCCCCACTTCAATAGACATTTCGCCCCACTTCAATGGACATTTCGCCCCACTTAAAAAAAAAGAATGGACATTTCGCCTCACTTGAATGGTCGTTTCGGACCATGACATCGTTTAATAAATAAAATTATGTTCGTTTAAAACGGTGTTCTTTTGAAATTATAATTATGTTTGAAACAAGTCTTTTCTCCGTGTATCGTGATGAAGAGTATAGAAAATAAGAGATAGTAAGACAAGTTATCCTCATATCAGAATAAGATAGTAATAATGATAATAATACTAAGAAGAAGAAGATGAAGAAGAATAGGCTTATACTGAGACTATTTGACAGACCCATTTCAATTTGTTAGATTTACATTCAGCCTGTCATTATATCTGACAATATTTTCCCCTTTTTCTTCGTTTATGTACTAAGACTGATCAGAAAATGAATCTATTGTTTACAGTGATCATTATTTTCTATACTGCGATATTTTTTTTTTCGCAGTTACGAAAACTGATGAAAGTCCATTTTTCGTGATGGTCATTTGCAAAAAAGAAGTTCAATGTTTTCTTCTTTGTTTGATTTACAATTCTGATATTATTGTTTAAAATATGTCCTGAAGAATTCAAAGGCATAATCTTTTATTCAAGAAAGAAACAAATGGCATGTACTTGGTGTGTAATAGAAAAAGATGAGGTCTCAGTCCAGCTTTAATGTTGATCGGTCTAACATGGGCCATAGATTCTGGCACAGCATTTCAGTAAGGTGTTGGTGCTGAATTTCAAAAACAAACTTCAAGGAAATGCCTGGTGCTTACGCGAGTAAGTTTCTCAACCAGCGACACGTTCTTTAATCTCGCCGACAGAAGTCTCAGAATAATTCAAGATGACAAAAAGTATGAGCAAAGAGCAAACGAAATGCCGCTTAACTACATGCACTTTAATATGACGGGTAAACATGTTTGTTGGGATGATAGTTAAGAAATGTAGAAATGTACACTGAATGTGGGGCGAAATGTGTTGGGCCGAAACGTCCATTGAAGTGGGGCGAAATGTCTTGGGTCGAAACGTCCATGGGGCGAAACGTCCAGGTACGTCCATGAAGTGGGGCGAAATGTCTTGGGCCGAAACGTCCATGGGACGAAACGTCTCGGTACCGAAACAAAGCTTTTTATTCACCAAGTATCTGGAACTCGCTTCTCCGTAATGAACTGTATCTGTGAAACAAAGCTTTTTATTCACCAAGTACTCATTTCGCTAGGTTGCCTTATTATCTTTGATCACATTTGTGAATGAGTAGGATAATTTAAGGTAGTTTAATTATATTACTTACATAATATTTATAACAGTGTTTGATTGATCAATTGAAATGATTTGACCTGACACACAGCCGTGACCGCTATAGGTAGGATTTGCACGCCTTTTAACTTTTCTTTTATTCCACCCCCTGGTTGATTTGATACAAAAGACGTAATTAACGTAATAATACAAAGCAGGTCTGCTTTTAATTGGGTGTAACAACACAGCAAATACTTCCGTGATTCGGAGATAAAAAACGGTGGGCACTTAATTAGGTTCTCACGGAAACACTCGCAGACGTAGCTGTCACGGTTGAATGATATGTTTCACGTTTGAATACAAGAGGGCATATTGCATTTATGATGATTACACTGAAACCGAATTAAAAGAAAGAACTAAAACTCAAATTTCACTCGACAAAACTTATTTAGTTGGTATTTATTTGTTAAAGTGTTGCCACCAGTAGGCATTAGTGACATTTTCATTGATCGAAATATCGTCGAATATTATTATTTACAGTGTACTGAGAATGTTGTTTGGAAAGAAAATTGAACAAAATATACGACTTCTTATTACAAGTTGAGAATTTCGTGACTTTTTTTTTTTCAAATTTCCTGGTACTAACCACTGTTTTCGACGATAAAATGAGCCATATATCAAGGTTGCGTTTACCGATTTTGATCACAATTCTTTTCACGTTCAACAAACGGGGGCCAAATTTTGGGATATTTTCTAGTTAAAAAAGAATGGGATCCACGCCTGACCCCGCGTTATAAGCGAGTTATGGGGAGAGTGGTGTAATTGGATGCATCTAGATAAGCGTGACACCCTTACCACAAAAAGGTCATTATGACCCATATTTCATGCTTCATTTACTTTTTTAATTTTATATTTATTTCTCAGACAATATTCATGCTATAACCATTGTTTACTTCTCTGTTAATACCACACACTTATAACGAGATGGTCAGTGTGACCTGCATTTTCAATTTAACTGATTTTGGTTAAGTTTTTGTGTTTTTTACAAGTGTATTAAGGGTCTTTTTTGCTACATACATACTGTTCTTCCTTAAATAATAAAACTGGGTGAGAGAATACATCTGGATACCTCCAAATTCTACCCCTGTATTATATAAGTAGGTCATTGTGAATTTGTGATGCATATTTTATACTCTTTTGATTCAATTTACATTTTGTGTTTTAAGTTCATTTTTCAGGCACTATTTATGCTATAATCATGACACTTGATGATTGTATGCATATCTACAACAAAAGAAGGTCAATGTGACACATATAGTGCTCTCTCTTCGTGACACTTTTAATTGAAGTTACTCATATTATAAGTGAGGGAGCCTTATACTGAGAGATGTTTCAGCAAGATTGTGTAATGTCATAATAGTACATAAAACACATGGAGCAAACACTGATGTGAAATCACATTATAATTGGTTGTCATTAGCTAAAAATATTTAATGAAATAACTTGGTAACAAATTTAAAAAATACTGAAACAATTTTTTGTTATCCATTGACAAACCCACATTTATAAGATGGGCTTTACATTGACAGGCCTTACCATATTACTTGCTTTGTACCCATTTTCCGTTTATCTCAAGACCACGTGGATTGTTGGCATGGTTTATACATACTAACCTGCCTAGAATCATGAAACCTGGCGAGAAGATGCTTCATAATAAAAACTACACCCATGCAGCAAAAAGAAGTCATTGTGACCCATTTTATAAACTCCAGCAACTTTGTTGATTTAATTGTGTTCTTTGTTCATTACTTGGGCACTGTTTATAGTAGGATCATAAAACTGAATGATTTGATGCATCTCTATGATGCATATGTTACAATGTCTTGGCTAGTTTAAATGTTTTTGTTTTTCATTACCTTTTATTTTTTCTTGTTCTATTAATATATACTATTCTCCCTATAATAATGAAACTTGTTGAGATGTAGCATCATGATAGGTACTACAATCTTACCACAAAACTAGTCTGTAACCTTCAGGATTTTCATATTGCAATGACTATTTCATTTGTATTTTTTTTAGCTATTTTTATACATGACACTAGATCATTGGATGACTCTCTGTTAGTTCTGCAACTTACACCCAAAGAAGTCCACTGTGACTTACATTAAACACTGAAGTGACTTGTGTTAAGATTTTGTGTTTTGCACATGACCACAAAGATTGTTGCTATATACAATATACTATGCTACTTAGAGACCCTTTCTGACCAGTTCGGTTGAAATAGGAATTAATTTCATAATTCTGAAGTAAATTGTCTTTGTTAATGAATATATATTGTGTATTTTGGTAGGCTTCTCTTAACATGTTTACCGTTGGTAGGGCATGTAAAGAGTAAGCAGTATGTGTGCATCTTAGAATGTAGATTGCATGTTTCTCTTGTGAGGTCTCGGGTGATACTGGTTGATTAAAGTGATTACCCATGAATAACCACTCCTTATCAAGGATCATAGTGGCTACAAGTCCAGGGTTGCTCAGAATCTGTTACTGGTACAAGATAAACCAGGCTTCTCAGATAAATTGATAAATATTGAAGTTTCTCAAGCATATTGCATGACCAGTGATTTAATAAAACTGAAAAATTACTCTCTCCAGTTTCTATTAACATATATTATACAATATATCCACATTTGAAATTCTACGAAATAATGTTTTATTTTATCTTTAAAAAGTGCAGTATATTTAACAAAATTGACTTTGTATTTCAAGGATGATACCCTTTTTTTTTGCCTTTGATATTTGTTTTGTATGTATTTTGGGGGATACTGAAACTTGGCACTATATAACCAAGATTTTGCTGATATCCTATTAAATCCTATACATACTCTATATATTAATATTTTTATGACCTGTCACAGGGGCCAAGATGTCAAAAGTCAATCTATATAATCAGTGATTATTTAAAAAAAGACATTGATTCCTATGAAAGGCTATTTTTCACAAGTTCTATCAAAATCCAGTTATTGCTATTGGCATACACAACTTGCAAAGATTTGTTAATAATTTATTTCAAATGTTTTCTTCACTATGAGCTATATTGATATTTGCAATGTGCACCCACTGACTGGTTAAGTCTACTACTCAGAACACCCAATTGTGACCTGTATTAACAGCTACATCTATTTGTGGCATGATCATCAGGGTCGATGAGTACAAGGTGCATGTGGATTCAATATTTATAGTAGGGATTATTTCAAAAGTAGATTGAGACAGTTAAAACATGTAATTATTAAAATAGGTTTACATGATAATTTCATATAGTACAATGCCCTTTTTAAATTTGTGTGTATAAATCAATGTACAGAACACATCGAAAATTCATTATGAGTGAGAAAACATTTTTCTAAATTAAAATTGACTGCCCCCAGTCATTTTTTCCTTTGATACAACCCAAGGTCTGGCCATACTGCATGACCAGTTAAGAAATCAGGTGGCTTGTCCTCAAGCAGGTCAGTTCCAGATACAGAACAGTAAATACTGCTATGTGTATAAACCTGTATGGGGTCAAACTTGACTGTGTTAGGAAGTGAACTTTTTGCACCTTGACAGAACACACTCTTCGACAATTTAGCTATAGATGATAAAGAATAAAAGTATGTTACTGCATGAAAAAATTTCAAATTTCTCTGTAAGTGCATATTTCTATTAGGCCAACCATTGCAGTATCAAAACTTTGCTACACTTAGTGGATTTGAGGCAAAATGGAAAAACTGCATTTTGTAATAAGAATCAAAGAAAATATATATTCTGGCTTTATAAATTTGAACATTGCATCATCATAGCTATATTGCTCTATCTCCTAATTCCTTTTATATCATATATTTCAGTTTCCTCTCTACCACCCAGCCTGCCAGAAAACAAGCTATCTGAGAGACAATTGGGCCGAATTTCAATGAAAATTTGGCGTAAGTCTGACCTTCTTGGCCTTGAGCTGGGACTCTCTGGAGCAGATATCAAGCAAATACAGAAAATCTATCCCGATGCAGTCACTCAGTGTCTTATGATTTTGTTTAAATGGAAGCTGCAAAGCGGGGACAAAGCAACATTTAGAAACCTGGAGAAGGCATTCATAAGTGCTGACATCAATGTTGATATTCTCAAATCAGTTAACACAGCAGGTATGTTGACAGAAATAAATACTGATACTGTAATGTAATTTAAATTTTTAGACAAATCGGATTAAGCTCTTTTAGACATAAATCGGGTATTCATGAAAAACTTAAAACCCAAGACTTCACTGTAAATCCAAGACATCACTGTAAAATTGTGATGGCAGTATATTCTCTAACTTAGTCCTTGAATTAAATCATGGCTACTTAAAAGGCACAAGTTGCAGATCGTAACATGACTTATTTACACAGAATAATTCCCAAACAATTGCATTTCACATGGGTAGTTGGGCAAAAAAGTAAGTGGTATTAAACCCTACAGTAAACTACTTTCGTTTATTTGAAGTCATTCATTTTAGCATCCATATCTAGTGAAGATTTTAACGAGATCTTTTCTTAGAGGATAAATTAGGAAAAATTGGTGCAAAATGTTAGAAAATGAAAGTTTTTGTTTGATGATTCTTTATCTATTGTCCATCAGCAATCCTTTATTATCACTTCTCTCAAACTAATTTGAAGAAAGTCATGCAACTTGGCATGTAATTTAATCTTGAGGTCTTGTTGGTTTTAAATGAAAGTGTCTCTGAAATTTGATGTGGCAGCCACAGCAGCCGTCTTGAAACACTTGTTATTGCTACACCACCAAAGCAGATGGTCTTGTTGACACACATTTCATATTTAAAGATTTATAACACGTAGTTGGTCCTTAATGAAAATGGTGTTAATCTAACTGCCAACATTCCATCACAAAAGCAAATTGAGAGTTGACAAATCATAATCATTGACCCACGATTAAAAAATGAGAAAGTTAAAGAAAGATATGGAAACAAGTCTTGACCCAGGTTTTTGTTTCTAATGGTTTGTGAGCTTGATAACACAAACAAGTATGAATGAATTTGTACAACACTGGGTTTGTGGATGTATCTGAAGAAGACATTGAATGATGCCAGTAAAATGGTCTCAACTTGAGTTTTTCATATTATGGATTTTAACCAAATTTAGCACTTGGGTATGTCTTGACCGTATCTGAGATATGTTCAAGAAACTTCAATGATATCTGGTTCAAGGTCAAAGGCCATGAAAAAGATTTTTGTATTGCACTTCTTGTAAACAGCCTAACTTCTTTTAGAGTTTCTCTTGAATGCATAAAATGGTTTCAGTACTTGACAGTTAAAAAATAATGTGAGGAAAGAAATGGACTTTAGGCAGTAGAACATTAGTCCCTTATATAATTACTGTTGTCATCAACCAAATGTAATGTATTGCAAATTTGTTATATTGTTTTTTATTCTTATTCCTTGTCTTACACAATTTACAAGTGTTGGCAATTGAAATGAGACATAGATATTGCAAACACTGGTTTACAATAAAACTTGAGTTGAAATCATTGATTAAATGGCAAAAATTTTAAATGCACATTTTTAAAAAAATGTTGAAGAAATTTCAGTTAGCAATAAATACAATATGTGAATATTGTTTGGAGGGGGACTTTTCAATATGAAACTTAACAACACTCATTTTGATGACCTTCTTACAGGGGACAGAGTGTCTTGCCTTCCATCTAGCATGTTAAACAAGCAACTAGAAGATAGCCACCTGATGAAGATCTGTAGCACAATTGGGGCAAGACATGTTCATCTGGGTGTTGAACTGAAAGTCTCATTGTTCAGAATTGACGAAATTCTTAGAGAACACCCAGGTGATGTGTCAAGACAGTGCTATGAAATTATGAAAGAGTGGAGACAAAAGCAATGTACGGAGGCCACATTCAGCAGTCTGGAGCAGGCATTCAGATGCATTGGTCTTGATCCTGATATTCTTAAGCACCCTGGGCCCCCATGATTTTTATATGTGCATGGGACTTTCATGATATGTTACTGTTTATTGGTTTGCTGTAGTTATCTTTTATCATTGGAAAACTAATAAATAGCCAGTGTTTCACAAAATCACTATTATAAAAATAATAAAAAAATAAATCCCATGATTGTTTTAAAATGTATGCATGGGACTATTTCATGATGTTGAACATATATGGGACCATTTTCATGATTCTGTGTAGACATGGGACTTTCATGATTTTGTATATACATGGGACTTTTTCATGATTTTGTTTATGCATGGGATTTCATTGATTTCATGTTTACTTGGGACATTAATGATTTTGTGCATACATATGACTTTAATGATTTTATATCTGCATTAGACTTTAATAATGGTATGTTGCCATTTATTGCTTTGCTTTGCTATCATTATCTTTATCATTGGAAAACTAGTAATCAGCCAGTGTTTTACAAAATCACCATTATGAAAAAAATAAATAATAATTTGCAAGCACCACATACCTTGATAACTTAAGAAATTCCAAGCTCTCCGTCCATCCATATATCATACTATCCATCTAATTATCCAAAATAATGTTCAGTTTATAGGGACTGTTTCCATTAGATACTTATTTAATTATCATGTAATATTAAATATCTATTTACTGTTTCTCCTGAAATTTTCCTTTCAAAACATTTAAAAGCAAGTTTTAATAACGGGAAGGACATCTTTTGTAAACGAAAGAAACCTATTTCATAGTTTTATGGAGAATCTATCTCATAACCATCTCACTCTTAAGTATGCAGCAAGTCTAATCACTAGTTGATTGGTATTTTACATAATTTCAACAAAGATAGATAGTTCTTCAACAAGTTTTATTCTTATTCATCTGGAAATCATGATTGTTGAGACAGATTATGCATGTAATTTATGCACATATTATTTCCCCAGATTTCTATTTTAGAGTTCCAAGGAATACAGTCTCACTTTCTTCAGAGTTATGAGCTTGCACAATAGGGCTATCATTGGTTTACACAAAACTTTGAACACTGAGTTGCCTCTTCCACCTCTGATAGATGATGTGTCTTGCATTCATCTCTGCAATAGGCAAGACATATATATATATATATATATATATATATATATATATATATATATATATATATATATATATATATATATATATATATATATATATATATAGGGTGGGATCTAAAATGTTTCAAAGTTGTGACCCAGGGCTGGGTCTCAGTGGATCAGGACAGGCACTGGAGCATGATTCAGAAGCATTGAAACGGTACATGAGAAAAACCAGGAAACATTGGAAACAGTCAAATTCCAGTCTTCCAGTTACAATTTTCAAATCTGGATGGTTGCTTAAAGGCCTTTAAAAAGGACTTAATTTACCAACATTTAAAAGAAATGACCTATTAGTACAATGTGTGAAAGTGATACATTCATTTGCCATCAAATGAAAATAAATATTTAATTACTAGCACGAAAGAAAACATTCAAATGACTGCTTTAACTCCATTAGTGAACAACTAAATAAGAATAATATCCATTCAGATGTCATGAAGTCAGCCTTAAATTGCCACCTTTCAATCATTCCTGTACCCTTCTTCTCTCAGTATTTAAACCATGTTAATGCCATTATATTACAATGTAAATGACCCCTCAAACCCATTCTAACACTTTGAAATATACTGTAATATGCTAATGATATAGTAAAAAAGACGGCCAAATGACCATGATAAAACATTTTAAAAAGTTAAATTAAAACTCTTACCCTTGCTAAATAAGCACTGGGCATACAGAACCTCTCATTTATGTGAAATGATAGGGTAAAATGAATGGTTGTAAAGACTCTCTCTTGTTGTATTGCAATAAAACTGGTTATATAAACCCTATGAATAAATGGTGTTAATCTTAGCATGACCCCTTTATATAAGAAATATCATACATGAAATTGCAATTTTTGATTATTCAGCATATATGCAGTAAATGATTGAGATCAGCTGTGTAAATCTTGTATTTATGCTTCTCTACATGGATATCAGATGTAACTCTTACACATGTGTACTTATGGAGGAACTTGCAGCTTGAAATCATATTAACAAAGCTTTATCCTACAATGTTTTTC
Source organism: Margaritifera margaritifera (assembly GCA_029931535.1). NCBI lineage: Eukaryota > Metazoa > Mollusca > Bivalvia > Unionida > Margaritiferidae > Margaritifera > Margaritifera margaritifera. Next base: position 1,163,335 of record JAQPZY010001656.1, on the reverse strand, counting down.
ATTTTTATAGAAGAATGCATTACAGTACATAGGACTGATTGTCAAATATAGACTTGTTTCAAAGAATTATATACCGGTATTATATCTTTCACGTAATTTTGTTTCTAACTGATGAAGAACATAATAGCATTCTGTAAACAAAAGATGAATGCATTGATATAAATTGTTTGACCTTGTGCACACAATGTTTAGAGAAACATAAGGTATGTGTACATATCCATTTTTATACCCTCACAATAAGCAGTCAAGGGTGTAACTTGAAATACTCTCTTGGTACCATCTAAGTCCCCAGTATGCAGTAAGTCTAATAGCTAGTTTATTGGTTATTTACGTAATTTCTGCATAGATAGTTTGTTCTTCAACAATAAACAATTTCTAAGTTGTGTCCCAGGGCCAACCTCCCAGTGTAAGCATGAGACCCAGAGGCCAATGCTGATTACATAAATTACCTGAAATTTTCATATATATATATGGGGTGGGAATCAGAGTTTCAAAGTTATGACCCATGACTGGGCCTCAGAGGGCAGCTTTAACAACTTTAGTGAACAACTAAATAAAAATCAAATCTATTCAGATATCATGCATTCACCCTTGAAATGGCATTTTTGGAAGGATTCAGCTGAATATGCAGCAAATTATAAAGATTGTTGTCAACTACTTTCTTGTTTTAAAGATATATATATATATATATATATATATATATATATATATATATATATATATATATATATATATATATATATATATTTATATATATATATATTTTCATATATTTGGATCTTGTGCACAAAATATTTAGAAAAACATAAGGTACATGTACATATCCATTTTATACCTGAACCATAATGCAGGGCATATTACTGCCATGTCACTAATTTTCATGGGGTGCCAATGTTTGTGGATTTCGTTGTTGCTATCAACCACAAATTTAAAGACAGTTCCCCCCATTTTCTTACTATGTTTCATTCCTAGAGATCAACAAAGCTATTTGATAAAATCAAGATTATTTCTGTAATATATATATATATATATATATATATATATATATATATATATATATATATATATATATATATATATATATATATATATATATATATTCATATATTTGGATCTTGTGCACAAAATATTTAGAAAAACGTAAGGTACATGTACATATCCATTTTATACCTGAACCATAATGCAGGGCATATTACTGCCATGTCACTAATTTTCATGGGGTGCCAATGTTTGTGGATTTCGTTGTTGCTATCAACCACAAATTTAAAGACAGTTCCCCCCATTTTCTTACTATGTTTCATTCCTAGAGATCAACAAAGCTATTTGATAAAATCAAGATTATTTCTGTAATCTGGTAATAAAATATTAGGCTGTTACATATATTTGTTTTATTTTAACCCATTAAAACAAATAATTATAAAGCATTTTATATCATTTCAATGCACACATATCTATACGGTATCTAGCAGGTGTAATATCCACTCACTGTCTTAAATCAATATGTTCAGAGATAAGCAAGCATCGAGAGAAATGAGGAAAAGCATAGGGTATTCAAACACCAGTGTTATGTATGATGTTTATAAAATATTATAAATATTTTTGGAAATTACAAATGTTTCTTGACTTTAATATTTGCTCAAACCTTAATTTTATGTATAAGGTTTATATGTTTAGCTATTGTCCTTGAATTAGGTTGTTTACTTAGTATTTGAGTTCAAGGAAGGTTTTGGTAAACAAGTTATTTATTTAATTTGAGGGCAAGGTTGATTTTGTTTACATATAAAACTAGCATTTCTTTTAGAGTTGTGTTAAAAGTCACATACACCATAAAATTTTCTACAACATTATGCCATGTGACCTATCTTTATATATACCATGTTTAATGGACAGTTTTTAGTTTCAGGGTTATGGTTAGGGTTTCGACCTTAACATCAGTCTATAAAGAGACATTACAGTTGTGAAAAATCATTTCAAATTCAGAGAGAGGAATTATTGAAAATATTCATTGGATTATAGTGCTCATAGACTTTTGGATTTTGGATTTTTAATTGATGATTTTGGGATTTAAGTGAACTTATTCATAGATATTCTGGAGTACTTCCTTTTGGCACATCAGCACATTAAAGACTACTGGCATATCACGACACTAAAGACTATTTGCACATCAGCACATTCAAGGATACTGAAATTCATTCGGAACATTCTATATTTAGGACTTGTGATTAGGACACTTAGGATTATTGGATTATTTGGATTTTAATTCATGTTACTTTAAGTGTCTTTTGATTTTCATTTTAATTATCTTGAAAAAAAGTCATAACAAATTGACAGATCATCTGGGATGGATCTGAATTTCTTTAAAGCATATTAGAGATATTATAGTTATCTTTGAAATTCATATTGATTTTGTCTCAGAATTTTTGTTGTCTTTTTCAAAGATTTTAATTTTAGGAAATTCTTTTAGTGAAACCAACACACATTCACAATGGCATCTATTGTTGAGAAACTAATTTCAAATCCTACTCTGGAGGGGTTAGAGTCTATGAGAAAGGACGAGAACTTGCCAGAAAATATAGTCTGTCTGAGGCGAAAGCATCATTAACAAAACAGGAGATAAACATTATTTTAATTTAATTCAATATTTAGTAAGAAAAGAAATTTCGAATGGTAGTGCTTTGGGTTTGATTGGAAAGGCTGTATCTGGTTCTGACAGGAAATTGAGACAATTAGAGTTAAAGAACCAGATGGATTTAGAATTAGCAAAGCTTCAGATTCAGAGAGAAAGAGGAGAGAGACACAGAAAGCGAAAGAAATGAGGGAGAAACAGATGCAGAGAGATAGAGAGAGCGAAGGAAAGGAAATGTTGTATAATTTAAGAGAATTAGAACTGACAAGAGGAAGACACACTTCCCCTTTACATACAAGATCAGGTTTTGATGTTACCATATATATTAGGTTGGTATCCTCTTTTCAGGAAAAAGAAGTAGATAAATACTTTCTTTACTTCGAGATAATTGCTGAAAACTTGAAATGGCCAAGAGAGCATTGGACTTTGTTATTACAAAGTGTACTTATTGGCAAAGCTTGTGAAGTCTTCACTGTCAGTACAAGAAAGCAATGATTATGGTGTGGTTAATGAGGACATCTTGAAGGCTTATGAGTTGGTACCTGAGGCATATCGACAGAGGTTTAGGAATTGCATGAAAGAAACGACAAACTTTTGTCGAAATTGCATGGGAAAAAGAACAACAATTTGATAGGTGGTGTAATTCTGCCAAGCCTATCCCAATTAAAATATTAAGGGACACAGGAGCTTCTCAGAGTCTTTTGTTATCAGGTACTTTGCCTTCGTCTGAGAAGTCCTCTTCTAGTGAAAGTGTACTTATTTAGGGAGTAGAGTGCGGCTTTGTAAATGTTGATCTCCATTGTGTTAATCTGGCATCAGACTTAGTTTCTGGACCTGTGACTGTTGGTGCTGTGACTTCTCTACCTGTAGAAGGTATTCACTTGTTACTAGGCAATGACCTAACTGGAGATAAATTTGTGGTTAATCTACTTGTAACTGACAAGCCTTCTTTGGATCAGACAGATGATCCTGTCGAAATTGAAGTCCTGATTTGTACCCTGCTTGTGCAGTTACCAGAGCAATGGCAAAAAGAGCTCTTGAGAGTGATGTTGATCAGGAAATTATTCCTTTAGCTGACACATTTTATTGGTCAGTCTTTTGATGAGGTCACCTTTTCTCCTGATATTGATCAATCAGAAGGTATTGATCATAGTGATCCTCTTTTTACAACTCATTCTCTCTATTCTAATCAGGGTGACAAAAGATAATCTCTTGTTGACTTACAGGAACAAGATCCCGAGATCTCCTGTTTGTTTCAGAGAGCTATTAGTGAAACTGAAGCCACACAAGTTCCAGTGTGTTACTTTGTGAAAAATGGGGTCCTTATGAGAACATGGAGACCACCTGAGGTACCCGCTGGTGACGAGTGGTCAGTGAGCTATCAAATTCATATCGACAGGAAATGTTTAGTCTAGCCCATTAAACTCCTGTGGCTGGTCATTTAGGAATCAATAAGACTTATCACAAGATCTTGAATAATTTTTATTGGCCGAAACTCAAAGGTGATGTTTCTAAATACAACACAACCAGTGTCTCGGTCCCTTACCTAAGACCAAACAAGGCAATCAATACTTGTTGACCATCATGTGTGCGTCTACAAGATTTCTAGAGGCAATTCCTCTGAGAAATATAAAAACTAAAAACATTGTGAAAGCTTTGGTGAAGTTTTTCACACTCGTTGGCCTTCTCAAATCTATCCATTCTGATCAAGGGTCAAATTTTGTATCTGGAATTTTCCAACAAGTTATGCATGAATTAGGCATCCAAAATCTTTGCCTATGACACTGAAAGTCAATGAGCATTGGAAAGATTTCATCAAACTTTGAAGAATATGAATCAGTCATATTCCTTTGATGCAGAAAATGATTGGGATGTTCATTTGTTGTTGTTTGCTGTTAGGGAATCAGTTCAATAGTCATTGGGTTTTAATCCCTTTGAACTGGTTTTTGGACATACTGTTCGTGGACCATTGAAATTACTGAAAGCGAGAAACTCATTTCAAATGAAGATTCAAAGATTAATCTTCTTAACTACGTCTCTGATTTCAAATACAAGTTGTCAAGGGTTAGGGGTTAGCGTTAGACTAGGGTTAGGGGATTTACCCCGTTGCACCACACTTGCGCTGGAATGTTCGCATTGTGCATTAGCCTACCGCACACATTTGCGCTGAAATGTGCGCATTGTGCATTACCTATTGCACACATTGTGCTGAAATGTGCGCATTGTGCATTACCTATTGCACACATTTGCGCTGGAATGTGCACATTGTGCAGTAGCCTACTAGGGGGAGCTCTAAAACTAGCCGTAACCCTAGCTCTGACCCGGCCGTCGATATCGCCGGCACCGCTGCGGCTATCTCAGAGATCGAAGGCTTTCTCTGTACCGCTTGAGCTATCGCTTAGATTGAAAGCTTTCTGTATGCAGCTGGGTCCGCTCTATCTTTTGGTACCAAGCTCTTCAGTCGATGGCATGCTTGGTACGGCTGTAGCGGGCCGAGCTGTGGAGGTGGGGGTCAAAAAAATGCACGATCCATGCAAGATAGCTTCAAGACCCAGGGCATTTTATGCTCGCTCTCAACAATTTTCACTCACAGCCACACTGCAACTTGTTTTCGAGGCTGTCCTCACCAGTTTTCACCACCAGCCTGAAATTTTTCTAAGCCCAGCCTGTGCCTTGTTTTCGAGGCTAGGTTTCACCAGTTTTCTCTTCTTTTTTTTTCGAAAAATTTCTAAGTCCAGCCTCACCCTTTTTTCAATTTTTTTTCGAAAAAAAATGACCAAGTCCAACAAGCACTCACCGGTTTTTACTCATTCTGCACCCTTCCCGTTTAGGCAGAATGGCAGAAAAAAGGAGATAGTGTCCTTCTTTCGAAAACATCGGAGATAGTGTCCTTCCTGCGAGGACAAATCTCCTTGTCGTGAGTCTAAGTCTCAATAGATCGCAGTGTGGTGGCTGCTCTACTAAGTACGACACCCCGACAGAGAGGTAAGTCGTCTACAAATGATTTTACACCGCTGCATCGCATGGGACTGATATCGTGCTGGTCCGCCTGGCGCTTTGGTAGGCATCTTCCAGGCTAGAGACCCGTTGCTGCGCGCGAGGTTTCCGTCCTCGCTGAGCTCACCTTAGGACACCTGCTTTACGTTGTGACAGATGTACCCCCACCCCCACCCCAGTCAAACTCCCCGCCTGACACTGTCTTCAGATCTGATCGTCTAAACCTAGGTTTAGGCTTGCAATGCCAGAACCACAGAAGGGCTTGCTCTCCGCTGTACTGAATAAGTAAAGACACGATGAAAGTAGTGGTATTTCAATTGCGCTCCACAAGAAGCTCCCACTTATGAGACACCTCTCATGACTCTTCACAAAGTCAGACTAGAGTCGAGCTTCATGATGTCTCTGCTTGGTTTGTACACGCATTGGATGATTCTCCGGTGATCTTCGAAATCATCAACGCGCTTGTGCAACTAGAACTCGGGGATTTGGGTCATTTGACAACCATACTCGACAGCTTCAACGGCGATAGTAGCTGCGATACGGCGGCGGTTTTGTTCATCAGCGAGCACGCGTGAGATTTCAGCCTGCCTGGCACGTGAAGGAATTTTAATATGCAACTGCGCTGCCATTGCACGAAGCTGCCTCACTGTCGTACATGGTTCGTCCGGAGGAAGTCCCAATAATGCAAGTATATATACTGCTCTTGCGCGTCTTGGTATTTGTATTCCACGGTTTTGCGCGAAATGCTTGAGTTGATTCACAGTTTGCCTAACAACCGCCTGTGGTCCATCTAGGGGAAGTTGCCTCACAGTCAATCGTGGCTCGTCCGAAGGAGGTCCCAATAGTACAAGTATATCTGCTTTTCTTGCACCTCTTGGTATCCTTATTGCACGGTCTCGCGTGGATTGCTTGAGTATATTCACGGTAGGCATACTCTTATAATAAATGCATCATCTAATTGCTTATTCGGCAATGAAGCTTTTTGTTGTATCATTTTTACTTATCAGGATCAGAAACCGCAATCGCTTTGATCCTGGATATTATTTCATTGACTTCAAAGTCTTTTTCGACGGCGGCGACGTTGACAGCAAACTTGTTTTTTTCCTCGACGACATCGTTGGCTGTTTCCACATTTGCGTTGGCGAGTCTTAGTCAGCGCGCGCGATAGTACTCGGCTACGGATCCGCATGGTCGCCATAACTGATTACGCGACTTGACTCCGATGCCGCATTTGTGACAAGGTCGAACACTGGTACCAACACGTAACGCGAGCAAGTGAAATTTACAATATTTGTAGTGGCATGTTCTGCCGCTTAGTTCAAGTTTTCCAAGACAAACGCACTTGCATCGATTGCGTCCAAATGTGTTCACGCTTGTTATATATACACGAGGATAGTCTTTAACATAAAATACTCACCTTCTATCCTTGATTCACGGTGTGTGTAACATGAAGCGGCTCTTTATCACATTATGCTGCACTGGATGGTATACAATATTACACCAATCAGCAACTATAATAGACTTTGCACCTCCAATGGTGATTTTGAGAGGCTGAGTAGCGTCTCGTAAACATGATATTTTGCCACGCGGCAGCCTTCGCAGCTTGGCATCAAATTGCTCTTCCTGTTCAAATAAAATTTTCTTCAAGCGGGTATTTGGTGAAATCACTGCACACTAACCGTTGCGATAATGCATTATACCAACCCGAAACTGGCCATTCATTGTACGTTCACACCCAAGAATTTCAAACGTGTTGGTGAACTCGTCTTTGAACTTGAAATTCCCTACAATTACCTTGCCGTCCCTGAGTATTGACTGTATGGGTTCTGTATCTTTGCACTGAAATAACTCTTCACAGAAATCCGCCATTTCTTCGGGCTGCGTATCATTTCCACGTATTCATTGTTGCTGCAAATTAATGCTTTGTCGCGCATACGTGTAAATGCCGTTGGTGTTTCCATATATTATATGCTGAAGGCATCTTTCTGATTAATTTGTTCTTGAAGGTGATCATCAAGATCTTCGCTGTCTTCGTTGAATATGTCACTACCTTCAATGTCGTCAACTTCGCTCACTCGTAACAGCGATGCAGTTAACGTCAGTGACTTGAAGTTTTCTTGCACGACATCATACAATGATTTTTCACACTTTTTTGTTGTATTATTAGCCGAGTTTCCGCCGTGCTTGCTCCAACGCGATCCCTAATCAGGTTAATTTATCAACGTGGTCTGGATACGTAATTGAAAACTTTGTTCAGCATTTTGTGGACCTCTTTGACGAATCGATATGAAGCATTCAGGCTAAACAGTGGTTTGATCTTTTCTGTGACGACACAAACTCACCATTGCGCGGGCAATTTAATTCTCGCATAGGCCACAGACGCGAATTCTTTAACGATACTGTGCATGTCAAACGGTAGTGTTTCGATGACATTATATATTACTCGCTGTGACTGTTTAAAATAATATTCTCACATAAAAGGAAACTGTTGGCGCTAGGGTTGTGCTTGCTGATAGTATGGGAAGCAAATACTCCCGCGGGCGCCTATGGGGGTTTTATTGCGGGAACTTGATAAAGCGCAAGCGGACACGTGTTTTGTCACCCGCGAGGATTTATCGTGGACACCTGCGTTTTGTAGCGGGGAAAGAGTGATGTGGTAATCGGTAACCCAGCTCTTAAACTACTTTCATTTTAGCCTCATTCTTTAATGGCATATATACATGCACACACACAAATATATATATATATATATATATATATATATATATATATATATATATATATATATATATATATATATATATATATATATATATATATATATATATAACCACAGAAAGAAAAAAAATGTCCAGCTGCATATTTCATTATTTTGGCCTATATGGTGGTGACGGGATTGTATAAAACTGATATAATAATGTGCGACATAATCGTAACTTAACGCAATTTACTTGTTATTTTCCTCTTTTTGAGAAAATACGCATTTATTGAAACTTGAGTTTTTATTCAGTTACTTTCCTTATAGAACATACATAGTGTTGTATATACTCAAGTGCACAAAAATGGTTAATATCTTCAGCACTTTCTTCAACATAGTAAATATGAATGTACATTGCATTTTTGATAGTAAATATGAATGTACATTGCATTCTTGATAGCAAATATGTATGGTATTGCAGGATGATGACCAGGGTTCTTCTAAAGGAATTAAGATGATTGAGACAAATGACATGTCACAGGACAACAATAGACCTAGTCACTTAGGCATACCAATAAGTATAGAAGAGGAGGTTTTGTTAATGCGAAGAAAGGAGCGAGAAAATCACCACATTGGACGTCGTTGTCGCTGTCAGGTAAATGATAACAAAATGCGTAGATCTATTGATAATTCTTTGGGTTTTAGTATAGCAAGCAATTATCAGTGTCATTGTCAATCGAGCACTGAGCCGCATGAGAAAACCAGCCTCCCTGAAGAAAGCAACTCGAGAAAAACAGAAACGATTTCAACATATGTTAAAACGGGCAACAAAAAACAGATATCTTAATAGATTTTAAAAATTGAAGTACTTTTATATCAGTTTATTATTCTCATTTGCATTGAACATTGGGCTAATAATAACAGCTGCGTGTCTGGGAATAACACTTGGAAAAAGTACATCGGATAAAGTGGACAACTATCCCTTTCAACAGTTACAAAGAGAAGTTTTTAAATACGCAGTGTGCATACCATTTGACTATTTAGGATCGACGTTGAAAGCCGAAGACACTTTGTTTGATGTCATTTCACCTTGTGGATAATGATTTTGCTGTGTGAGAAATGCCGAACTACAGAAGTTTTTTCTGCTCGTAAGTTTCTCTCTCTCTCTCTCTCTCTCTCTCTCTCTCTCTCTCTCTCTCTCTCTCTCTCTCTCTCTTAAATGTAGTGAATGCAGTCAAGCTTTTCAGAATAGCTCTATAGCATATATACCTTGTACAAATGCGATGTTCTGGTATTTATTTATGTTTTGCTTCCTTACTCAGAGAAAATGTGCGAATCTTGCCTCTTAAATTTAATTGCACCAGTATGTCTATTGATGCACCTCAGCCCAAGACTATATTCTTCATGACTTTGTAAAACCAAAGTCATACATTTTGAAGTTAGATGCTCGGGCTGTACTGATTTGTCGCGATTTCAATTCGGGAAACTTAGACATAATTTGGCTCTTTAAAAGAAACAAACCAGGGAAATTGTGAGACTTTCTCTCCGTCCTTCCTTCAGTCAGTCAGTTTTTGTGTTTATAAAGCACAAGCACACAAAAACTTTAAGAAGAAAAAATACTAAAAAGGCATTGACCGAAGTAAAGAAAAGGCTGTCCTACAGTTGTCTGCGGTGACAAGAAGCATTTTTATCTTCCTGGAAATAAAACAGGTTCAACTATAATACATGTCATGCAATATTTTCGGTAGCAATATTTAATGAGGTAGCGATTTGCCATAATATAAAATCTCGTAAAATTTAGAAACATTTATTTTCTGCCAATTTACTCATTAAGTCCTTGTGTGGTGATAATTATTTGTCAGTATTTGAAAACAGTACCAAGTAGGTTAGTAAAAAGCCTTCATTTATTAAGACAAACTGGTGCAGGATATGCTGCTCCCGCATAAACTTTTTAAAGTTTGCTCGAAATGACAGTAGAAAGATTCTGAAACACATTAATACTCGGTCAAATGGTTTTCGAGAAGTCCAGTTCGCATCACACACACACACACACACACACACACACACACACACACACACACATACAGAATTACAAATATACACCAAACAGAGCTGAAAGTGCTAACCCTAGATTCTACCGGAGAATGCTTGATAACATTAACAGAATTTTAAAATACGAATAAATAATATCATACAGGTTAGAGAATTTTAATTTCGTACTCTGCGAAGATTCGAACCCAAATCAGCGGGTTACGGCACCCATCTCCTTGCCTGTAAGCACCAACCCCTATACCATCTCACATCACCCCAAAAAAATGATACTACAAAGTTGGTTGTATAGGCATTCGTGCGTAGCAGACATGCTCACATGTCGACCAAGTAATTAATTCTCATCTAAGTACACAGTCCATCTGGATAACGTGTCTCCTTCATTTCGATAAATCTCCAGCAGTGCCGATGATCCTTGGTTCATATTGTATGTCATATTTGATCTCCGAACTATAATCCTATTATTAGGAAACATACCCATTCTAGCCGGTAGAGCAACATGGCGTCACTGGCATCAAGCATAATATAGCAACAGCTTTGCTTGAAAGGAGTAAATGTAACATGTTTTCAATCAAAAAGTTAATTTTCTTCTGATTTCGATGGAGACCACTAATCATGTTGGATGTTGTTGGTAGGTTATTAACGGCACTTTTAATACATTTTTGGCTAGAACATGCCGAAAAAATAGGAACTAAGCGCTTTTCCCAAGGACACATCGAGACAGCAAACCCGGGCTGACCTGGTCGGGTATCAAACCATCGACTTTTGGATTACGAGTGGGATGCTGTAAATTACTACGGCTCACTACTATCTATTCAACAGTAGCATGCGACCTGGGTCAATTCCCTTTATCCCCCTTCCCCCCGAGACTTAGCTTTAGAAGGCGAAAAAAGACAGGGGGGGGGGGGACGGGGCATTTGTTTTGCAAATACTCGATTTGTAATTAGAAAGTAGTATGATCTGAATATAAATTTACCAAATTGTGCGTTCCTAAACGATTAGTGTACATCTAATGCACATGAAACGTTTAATAATCACTTCTTTTACTTGAGGTTTTTGGATACCATAGATTTAATACATCGCGAGTGTAACGTTTGACCTAATGTATACACTTTACAGGTACTCTAGCAAAGTGACGAAGAGAAATTTGACGGTAGAAATTTGCATCCTGTGGTACATTTCCAGCTTTGGGTATTATATTTATTTACTGAAAATATGCATATAAGCCTCTCGATACCTATAGGAAACGTGTCCCATGATGCTTTCGATACCTATAGGAAACGTGTCCCATGATGCTTTCGATACCTATAGGAAACGTGTCCCATGATGCTTTCGATACCTATAGGAAACGTGTCCCATGATGCTTTCGATACCTATAGGAAACGTGTCCCATGATGCTTTCGATACCTATAGGAAACGTGTCCCATGATGCTTTCGATACCTATAGGAAACGTGTCCCATGATGCTTTCGATGCCTATAGGAAACGTGTCCCATGATGCTTTCGATGCCTATAGGAAACGTGTCCCATGATGCTTTCGATGCCTATAGGAAACGTGTCCCATGATGCTTTCGATACCTATAGGAAACGTGTCCCATGATGCTTTCGATGCCTATAGGAAACGTGTCCCATGATGCTTTCGAAACCTGCATGGGTACAGTACTCAAAATGCAAGTCAGTCGAAATTCAGAAGTAAATAGGAGAACGTTAGCGTTAGCAGTCTTTATGTAATGTGATAAAGGAGATATGTGCCACGACAGCGGCTTATATCCTTCCATTTGGGCCATTGGGTATTTATGACCTATGACGTTGATACAAAGTATGCTGATATCCTGTCCTAGAGGCAGGTCAACGTAACCGGATTTCGCAGGGCCATGTATTGAAATAAACAAAAGAAAATCATAATTTAAGCAAAATATTTTTTATTAAAAGACGGAAAAATATGTCATCATAATTGAAAGTATATTTTGATTTCTTAAGACTGAAGAAAACTTGTATTGACTCAAACCTTTTGAAAAAAGCTAACAGTAAAAAGCAAGCCAGATATCAAATTAAAAGCTACACAGTCCTTTAAACGATGATAGTTTCATGTAACATGTATACAATGTTTCGAGATATAATTGGAATTAATTTGGTTTACATATCTTTAGATATATATTTTTTTCTACTAGATGGATCTTATATCAAATCATGAATTAAAATAAATGAATAAGCTAATTTTGAAGTAATATTTAAGGATGTTCACGGAATTTCGAAACAGCAGTGCATTACCGAATACTTTGCACCCAAATGACCCCATTGCGTGTTTTATTCATACACCATATCCAGACATCACGGTTTTATACAAGGTAACTTAATACTAATATAGTTTAGCCAAAATGTAATACTAATATAGTTTAACCAGAGTGTATTGAATCCTGATTGTTGAATGTTCTGCACCTTAAATGTCATCAAAACACTTCCAGACGAAAATTATTGATCACTATGGACTTTTACAATGGTGACCTTGGGTCAAGAAAAGAGGACGTCGGGTCTATCATAACAAGTAGTACGAATTTTTTCAACATACGCAGCTTTCATTGTGACATCACAGCGCGCGTCATTCAATCCTGATGTACTGGATCACATCTTTGGGTTGACCTCGTCGAAAAGCGTCCACGTACTTCAACATTGATTTTTGCCGTATATGTTTATCGGGGCATGTATATAATAACATTCGAAAGGAATATGGATATATGAGGATCCAAATAAAGTGAATAATAGCTATTTAAAGGTATTTGTACCGGTAATCAAATTCTATAAAATGACACCCATTACTGAAATAGTCGATACAGAACGCCTACATGACCTGTATGACTTGTACTATAGTCAAGTAACTACACTGTATTAAGTCATGTTAGATTATTAAAGCATTGTTATGTATCTATTATTATACACCTTGCCAGAAATAGTTCTACTGATATAATTTTAGAGTGGCAAGGAAAGAAAAGAATGCAACATGTGACCAATTACTTCGCATTACTGCATGCTCAGAATGGGTTCAATGCAACATGTGACCAATTACTTGGCATTACTGCATGCTCAGAATGGGTTCAATGCAACATGTGACCAATTACTTGGCATTACTGCATGCTCAGAATGGGTTCAATGCAACATGTGACCAATTACTTGGCATTACTGCATGCTCAGAATGGGTTCAATGCAACATGTGACCAATTACTTGGCATTACTGCATGCTCAGAATGGGTTCAATGCAACATGTGACCAATTACTTGGCATTACTGCATGCTCAGAATGGGTTCAATGCAACATGTGACCAATTACTTGGCATTACTGCATGCTCAGAATGGGTTCAATGCAACATGTGACCAATTACTTGGCATTACTGCATGCTCAGAATGGGTTCAATGCAACATGTGACCAATTACTTGGCATTACTGCATGCTCAGAATGGGTTCAATGCAACATGTGACCAATTACTTGGCATTACTGCATGCTCAGAATTGGTTCAATGCAACATGTGACCAATTACTTGGCATTACTGCATGCTCAGAATGGGTTCAATGCAACATGTGACCAATTACTTCGCATTACTGCATGCTCAGAATGGGTTCAATGCAACATGTGACCAATTACTTGGCATTACTGCATGCTCAGAATGGGTTCAATGCAACATGTGACCAATTACTTGGCATTACTGCATGCTCAGAATGGGTTCAATGCAACATGTGACCAATTACTTGGCATTACTGCATGCTCAGAATGGGTTCAATGCAACATGTGACCAATTACTTGGCATTACTGCATGCTCAGAATGGGTTCAATGCAACATGTAACCAATTACTTGGCATTACTGCATGCTCAGAATGGGTTCAATGCAACATGTGACCAATTACTTGGCATTACTGCATGCTCAGAATGGGTTCAATGCAACATGTGACCAATTACTTCGCATTACTGCATGCTCAGAATGGGTTCAATGCAACATGTGACCAATTACTTCGCATTACTGCATGCTCAGAATGGGTTCAATTGTAAATAAGTTCCATTTTAATCCTTTGGAATCTTGCGCTGTACATTTTCTTTGGACAAAGACCAAATTCGCATATCGACAAACAGCAGTTTACAAACTAACATTTAGTTCCACAGAGGGTAGATTTTGCAGACGATTTCGCCTCTGGATACGCTCTCAAATGCCACGCTATTTTCGCCAAACGTAAAACTTTCTTTGGTTACCAAATTTTAGAATGAAATATATTTTTCCGCATTAGCGTTTGAGGAAATTGCAAGTTAAATCTAGGCACGGTGATATCAACAGAGGTTTAATATCGAATTCTTCAGTCAGTCTAGCTGTGAAGGGGTGTTTGTGTCTCTGTGTGTGTTTGTGGGGGGTGGGGGTGGGTTAGAAGTTCACCATCGGTGAGTGGTTAATCCCATCCAGGCGAAGTATAAATGCCTTAACAGTGATTAAAGTTTCTTTTTTGAAAATGTGTCGCTATTCCATAGGGCACAATAATAATAATAATAATAATCATAATCATAATCATAATATGACCCAAAGACAAAAATGATATACAAATGGAAAGAGAAGGATAAAGGTCTTCGGGGGCAATGAGGGCATTTGGGTAGGTGGGTATCTTGAAAGCTGGCAATTTGAAGAAGAAGATTAATTTGAAGATTAATCCCACCGATCTCAGAGAACCTCATTTTGTATGAACAGAATGTTCAATATACATGAAACTATGATGGCGAGAGCTAGGACGTTGTCACTAACTCTCCATGGTATCACTCTACACTGGTCAATATTGTGCGTTGATACGTTCTTAATATTCATTGGTTTTATTGCAGATTTGCATAAAAATGTTCCAATAGAAACAGCTGTCCAACTAAGAATTATGACTAATTTTTCATAGGTATCACAGGAACAAGTTCAAGAATTTATCTATTCCTGAAAATATTTCAAGGTAATGCATTTACCTCGTACACAATGAGTTTACATTGTGAATTTGTGAATGGATTTTTGAGAGAACTTTCATTATGGTTTTATCTGATTGAATAAAGTTAAAGTCACTGATAAACTGGTGTCTAATGAAGTCATGTGTTCTTGTTCGTATATATATATATATATATATATATATATATATATATATATATATATATATATATATATATATATATATACAAACACGAGCAGTGATACACTATTCAGGGATTAACACTAATTTCGAAACATCACGCCGACAAATCAACCGAATGTGCAAGAAGCACGCATCATATTTTCGTGTCCTGAAGTTATTTCTTCATTAAATCCCTCCAATATTCAGAAAATCACATGCTTGTTTACAATGGAAGGGGGGTAGGGTGATTGAATTTCCGCCATTGATTTTTAGTTTTCAGTATGCAGTAAATGGCGACGTTATTTTATCCATGCATCCATCTCTCTCTTTATCTATCTATCTATCATTT